>CM045459.1:1885513-2003013 GCA_024666655.1 Dascyllus trimaculatus | reverse complement strand
CCAAAAAGCTGAGAAAACAGGATTTTAGTGAAAAGAAACGTGAAGCAGAACAGAAACTTTGAGGTTCATGTTTTTAGCTTTAGTGACACCTCAAACAAATATATATATATATATATCATAAAAATACACGTGTTTGCTGCAGTGTGATGTGGAGAAAGATGCTTTTTTTTTACCTTGCTTCTTAGCACTGCCAACAGGAGTGGATCTCTGCTGGATGCACCATCTGTAAATTGAACATTGCTTCACGTCAGTCCTGACAACAGATTTTACAGTAGTCTATATGACCTAGTGGGACTAAATGGGGTTCATCTAAATGAGGTTGGGATCACGTTGATGTCGGACCGATTATCTGTCAAACCACGCTCAAAACGATAGCAATAAAAATTAGCTAGCTAGCAAGTTAGCAGATCAAATGGATCTTTATTTATAAAGCAGGTTAGTTCTCACCTCCTTCATGTCTTCTGGAGAATCTGGAACGAGGTTCTGCTGCTCCGGTTGACCCAGACGGCAGCCGATCATCTGGAGAATCTGGATCAGGTTCTGAATTCATCCCATCCAGATTCGTCTGAGCTGGACTGTGGAGAAATGCGGCGTCGTGAAACGTGTCGAGTATCACCGCTTGGCCCGGGTTGATGATCGTCTTCTCTCACGATGGCGACTCTCAACACTCTATTTAGAGCCTCACATGCTCTGATCCAGTCTGAGCTGCCTGAACTTAACCGTCTTCTCTCGTTGCGCCATTTTCTCCCTCATCAACTCTCGACCTCTTCTCGGCTTTATGCCCATCTTGGCTCATCTCTCATCCAGATCGTTGCACTGCTGCCACCTACAGGGCTCCAGATGGTCACTACACTACAGTACAAGTCTGAAATTTATAGGAGAGCTCCGCCAGAATGTCCCCTACCGCCTAACGTTGAAAAACAGCTTTGACGTAAAAACACGTCAATGGCAGTCAATGAGTTAATAATATTGACTTGTTCTTCACAGCTCTGTCTCCAGCATAAGCAGCAGCAGCGTCCTCTACAGGTTGTCCAGGTAAAAGCTTACAGCACCTGGTATTCCCAGGCGGTCTCCCATCCAAGTACTAACCAGGCCCAACCCTGCTTAGCTTCCGAGATCAGACGAGATCGGGCGTATTCAGGCTGGTATGGCCGTAAGCAACAGCAAACACTTCACATCAACTTTTTCTATGTGGCCAAACTCTTCATTTTCTGAAGGCTGCATGACAGGGCAGGTAGTTTGGGGGCCAAGCCACTAGGGGTGTAGAACCAAGCAGAGTGAAGTCGAGACTCACCGTCGAGCTGCTCCATGTGTGTGCAGTAGAAGAAGTTTGATGACGGTGCAGCGTTGTGTGGAGTTTCCACAGTGTATTGGTCTGTTCCAGTTGAGTTGCTATATTTTATCTGTTGATCCGCAGCTTGTGTGTGCGTCCATAGACACGTAAGTTGTGCTGTTTACTTAGTGGATATATTATCATTTGATTGCTGAGTTGTGTCGACTGCTGCAGTGTGTTAACTTCATTAGCCACATGTGATGGTTGTTACAGTTAATGGTATAAAAAGTCATTTAAGTTTATGTCTGTGCCTGTGACCGTCTGCTTTCGTTACTCATGGATATGTAACATATATAACACATTTTATTTATGCACAGGATGCATAGTTATGTTTTCTTTTATATCTGGATGGTCATTAGTATGCTAATGATAATTATCATTATTATTTATGGCAAGTTTATTTGACATTATATTGACACACTGTGATGATTATCAGATGACTGTGTATTTGTGTTTTTGGTATAAACATATATGAATCACCATTAATGTTGTTTTGTTCTGTTGACATATTAGTAGAGATATTAATAAGGTCAGTGTTAAATGAAGGAGAATGTAAAGTAAAGATCACAGTTGGCCTCCATAAATAGTCTGTTAGTGAAGTTGACTGTTGCTTACGGCCATACCAGCCTGAATGCGCCCGATCTCGTCTGATCTCGGAAGCTAAGCAGGGTCGGGCCTGATTAGTACTTGGATGGGAGACCGCCTGGGAATACCAGGTGCTGTAAGCTTTTACCTGGACAACCTGCAGAGGACGCTGCTGCTGCTTTACTGCAAACAGAGCTGTGACAAACAAGTCAAGGTTATTTGGAAAGCGCATTTAAAATTAACAGAAGTTCAACAAATGTGCTGCACAATTAGGATAGCAAACCATCGGATACAAGAAAGCATCATGAGTTAACAACAAATAAGAAAAAAAGAAGACTTCCATCCATCCATCCGTTGTCCTCCACTTATCCGGGGTCGGGTCGTGGAGGCAGCAGATGAAGCAGGTCATCCAGACGCTTTCCAGCTAATCCTGGGGGATCCTGAGTCGTTCCCAGGCTAGACGAGATACATAATCCCTCCAGCGGGTTCTGGGTCTACCCCGGGGTCTCCTCCCAGGCGGACGTGCTCGGAATACCTCCAAAGGAAGCCTCCCTGGAGGCACCTGGATCAGATGTCCGAACCACCTCAACTGGCTCCTTTAGACATGAAGGAACAGCTGCTCTACTCCGAGCTCCCTCCGGATGTCCGAGACATGAGGTAGCAACTCACCCCAAACCCAGAGGGAGCAGTCCACCGGTTTCCGGCTGAGAACCATGGCCTCGGACTTGGAGGTGCTGACCTGCATCCCCGTCGCTTCACACTCGGCTGCAAACCGCTCCAGTGCTGCTGAAGGTCACGGTTTGATGAAGCCAACAGAACCACATCATCTGCAAAAAGCAGAGATGCGATACTGAGGTCCCAAAACCGGACACCCTAAAACATCACGGCTGCACCTAGAAATCCTGTCCATGAAAACCACAAACAGGATGGGAGACAAAGGGCAGCCCTGGCTGGAAACGTGTTTGACTTTATGCCGAGAATGCAGACACAGATCTCACTTTGGTTGTACAGAGACCGAATGGCTCGGAGCAACAAGCCCGGCACCCCATACTCCCACAGTAACCCCCACAGAGCCCTTCAGGGGACACGGTCGTAGGCCGTCTCCAGATCCACAAAACACATGTGGACTGGCAGGTTGAACTCCCATGGTCCCCTCAGCAGCTCTGCAAGGGTAAAGACCTGGTCCACTGCTCCACGACCAGGACGGAATCCGCATTGTTCCTCCTGAATCCGAGGTTCACCAATAGATCAGAGCCTCCCTTCCAGCACCCAAGAGTAAACTTTCCCAGGAAGCTGAGAAGTTGGATACGTCTCAATTTTCCAAATAATGTTGACTAATGTTGACAGAGAACAAACATGATAACATCTGACAGAGAGACGACGCTGCTGCTGATGTTGTCAGTTACTTTATTAATAACCTCGACTTGATTTTCACAGCTCTGTTTGCAGTAAAGCAGCAGCAGCGTCCTCTACAGGTTGTCCAGGTAAAAGCTTACAGCACCTGGTATTCCCAGGCGGTCTCCCATCCAAGTACTAACCAGGCCCGACCCTGCTTAGCTTCCGAGATCAGACGAGATCGGGCGTATTCAGGCTGGTATGGCCGTAAGCAACAGTCAACTTGACAAACACACTATTTATGGAGGCCAACTGTGATCTTTACTTTGCATCGATACAATCAACTAAAGTATTAATCCACTTCTCAGCCTTGCTAAAGTACAAAAATAAAACGGGCCCTCGCACATCCTGTATGATCGCTGTAGAGATGTTCGGAAGTGCAAGCATAAAGCTGTGTTTGTGTCATCCTGCTCTGCATATGTACCAAATTTCATGTCTGTCGGACAAACCATTGATTTTATATGAATTTTTGAGATTTGTAGGGGGCGCTGTGGAGCTTTTTGGCTGCGCTCAAGTGTTGAAGGATAGCCTGTAATCAAGCACATCAAGTTCCATTCACATCTGATCATGTACAGTCAAGTTATGAGCATTTCACACTTCAGAGCCACATGCTCAAAATGGCCGCCCTGTCACGCCAACACCATGTGACACAGCCACAAGATTTTAATAGCTTTTCATCCTCAAGGGGTCTCGATGCCACACAGCCAATTTCATCAGGATCGGATAAAAATCCTGGGCTGAGTTTGTTAAATTCCAATGCCTTCGCACCACGTTCTCTAGGGGGCGCCGTGGAGCTTTCTTGAAATTTCAAAAGCAGGAATGTTTTTGTCTCTGGCTACTGTACCTGTGTACCAAATTTCATAGCTGTACGTGAAACTACCCGTATTAACTCCACTAAAGGCCAATTTTCAAGGTGGCTCTATTGAGTCATTTTGCCATTCACATGTTTAATTCCCCCAAAATATCAAGTTTTTCACCAGTCCTGATGGGTGTGCCAAGTTTGGGGAGTTTTTGAGCACCTTAAGTGGCTTTTAGGTAAGAAAAAGAAAGAAAGAAACAAAGCAGGAAGAAAGTCCTTTGCACTCAGTACAACGGCAGCGTTCAGTATTTCACACTGATCGCTGGCCTTTGCCCTGTTGGGCTCAGGCCCTAATAGAAGGTTTGGTCACATAGAAAAAGCTGATGTGAAGCGTTTGCAGTTGCTTACGGCCATACCAGCCTGAATACGCCCGATCTCGTCTGATCTCGGAAGCTAAGCAGGGTCGGGCCTGGTTAGTACTTGGATGGGAGACCGCCTGGGAATACCAGGTGCTGTAAGCTTTTACCTGGACAACCTGTAGAGGACGCTGCTGCTGCTTTACTGCAAAGAGAGCTGTGACAAACAAGTCGAGGTTACTTCGGACGCGCATTTAAAACAAACGAAAATGCTGTACAATTAGAAGAGCAAACCACAGGACACAATAAATAAAGCATCATGACTTAACAACAAATCGAAAAAATAGTTTTACTACAGAAAAAATGGGACCTCCTGTCTAAAATGGCACCAAGGGTTTTTTATCTTAACGAGGCTTAAAATCCATTGTCTTCCACTTATCCAGGGTCGGGTCATGGAGGCAGCAGACGAAGCAGCTCATTCCAGACGTCCCTGTACTCAGCAATGCTTTCCAGTTCTTCCAGGGAGATCCCAGGCCACATGATATATATATATACGTTGACTTGTTTGTCACAGCTCTGTTTGCAGTAAAGCAGCAGCAGCGTCCTCTGCAGGTTGTCCAGGTAAAAGCTTACAGCACCTGGTATTCCCAGGCGGTCTCCCATCCAAGTACTAACCAGGCCCGACCCTGCTTAGCTTCTGAGATCAGACGAGATCGGGCGTATTTTTTTTTTTCTCTTTTATTATCAAAAATACAAAAATCATTTACATTCATTTACAGCTTTTCCATACATTCTTAGAGCATATAAAATCAAACCTGACAAACGTTTTCTTTCAGAAAACAGAACAAACCATGTACAACGAAAATAACTAACTCATACCAAAATAAAATTTAAATTTGAAAACGACTCACTAAAAGAAAAGAAAACAAACACCTTAGACCATCAACCAATCAACCAGCAAACTCATTTACAAAGCAAAACAGTGTTTAAAACACAATCCAAAACAAACAAAAAATAAGAAATCAAACACGCCATACGCCCACACAGACACACGTTCCTCAAAATAAGAACATCCACCTTCTTTCCCCTCCTTCCTTCACCAATCCCGACTTCCTCATAACAAAGTCTCTTCCTCCCTCAGTGTACATCAGAACTCTAATATGTGCCTTTAACAAATTCGTAAACAGCTTCCATTTGTCCACTTTCTTATTTTCAAAGAGAGCATAGTTTCTCGTTAGCCATACTGAGTGTCGAGCTATTGACAACACAATGTTGATCAGGCTGCAATTTCTCACTCCGTTCTTTTCAAGGGTCCCAAACAGCCAGTGCCATCGCCAGTCCCCCTCTGTGGCAGGCCGCCACAGGAGATACTTTTCCAAAAAACTCCGGACCCTTTCCACGAAATAAACCACCTCCCTGCAGCCCCAGAAAAGGTGCTCGAGGTCTTCCGCCTCGTCCCCACACACCGAGCACTCCCTCCCAAACTTGTCCTTGTGGACCTGATGCAGGACGACACTGGTGAATATTTTCCGATGTCTTATTTTATAGTCCGTTTCTGCTCCTTGCATGTGGTTATATTTGTGTTGTATGTTCTTCCAGATGTCATGTATCGATTTACTTGGAAAAATTTTCCCCCAGGTAAGTTCTGCTGCCGGTGTTTTGACCATCCTATTTCTTGCTATTTTGTACCAGAATTTAAGCTTTGTGTTTGTAAAATGTCCTCCTGCAGTGTTACCTTTCATGATGAAGACGGGTTTGTCATCCTGCATCAGGTCCCCCTCCCCCCTGGCGATGGCAGCCCTCCAGCAGGATGGGACTCCTCTCTCAATGGCACCACACCTGTCCTCCACATCTCCTTTCCGGACAGAAATACTCTGATTCTTGCAGATATTTAACACATGCTCCCGGTTTACATTCTGGCCTTTCTGCCCCAGCAGGTGCCTTACCTGAACAAGGCCTGCAGCTTCGAGTGGACCTCCAAAGAGGGGCTTGCTGCCATCAGTCACATCGGGGTTGCGGAAGAGCGGTTGTTCAAGAGCTTGCGCTCTGGAGCTGACCTTGACCTCTACCATTGGCCTTGCTAGCCCCCACGCCTCCATGACCTCCCCACAGAAGTTCTCAAGACAGTTGTAGTGAGTTTTTGGTCTTATCTGACAGAGTTGGTAATCTCCCAGTCCACTGATCCTATTTAGCTGTTCCTTAAAGTAGTCTTTCCATAATGCTTTATTATTTTTATCAAGATATTTGATGATTATTTTGATTCTCAGTGCTTGCTTTTTAGCCCAGATGTCTGTTAGTTTTAGCCCTCCATGTTTAAATTCATTTATTATTATTTTTTGTGAAATGAGCTTGCCCTTCCCCTTCCATAAGAAACCTGCAATCAGATTGTTCATTTTAACCAGAACTTCACTGGGGAGGTCATGCACTGCCAGGATGTGCACCATCCTGGATAACACCAGCGAATTGACCACAACCACCTTGCCCCTCAAGGTCAGCCCCCTCGTCTTCCACAACCCCAAGAGCCCCGGCCATTTTCCAAGCAGCCCCTCCCAGGACTTGTCCCTCGCCGCTGCGGCATCTAATCCTATGTGGACCCCCAGAACCTTGACGCTCCCCTGGGCCTCCTGAAAACCCCACACATTTACCGGCCGAGCCACCACGCCACAGACCATGATTTGTGTTTTTTCACAGTTAATTTTTGCTCCTGAAGCTCTACAGTAGGTATTCAGATGTACCAATGCTTTATCCACCTGCCTAGCATTCTTTAAGAAAAGGTTTGTATCATCTGCATACTGCACAATTTTGACAGTTCTGCCCACCGGTGTTTGTAAACCGGAAATTTCTCCATCGCACTTTATCAGTTGTGCTAGTGGCTCAGCCGCCAAACTGTACAACAAAGCAGAGAGAGGACAGCCCTGCCTGATTGAACGTTGTAAGTGTATGCTTTGTGTTAAAAGACCGTTACATTTTATTTTACTTTTTGCATCTTTGTACAGTAGTCTTATCCAACCAATGAATCTGTCACCAAACCCC
Organism: Dascyllus trimaculatus; assembly: GCA_024666655.1. Classification (NCBI taxonomy): domain Eukaryota; kingdom Metazoa; phylum Chordata; class Actinopteri; family Pomacentridae; genus Dascyllus; species Dascyllus trimaculatus. The sequence goes on along the minus strand of CM045459.1, from coordinate 1,995,512 downwards.
ATTCTCCTCATCACCGCCCATAGAAAATCATGCTCCACCCTGTCAAATGCCTTGTTGAAATCCACCGAGATGTATATGCCTCCCTCCTGTTGCAACTGCTGAATGCCGTGTTTAACCATAAGAATGATGTCTGAAATGTCTCTTCCCGGTATGCTATATGCTTGTGTGTCTTGTACTACTGTATGTATCACGTGTTTAAGTCTGTTTGCAAGTGTTTTAGCTAGTATTTTGTAGTCTGTATTCAATAAGCTTATAGGTCTGTAGTTTTTAAGGCAGGTTCTGTCCCCCCTCTGCTTGTAGACCAAACTTACCAGGCCGAGCGTCAAGGTTCTGGGGGTGCACCCTAGTTCTTCCACTCTGCTGTAGAGGGCGAGAAGGACCGGGGCCAGCAAATCTCTGAAGGAGATGAAGAAATCCGCTGTTAAGCCATCAGACCCAGGGCTTTTCCCTCTGCTAAGGCCGCCAATGGCAGCATCTACTTCCGCCAACGTGAGAGGGGAGTCACACCAATCCGCGTCCTCTGGAGCCAGCTGGCTGTTCAGGACCCCCAGAGATTCCTGCACCGCCTCCTCCTCAATTCCTTCACTGGAAAACAGGTTGTTATAGAAATTCTCTACCTCCTCTAAAATGTCTTCAGTTTTGTTTATTATGTTTCCATCATCTTTCTTGAGTTCCTTCATAAAACATTTTTCCTGTCTCTTCTTTTCCAGACCCAAGAAAAAAGCTGTACACCTTTCCCCCTCCGCTATATATTTTGCTTTGCTCCTCATGATCGCACCTTTGCATTTTCTTTTTTCCACCTCCTCTAGCTCTTTTCTCAGTCCCAGGTATGTAGATAGATCCTTGCTTTGGTTCTCAACTTTATCCAGTTCTCTCTGAATTTCCAGCCTTAAATTGTGTTCTTCCTTCTTTTCTCTCCATCTTTTTTGTTTACTAAAGTTAATACTTAGCTTTTTAATTCTTTCTTTAACCTCTTCCCACCACTCCAACAGATCATCAGTATAGTTCATTTCATCTTTCACATTTATCAAAAATTTCTTAACTTTGTTTATATAATCATTATCCTCCAACAGACTGTTATTCAGACACCAAACACCCCCGTTTTTGTTCACCCCCGGCAACCCCAACTCAACCTCCAGGAAGGAGTGGTCCGACCAACTATTTTCCATATATCCTATTTTTTGTACCTTATCAAGGATTTTTGAAGATAATAGACATAAGTCAATTCTACTTTGCTTAAGTTTCCCTTCTACCATTTGCTTCCTTGAAAACTCTTTTTTGTGTGGATTTAGATCTCTCCATAGATCTGTTAAGTTATTCTTCTCCATTAGTTTAAGCAACTCATTTCTGCTGGTATCATTTTTAAACTTACTCCCGGTTTCTTTATCTATTTTTGTTAAACACACATTAAAATCTCCAATTACACACATTCTGTCCTCCTTTTCACACCAATGATTTAAGTTCTTGATAAACTCCTTTCTTTCATTTTCTATATTTGGACAGTGTACATTAATTAACCTTATCCTTTCTCCATTCCAATCAAAATCCACTATTATTTGTCTCCCATCATCATCTTTCCAAACAAAAACAACACTTTTGTCCAATTCTTCTGGCATGAGTATTGCCACTCCTCTTGCCATAGGTTTACCATTGGACACATAAACCTTCCCTTTCCATAATTTTTCAATTCTCTTAACTAACTCTCCATCCCACTTTGTTTCCTGAACACATATTATTTTGTTTTTCCCCATCCCTAACACCCCTTCTATTTTCAAGTCATTTCGTAGACCACAAGCATTCACAGAAATGATGTTTAGCATTAGGATGAGGAACAAAAAGATTTCGAGCTCAGTCATCATTTACCTTTCTTACTTTTAGATTTCTTGTTTCTCTTCTGTTGCCAATTTTCACTTTGTCTTTTCCTGATTTGCGATATCTCAGCAAGGTCCATTTCAGAATCAGAGGATGGTTCACGTGTAGCAGGGCCACCACCTGCTCTTACCTGAGTGAGGGGGGGCTCTTGCTGGTTCTCCGAGGCTCCAGGCCTCCTCATTGCCAGGCTCCCATCTTCCCTCACCTCCACACATGGGGTGCCTTCAACAGCCGGCTCTTCTGCTGCCCTTCCCCGCTCTGAGGTCTGCCGCACAGGACCACCAGTGACCGCCATCTCCGGGACCCCGCTGCTCCCGACTCCAAGCGACTGGGTTAGGACTGCATGCAAATTTTCGTTGCCCAGCCCCTCTCCCCCACTCTCCTCCATTTCACCCACACACATGTCATCATCCTCGAAACCTGAAATTTCCTCTTCACTGTTGTCATTGCTGCTGTGATTACAAATGCAGTTTTCTTTTTGGTTATGACAAAGCTCGCATCTTTTCTCCCTTGTCCTAATCTGGCATTCCCTGGCATAGTGTCCTTGCTCCCCACATGCATGACATTTAAACTCAGGACATTCTCTTAAGATATGGCCTGGCTGAATACATAATCTGCATACCCTGACTTGTCTGTCATGTATCACTCTTATATATTCAGGTCCTGTTGCTGTTACAAATCTTGCCGAGTATGGGAGTGATTGTACATAATCATTAAATTTAACTTTTACAAACCTGGTGCCATCCGCAATGTTTGTACCTGGCCACATCCTCCTTTTTATTGGTGAAGTTGCTGCCACTCCCCACCCTGCAAGCTTCTCCAGAATTTCATTGTCTGTGATATAGGCCGGTAAACCCAGAAAAGACACCACCAGTTCATCATTATTTAGTTCTCTTGCCATCACAGTTGTGCTCCCAATTTTCAGCCCATCCAAAAGTCTCTTTAAACCTGCGTTGCTGCTCATAGTGATCTCAAATTTCCTGGGTCCCAGTTGTCGACACGCCATCAAACCTCCGCACAGTTCCCGCACACTCTTCAACAATTCCATCACCGTCACCGTTTCTTCTCCCTCCAGCTCAACTTGACAGGTTAGGTTTTTCTTATAGTCCATTTTCATTTCCTTGGATTGCATTTCTCCGTCTCCTCTCTCTCTTCCTTGGTCCTCTACTTCTGTCACTGCTGTCTGTCCATCATCCTTTTCCGTAGCCGTCTGCCATTCCTTGTTCGTCATCCTCTTCAGTTTAATCTTCATCTCCCCATTCTTTTTTGGTCCGTCATCCTTGCTCGTTGTCGTTTTAACCGTTTCCCTTGTCGTTTCCCTGTTGCCTGTCCGCTGTGTTTGTTCTCCCTCCACCACCATCACCCCTTCCAATGTGTAAACTGTGCAAAAAAAAACTCAAAAACGGAACCCCCAAACAGTGTGATCCACTGTTGGGGGTTGTAAAAAACGACCAATCCAATCAACCAATTCTAAATCCAAAAAAAACCCTACAAAAAACTGACCTCCTCACTTACTTCTCTACCAAACACTCTCCAAAAATTCTAACTGCCACAGATTCAGGAAATGGGCGTGCCCAGGGTGGTGTGGCCGTAAGCAACAGTCAACTTGACAAACAGACTATTTATGGAGGCCAACTGGGATCTTTACTTTGCATCGATACAATCAACTAAAGTATTAATCCACTTCTCAGCCTTGCTAAAGTACAAAAATAAAACGGGCCCTCGCACATCCTGTATGATCGCTGTAGAGACGTTCGGAAGTGCAAGCATAAAGCTGTGTTTGTCTCATCCTGCTCTGCACATTTACCAAATTTCATGTCTGTCGGACAAACCATTGATTTTATATGAATTTTTGAGATTTGTAGGGGGCGCTGTGGAGCTTTTTGGCTGCGCTCAAGTGTTGAAGGATAGCCTGTAATCAAGCACATCAAGTTTCATTCACATCTGATCATGTACAGTCAAGTTATGAGCATTTCACACTTCCCAGCCACATGCTCAAAATGGCCGCCCTATCACGCCAACACCATGTGACACAGCCACAAGATTTTAATAACTTTTCACCCTCAAGGGGTCTCGATGCCACACAGCCAATTTCATCATGATCGGATAAAAATCCTGGGAGGAGTTTGTTAAATTCCAATGCCTATGCACCACGTTTTCTAGGGGGCGCCGTGGAGCTTTCTTGAAATTTCAAAAGCAGGAATGTTTTTGTCTCGGGCTACTGTACCTGTGTACCGAATTTCATAGCTGTACGTGAAACTAGCCGTAATAACTCCACTAAAGGCCAATTTTCAAGGTGGCGCTATTGAGTCATTTTGCCATTCACATGTTTAATTCCCCCAAAATATCAAGTTTTTCACCAGTCCTGATGGGTGTGCCAAGTTTGGGGAGTTTTTGAAGACCTTAAGTGGCTTTTAGGTAAGAAAAAGAAAGAAAGAAACAAAGCAGGAAGAAAAGTCCTTTGCACTCAGTACAACGGCAGCGTTCAGTATTTCACACTGATCGCTGGCCTTTGCCCTGTTGGGCTCAGCCCTAATAAAAGGTTTGGTCACATAGAAAAAGCTGATGTGAAGTGTTTGCTGTTGCTTACGGCCATACCAGCCTGAATACGCCCGATCTCGTCTGATCTCGGAAGCTAAGCAGGGTCGGGCCTGGTTAGTACTTGGATGGGAGACCGCCTGGGAATACCAGGTGCTGTAAGCTTTTACCTGGACAACCTGTAGAGGACGCTGCTGCTGCTTTACTGCAAGCAGAGCTGTGAAGAACAAGTTGACATTATTTAAAATGTACATTTAAAAACAACAGAAGTTTAACAAAAGTGCTGTACAATTAGGATAAAAAAGCATAGGACACAATAAATAAAGCACCAGCTGGAGGGATCTGAAATATGTATGTATATATCATTTGGCCTGGAAACGCCCTGGAAGATCTGGAAAGCGTTGCTGAGGGCAGGGACATCTGGAATAAGCTGCTTCATCTGCTGCCTCCACGACCCGACCCTGGATAAGTGGAAGAAAATGGACAGAAGGATGCATGAATGGAAGTCCTCTTTTTTCTTATTTGTTGTTAAGTCATAATGCTTTATTGTGTCCTATGGTTTGCTATCCTAATTGTACGGCACTTTTGTTGGTTTTAAAAGTACTTTCTAAATAACCTCGACTTGTTAATCACAGCTCTGTTTGCAGTAAAGCAGCAGCAGCGTCCTCTACAGGTTGTCCAGGTAAAAGCTTACAGCACCTGGTATTCCCAGGCGGTCTCCCATCCAAGTACTAACCAGGCCCGACCCTGCTTAGCTTCCGAGATCAGACGAGATCGGGCGTATTCAGGCTGGTATGGCCGTAAGCAACAGTCAACTTGACTAACAGACTATTTATGGAGGCCAACTGGGATCTTTACTTTGCATCGATACAACCAACTAAAGTATTAATCCACTTCTCAGCCTTGCTAAAGTACAAAAATAAAACGGGCCCTCGCACATCCTGTATGATCGCTGTAGAGACGTTCAGAAGTGCAAGCATAAAGCTGTGTTTGTGTCATCCTGCTCTGCATATGTACCAAATTTCATGTCTGTCGGACAAACCATTGATTTTATATGAATTTTTGAGTTTTCTAGGGGGCGCCGTGGAGCTTTTTGGCTGCGCTCAAGTGTTGAAGGATAGCCTGTAATCAAGCACATCAAGTTCCATTCACATCTGATCATGTACAGTCAAGTTATGAGCATTTCACACTTCCCAGCCACATGCTCAAAATGGCCGCCCTATCACGCCAACACCATGTGACACAGCCACAAGATTTTAATAACTTTTCACCCTCAAGGGGTCTCGATGCCACACAGCCAATTTCATCATGATCGGATAAAAATCCTGGGAGGAGTTTGTTAAATTCCAATGCCTATGCACCACGTTTTCTAGGGGGCGCCGTGGAGCTTTCTTGAAATTTCAAAAGCAGGAATGTTTTTGTCTCGGGCTACTGTACCTGTGTACCAAATTTCGTAGCTGTACGTGAAACTAGCCGTATTAACTCCACTAAAGCCCAATTTTCAAGGTGGCGCTATTGAGTCATTTTGCCATTCATATGTGTAATTCCCCCAAAATATCAAATTTTTCACCAGTCCTGATGTGTGTGCCAAATTTCAGAAGTTTTTGAGCATGTTTAGGGGGTCAAATTGGGGTTCAAAGTGGCGTAAGAAAAAGAAAGAAACAAAGAAAGAGTAAGGGAACAATAGGGTCCTTGCACTGTAGTGCTCGGGCCCTAATTACTCACACTGATTCTGGTGTATTATTAACAAACTGTCTCAGTAACTTCAGGATAAGGATAAGAGTCTCGTCACTTCCATAATTTTGTTTTTATTTTTCAACCAAAATCAGCTCTGATCATGACAAAAAATAGTCATTAATTTTTTTTAGGATTAAGCCATTTAAATGTTTGGTTACTGTCATTTTTGTTTTTTTTTTTAATGAAAAATGTTTTTGTAATAATGTTACAATTCAGGAATGGCCGTGGTCAAACGGCTCCACAACGCCCCCTACAAATATTCAAATACTCATATGAAATCACTGCTTTATCCTACAAACATGAAAATTGGTACATACATATAAGACAAAAAGTAATTCCTCTAAGAACAATAGGGTTATGTGCACTGTCAGTGCTCAGGCCCTAATAATAATAATATTAAACTAGAAAAGCCCTCAGAGAGCTCAGACCTCCACCAAGGAGCTTCAGTCCAACCCCAACACAATCTCCCAATTCACATATGTTGTATGGAACGTTACAGATACTAATGTAATTACATACAGTTCAAATGTCCTACCAACAATGCGGCCTTCACCCCATCCGACCTAATGAACACGCGCGGCCTCTAGCGCGGCAGCTCCTAACAGCCTCCCAGCTTCTTAGACAACCGGAGATAAGAATGCCGGCCCAACCGTGCGTATGTCGCTCAGGAAGGAAAGAGAACTCCGTCACTGTTGCTGTCTGTCACGTGGAGACCCAAAATGTCATGTGGTCAGAGGGGGTTACCCCAAAAACAAGAGTGCCCTCTGGTGGCTTTTAGAGTAAACCGCATTAATTGTCCACCTGGTTACACTTAGATTAAAAAATTCCTGGATCCAGACGGTGATCCGGATCAGTCCCAAAATGTCGTCATTTCTTCCTTGTTCCATTTCACACATTTCCTGGAAGTTTCATCCAAATCTGTCCTTGAGTTTTTGAGTTATTTTGCACACAAACAAACAAACAAACCAACGCTGGCCATCACATGACCTCCTTGGTGGAGGTGATAATAACAAAAACAGAGATGTTACTTCAAGAAGACATCAGACAAAACTGTTCAGGACAATTAAATCATAGTATGTTTTGGTCAAATGAGACACTTCCTGATACGACTGAATGAACAAAAACCCCTTTAACAGAAAAAAATAACAACAGTAGTGTCAAACAGGAAACTGACGAGTCCATCTCAAACACTAAATGTCCTGAAAACAATAAAACAATGTTAACTTCAGCTCTAAATCATCGGTGTGACGAGGGCTCTCTCTCCGGTCTTAGTCAGCACTCGTACTGTGAAATCTTGACCCTCCTATTTGGACTTCAAGGGCTTGTAACTGTGAAAATATTCACAGTATGACATTAAAACTTTACACGTGTCCATTAAATAGACTTCAGATGTTGTACATAGTAGATCAGCTGATTCTGAGAGGGTCAGGGGGAACTTTTTTTCCACATTTTGTTGGTTTTTATAAGGAATTCTTGCTCTATATAAATAAAACAGCTGCACGTCTGTCACACGCTCCTGCATTTTCACAGCTTTATTTACATTTTCACCTGGACAAGGCGAATAAAAGTCATCATTAACAGCTGAACAGACACAGGAAGGAGCTCCACCCAAACAAAGGGCAACAGCAATAAAACAGGCGACGACAAGTCAAAGTATCATCCATAAAGTGTGACTGATAACTGAATCACAGAACTATGGATGCAACAGTTGATTATTTAGTGCTAAAAGCTAACTGGTGTTTCTGTTATGTTGTCACATGTGGGATTTTTTGTACTTTTATCAGATAAACTCACAGAAAACATTCAACACCGACTCAAACACATTCAGATAAACCGGATGTTCATCAACAACAGTCTCAGAAATTATGAATCGACGTATTCCAGGATTCAGCTGATGATTAATTCATGTTGATTATTTTCTCTGTGACTCGTTTTGTCCGTAAAAAGTCAGAAAACACTAAAACAAACACATATTTTAATCTCCGACAGCTCAACTATTCAACAGTTTAAATCCAAAAACCCAAAAATATTCCGTTTGTCGTCAGATATGAAAAATAAAGTCAACAAATGTTCATGTTTCTGAAGCTGGAAGCAGCTTTAAAAACCACTGAAACACTGAAGAATCAATCAGTTCCATCATCGTCTCTCTGATTATTGGCCGCAGCTACAGAAATAAACTCCATATGATGAAGTTCAGTCAGGGCTGAACATCAACCGACCCTCAGACACTGGAATCACTCTATGTGAGTTTAATCAACTCTGCAGTGTCTCCAAAACAGTAAACCCCCACCCCAGCATGTAGCGGCTCAGTGAACGTGGTCTGGACTCTGTGGAGGAGAGTCATGGTTTTAGAGACGCTGTAGAAGGACAGAACACCTGCTCTGTGATCCAGGTAAACTCCTACTCTGGAGGACAGAGGACCAGAGACGGGAGTTTCAACTTCATTGTGCCGAAATGAATAACCATTGGTGACACAACGTAAAGCCCAAGACTTGTCCTTTACTCCCAATAAACATTCATATGAGTCTCCTTGTCTGCTGATGTTCTTGTCGGCTACAGCTACATAAACTTTGCCTCCTCTCATCTCCACCTCCCAGTAACAACGTCCAGTCAGACTGTTTTTACTCAGGACCTGACAGTAAAAAGTGAATCTGTCTGGATGATCAGGATGATGTTGGTCTTCAAACATTACTGTCACTTTCCTGTTCTCCTCAGATAATAACAGCTGTCTGTTTGCTGTGTTTGGATCCAGAGTGATGTCTCTTGAATACTTTAAGAATCCACCTCTGGTCTGTGGTTCTGGTTCTGACAGTAAAACATCCACTCCAGTGATTTTCAGTGAGATGTTTGTCCAGGTGTCCCTCACAATCTCCTGTATTTGATCTCTGAGCTCTTTCACGGCTGCTGTCACCTCCTCAAAGTGTCTCCGAGGACGGATGTCGATGCTGGATGAGGGTGTGGACTCACTGAGTGCTGACTCTGAGGGGTAATTCTGGAGGAACTGGTTGTTGTCTTCTGTGTCTGAGAGCTGCTTCAGCTCAGCGTCTCTCCTCTTCAGATCTCTGATCTCCTGCTCCAGCTTCTCCTCCAGCTCTTTGACTCGACTGTCTTCAGCCTCCTGCTGGGATCTGATCTGCTTCGTCACATCATGGCTTCTCTTCTTGATCAGACGGATCATGTTGTTGAACATCTCCTCACTGTCCTCCACTGCTTTATCAGCATAGACCTTGATGGCCTTCAGCTCCTGTTGAAGCAGCTCCACATCTTTCTGTGTGTCCTGGATTCTCTGCTGGATGTTCAGTCGACTCACCTCCAGCTCCTTCTGCTTCTCCATCCTTTCTGCTGCAGCTGGGACTGTTTCATGGTCTTTATGTTCATCCATTGCGCAGAGATAACAGATCAACTTCTGATCAGTGCGACAGAAAATCTTCATCACCTCATCGTGACGAGAGCAGATGTTCTCCTGCAGGTTCTTGGAGGGCTCCACCAGCTTGTGTTTCTTTAGTGGAGGTGAATCATAGTGAGGCTGGAGGTGGTTCTGACAAAAAGAGGCCAAACAGACCAGACAGGACTTGCCAGCCTTCCTCTTCCTCCCAGTGCAGACATCACAGGCCACATCTTCATCTCCAGCATAGCAGTGATCAGCAGCAGCAGCAGCTTGGAGTCCAGTCTTCTTCAGCTCCTTCACTAACTCTGCTAACTGGACGTTTTTCTTCAGGACAGGCCTCTGTGTGAAGGTCTGCCTGCACTGAGGGCAGCTGTAGATTCTCTGACCATCCTCTCCATCCCAGTGTGATTTAATACACTCCATACAGTAGCTGTGTCCACAGGAAGTCGTCACCGGATCCTTCAGTAGATCCAGACAGATCGGACAGCAGATTGTTTCTCGGTCGAGCTGATTTCCTCGCTGCGCCATTTCTCCTCTCAGTAACAGCGACTGTTTGAGTTTCACTTCCTCGTACATGAAACTAGTCTGAGCTCTGATCTACAAATGACGTGTTGCTGCTGTGAACGGGGAGTGTCAGCTCCTCCAGGACATGTGTGGACGGGGTGAAGAGGAGGGAGACGCTGAGTGTTGAACCTTTTTACAGCAGAGCTCGTTTCTCATTTAACTCTCAGACGGCAGTTTAAAAAGTTACTCAGGTTTCCTCAATAATAAAAATATGCTGGACAAAAACACTGCCATGGAAATATGACATGGTCACATTATTTTGACTTTGAGTTACTTTTTCCAATCATCAGTCCTGATCAGAACTGACAGATTTAACCCTTTAAATGCTGGTTTGTTTACATGACGTCACTGCTACAGTGGTAAATTATAAATCCTGTCTTTTGATTATCACAATCAGGAATATATCAAAGATTAAAGCTGCAAGCAGCGTCGAACGGGTCCTCGCTCCCCCAGCACCGCCGACGTGGAGCCGATTGGAATTTCAAGTGTACAGATATGTTTGTCTGGATAGACTATACATGTGTACCAAATTTCATGTTTGTAGGATAAAACTGTGATTTTATATGAGTAATTGAATATTTGTAGGGGGCGCTGTGGAGCCGTTTGACCACGCCCATTCCTGAATTGTATATTGAACATTAGCTTTTGAGATTAATGAGGATTTGTGTGGATTTGGTAATTTCATGTGGATCCCTTCACCTCAAAAACTCATTTCGTTCCATATGGCGAATTTGCTCAAAATGGCCGCCATGCCACGCCCACACCGTGTGACGCAGCCACTCGATTTCAATTAATTTTCATCCTGGATGGGTTTTTACCTCTTACCTCCATAGACTTACATTCACTCCCCCCTCTGCTAGCCCTGTACCAAGATGGCGGAGCTTTAGGCACGTCCCTCCACAGTCAATGTGGCGTCTACGTATATATGTCTATGATTGGGAGAGGGAAAATGGGACGGGGAAAGCAGAGCAGAGGAGAGGTGTCTGTTTAGACTGTATCCTCTCCTCCTGCCGGGTTAGGCATGTCCTCTGCCTCCCCCTTCTCCCTCACTGCCTTTATTTCACCCCCCAACTACTATTGTTTCTCCTAATCCATATCCACTGACTAGATCTTGCAGCCTCATCTGACATCTCCCTCACTGTCTTCCTCAAATTCTGCCCCTGCACTCCCAGCTCCCTCCAAAGTCAAACAGCTGACCCTGCAACAAAACCTCTACACCCCACTTCAACTGGACGAACCCTGGTCTTCCATCTTTTCTGCTCAGTTTCTGTCTTCAAATCAGTATATCCAATCTTCTTCCTCTCATAGGCTGCCTCCACTGAATTTTCCCAGGGAACTTTTAGCTCAATGAAATACAGTCTTTTCACTCACTGACCACAAAACTATGTCTGACCTCAGATTAGTACAAACTATTTCCTGGGGAACAACTAGCTTTCCTCCCAAGTCCACCTGCATTTCCCAATCACTAGCTCCTACCAGGCAGCCACACCCCTACCTCCTCCCTGACTTAATTCCTCTATTCTTCTCCCCCCTGTAGAGGACGCTGCTGCTGCTTTACTGCAAACAGAGCTGTGACAAACAAGTCAACGTTATTCAAAATGTACATTTAAAAACAACAAAAGTGCCGTAAATTAAGGATAGAAAACCATAGGATACAATAAAGGATCATGACTTAACAACAAATCTTAAATAGAGGGCATCCATCCATCCATCCATCCATCCATTTTCTTCCACTTATCCAGGGTCGGGTCGTGGAGGCAGCAGACAAAGTAGCTCATTCCAGACGTCCCTGCCCTCAGCAGTGCTTTCCAGTTCTTCCAGGGAGATCCCAGGCCACATGATATATATATATATACATACATACATATATACACTGTATATCAGATCCCTCCAGCTGGTGCTTTATTTATTGTGTCCTATGGTTTACTATCCTAATTGTACAGCACTTTCGTTGGCTTTAAATGCACTTTCTAAATAATGTTGACAGAGAACAAACATGATAACGTGATAGAGAGAGGACGCTGCTGCTGATGTTGTCAGTTACTTCATTTATAACCTTGACTTGTTCTTCACAGCTCTGTTTGCAGTAAAGCAGCAGCAGTGTCCTCTACAGGTTGTCCAGGTAAAAGCTTACAGCACCTGGTATTCCCAGGCGGTCTCCCATCCAAGTACTAACCAGGCCCGACCCTGCTTAGCTTCCGAGATCAGACGAGATCTGGCGTATTCAGGCTGGTATGGCCGTAAGCAACAGCAAACACTTCACATCAGCTTTTTCTATGTGACCAAACTCTTCATGTTGTCTCTTGTTGCTTCAGTGTCTGGAAAGAGTCTTTCTCAACTCATCTCAACATGTTTTGCTGTTTTACGTTTGACTTACATTAATCAATGTGATATATAATATCTTGTTTCTTTATATTCGTGTCAACTTGGCATTTTTAAAAAAACATTTTTTTACTTTATCAAGCCTGAGGAGTGGATAAATACTTGATTGGATTGTTTGACTTTGATATTTATTGTGTTTGATTTCATACATTATGTGATGCATTGATGGTATAAACATATATGTATCACCATTAATGTTGTTTTGTTCTGTTGACATATTAGTTGAGATATTAATAAGGTCAGTGTTAAATGAAGGAGAATGTAAAGTAAAGATCCCAGTTGGCCTCCATAAATAGTGTGTTTGTCAAGTTGACTGTTGCTTACGGCCATACCAGCCTGAATACGCCCGATCTCGTCTGATCTCGGAAGCTAAGCAGGGTCGGGCCTGGTTAGTACTTGGATGGGAGACCGCCTGGGAATACCAGGTGCTGTAAGCTCTTACCTGGACAACCTGCAGAGGACGCTGCTGCTGCTTTACTGCAAACAGAGCTGTGACAAACAAGTCAATGTTATTTGGAAAGCGCATTTTAAACCAACAGAAGTGCTGCACAATTAGGATAGCAAACCATAGGACACAACAAAGCATCTTTACTTAACAACAAATCCATTCTTCCATCCATCCCATTAAAGATCTAAATGTTTCTTCCACCAATTAAATTATTTTCTCATGAAACAAGATCCAGTGAAAACAGTTCACATGAAATCTGTGAACCAAGAAGCCGGCGCTTAAAAGCTAAACATAAACATCATTTCTACGGGATTTCAACTAAACGTGTGCATTCATTTCACCACAACAAGTTAAATGTCATTCAAACTTGCTCCAACATCCACAAAAAACAAAAACAAACAAGTAAACACTAAAGCAGAACAACCAGACGTGTAATAAAACCCACTGAGATCACAGGCAGCTCTAAGAAAACACATTTATTTGAAAACCATCTCAGATACCTGACACACGGTACAGCATATCTGTTTATATTGCTCCAAGGAAAGACAACCTCACGACACACAGCTGTCAGCATAGATTCACTATCCTCATGGCAGAGAGAGGCGGCTTCGACAGACGAACACCTGAAGTTAGATTAGATGGCATCCAGAAGAGAAGCAGGCTTAGAAATACTGTCTGAGTTCTGTCAGTTATATGGAGGATCAAGAAGGACGAGGGTCAGGAGGAGAAAACAGGACGAAGCAGGTGGTTCGGTCGGGACTTATCACACTCTAGAGTCACTGCTGCTGCGTTTATTTGACTGGAACAGATGATTTCTTGCAAGGAACCAGCTTCTTCAGGGGACAGACAGCGATAAAGAAGCAGACAAGGGGGGATATTTAAGATCATACTAGAAATAACTAATCAGCTAATGGATTTATCAGGTGAAAGTCTGATTCATTTGAGGTCTTTCAGGTCAATTTAACAAACTGTAATCCTGTTTTTTCTCATTTAAAACTCTTAAAATCACCTTTGCAATGCGGATTTTTCTAAATTCAAGGGTCCAAATGTTAAATATTCCAGCTGTGTGACTTCACCGGGTCAAAAATGTGAGTTTTCTACCAAGTCAAGTTCACTTTTTGAATCGAATCCGCCTCTTAAAGTCTTAAATCTTGATTTCCGAGGTCGTCTAAATCAGTGTTTCCCAACTGGTGGGTCGGGAAGCCATTTTTAGAGGGTCGCAGAAGCAAAAAGTAGTGGTATAAAGTCTTTTATTTTGAAGGACGTGTTTCTTATGACACAGTTTGCTTTCAGTAGCAGGATATTTAGTGGTGGTGACACCAGTAGTTGCCCACTATTAACCTCTAGATTTGTCTCTGGCAGCTTATTGGAGAAATTTATGCTAAAACGAGCCAAAAATGAACCAAAATGTGCTCAGAATCTGTCAAAATGGGCCAAAGAAGACCCAAAAACTTGGCAAAAGCGTCCAAATATCCCAAAATTAGAAAAAAATAAGCCAAAATTTTCCTGAATTGTATCAAAATGCGTTGAGACTCCACCCAAATAAACCTTAATTTGTTAACAGGAACAGCAAACTTCAAAAATTTGGGTCGCGACTGTTATTAAAAGAGACATAATGGATCCTGAGGATGGACCAGTTGAGAACCAGTTGGTCTAAATGACGGGAGAGTTTTATCCTTAACGGACAGATCTGGACGACGGTAGCAAACCTTCTTCAGTCTGCATTCTGGAGGTTTGGAGAAATGATTCAAGGTTTTTAGAGCCAGCTCGGACCACGTTTACTCAGATTACTGCAGCATGGAGGCTACAAATGATGTTTAATAAGCAGAATGATGGCGTTTAAGAAAGATACGCCCAGAAAACCAAACCATCCAAGCAGTAAAGAGAGAATATCTTGTCAATAAGTGTTCTTTCAGGCAGATTTAAAAATACTTGCTGGAATAGAAACCAGAAGAAGAGGTCGCTTCATGTGTACCATAAATAGATTCTGTTACATCCCTCAGACCTTCAGCTTTACAATGAAACCAGCTAAACTTAACACTGTTTTGAACGAGGACACGCCTCTCCTCCCGGCCGTGAAGCTGATGTTTGGCAGTTTTACAGATGTGTCCGGAGGCGTCACTGCTCGGAGGACTGGGCTCTCCTCTGGATGTGGGAGATCTCCAGGATGGGCATGAGGAGCTGGAAGGCGTCCTGGATGTAGGAGGCGCTGTTGGACGCCTGCGTGGGGAGAAGATGGATGAAATGTGTTTACAAAATACCACTCTAACGTCTGTGTACCTCCATTAAACACATGAACGCTATATTAGGAACCAGCATGTGAAGCGTTCCTCCTGTACACTCCTCAGGGTATTTATTTATTGTTTTTTACACTAATTGCTTTTTACAATGCGTTTATTCTTATAATATTTTTGATTCTTTACCTTTTCTTTTTCTAGTTAAAGCTGACTTTGAGGAAGCCACAAAGAATTCCAGTGTACTTGGCAATAAAAAACCCATCCTACATCTACTTTTAACGTTTTCCCAGCACAGTTTCTTCTGATTTATCGAGGACTTTGTAGAAATAAGATGGAGGAAAATATTTTAGTTTGTCTGATTGGTATAAATTCACTATTTTGGAGATAACTGACTTTAAGAAGATGAATTTTAACGCCTCAACTGACTCAAGAAATTGTGAAGAATTAATTTTTTCTCTTCTAAGTTATAAACTTTTATTGTGTTTTATACACTACATTGCCAAAAGTACTGGGACGTCTGACTTTACATGAACTTTAATGACGTCCCATTCTTAATCTGTAGGGTTTAATATGGAGTTGTTCCACCCTTTGCAGCTATAACAGCCTCAACTCTTCTGGGAAGACTTTCCACAAGGTTTAGTAGTGTGTTCATGGGAATCTTTGACCATCTTCCACTGATGTTGGACCAGAAGGCCTGGCTCTCAGTCTCCACTCTAATTCATCCCAAAGATGTTCTATCTGATTGAGGTCAGGACTCTGAGCAGGCCAGTCCAGTTCCTCCACACCAGACTGGATCATCCATGTCTTTATGGACCTTGCTTTGTGCTCTGGTGGCAGCCATGTTGGAACAGGAAGGGACCATCCCCAACCTGTTCCCACAAAATTGGGAGCATCAAATAGTCCAGAACGTCTTGGTCTGCTGAAGCATTAAGAGTTCCTTTCACTGGAACTAAGGGGCCTGAAAACCAACCCCACACCATAACCCCCTCCATCAAACTTTACACTTGGAACAATGCAGTCAGAAAGTACCGTTGTCCTGGCAACCTCCAAACCCAGACTGGTCCATGGGATGTCCAGACAGAGATGTTTCACTAATGTTAGTAGAAGCAGTCTGCATGCTTAAGGGCTGGACTTTATACACCTGTGGTCATGGAAGTGATTGGAACACCTGAATTCAGCTATTTGGAGGGGTGTCTTAATACTTTTGGCAATATAGTGTAATTCTAATGTAATTAGGGGACAAATGTAAAACTGCCTTTCACCTTCACAGCTATGAGAAGTTATCTTGTGTTTTCTGTGCAGCTGAAACTAAAACTGGTTCATTACTTCACTGAGTAAATGTCTTAGCTTCTCCTTTCTTCCTTGTTTACTTTGTCTCATACGACAAAATGTGCAGTATTTGTTTTGGACTGACAAGTTGTGTTTCCACGTTTATTTAAAGTGACTTCCAGCTCCAGTTTGCTGCTTATAGAGCCAATAAGAAGCATGTACAGTACCTGTGTGTGACTGGACCACACCACTCTGACATGTTTACTGTAGTGAGACTGAAATTAAATTCACCAGAAACATGTCCAGAAGAAGAAACTGCAAATTCATAACGGTTACTGTGATAAAACTGGAGTACTGTGGAGCAGATGTAATTATACCGAGTGTGTTTGTGGCGCTGTAGTAAAATGACACAAACCTCCAGAAAGACTCCGGTTATCAGCGGGTTCAGGACGTCCCTCTTCTCGTTAGACTGTGAAACATGGAAATGAAAACGTCACAGACAGAAGCAGGGATTAATTAAAGTGTGATGTTTGAGGCAGACCAGAAAAATCTAGTGGGTTAATGACGATTTTACAATTTCACATGACATGCTGCAGTTTGTGAATTAATAATATATTATCTGACTAAGAACAACAGCAGACATCAGCTCTCTGGAGAGTTAAATCAACCTGCCGACTGTCAAAAAGGAACACTTATAAGATAAACCCAAAAGTTTTAGCTCAACACTTTGGACGACCAAAAAAACCAAAAGAAACATGCAGAGAGTGGTAGAGCAGCTAAATGGTTAAAAATAAAGTCCCATATTTTACTACACTTAAAGTTACATGAAGCTGACAATGAAACTAAACCAAATTAAATCCCTTCCTGAGAAAAGTCGTTTTGCTATAAAAGGTTTTACAGTAAACAACTATCATCTGTTACAGTGGTGGTCTACGGTAGGGGTTAAGGTCCAGAACCCCCCTGCAATAGGCGAAAATCCACGAAGTAGCGACGTTATATTTATATATATATGTATATTTTAAGGCTTCATAAACCCTCCCCATGCTTGGGTTCCAGAAGCCTTAGAAGGCGCAGAACGTTTGGGTGACATCGTAGGGCTGAAATAGATCCAAAGCAGCGACCAGACGTCCTTTGGAGCCGACGAGGCCAGATGCTGAACGCTGCTGTACACGGGAGACGGAGGAGGCTGATGCTACGGTCGCTGAGCCAATCAGAGCCCAGGATGCAGAACGCAGCGCTCTGATTGGTCGCCTCCCATCCATCAGCCAATAACGTGCCGTGTAGCATCTCAAACTAGCTCAAGAGGAAGTAGCTGAGTTTTCCACACGTGCGAGTCTTTGTCTACTCATCTGCTGGACGCTACGTGTTTTATTTACATTTAATATTCTTCTTAATCCGTGATACAAAATTAGATACATACAATTTAAAAATCCGCCATACATTAAACCGTGATATGGAGAGAGACGACTGTATTCTGTTCTACTTTTACATGAACCCTCAGAACTCTGTGTAGTTTCCGGGCGTTTTTTTGCTCCCGTCGCCCTCTTTTTTCACTGTGGGCTAATTTTGCAGTACAAAATAAAGTCTTTCACCTCTATAGAAACAGAACAACCACGAATAGAAATAAAGAGAACTCAAAAATGTTTTTGCGCAGTATGTTACAGCTATACCGCCGCAATCTAATTATATTTTTTTTACAAAAGAAAGTTGAATTTCTTTAGGTATTTATTTTATAAAAAATTTAAAAACCTGGAATCAACAAGAACAACATTTTCCAAGTATCCACAGGGTGTAACGAATACTGGGAAATAAACAGCGACTCTACGTACTATAAATATATCTCCTTCCACACTCGTCTCCTCTCTGTTTTGTCTAAACACTGCCTGCAGTTCAGCCGAAAAAGTTCCTGAATTTTTGCTAACTGACTGTTGGTCGCAGCCGAGTCCGTCATGGCTTTACGGTTGCGCCGAGAAGCTTAGAATTTTTTGTTTTTTACCGAATCTCTTCACTGCAAATGGTTTATTTTTGGCAATTTTTTAAAATACGAAACATGAATAAAGCGATTCTGATTAACTCTTTCGCTGAGATTCAGAAAGTCACACGTCAATACTTCAAGCACCTTCAGAAAGTTGAATATCTGATGATTTGTTCCTGTTTTTATGGTTTCTGTGTCTGATAAATGCTACGTCTGTTTAAAAACGTGCCTTTCAAGCTGGTGGGTTTCGAGGTTCGGAGGGTTAAGCTGAGAGTGAAACTATTAGCGTCGTCACACTTACCCCTGCTGTCGTTAAGCAGCAGGTGAACTTCTTGGAAAGCAGCGAGAGCTCTTTACACAGGATAACCGTTAACCTGAGGACAGAGGACGTGAAACAAGTGTAGACATTTATTTAAAATCCAGATGACACAGTGAATTTCCTTCTTCCACGTCGTCTTACTGCGACAGGACGCCGGCCTCTGTGCTGCCGTCGGAGAAGAGGATCATCTCGGCCAGCTTGTGGAAAAGCTCGATGGATCGCGCCGTCAGCTCGGCCAGACTCCTGATGGCTGCAGCGTGAACCTCCTGAAAAGGGGCAACACAAACACTCAATAATCCATTGATAATTCACGTCAAGTGCGTGCTGCGGTTGTTCTCAATATGTGATGTCTTTGGGTTTTCTGTTTTCACCACAGACAATGAATTACCCCAATACTTCCACCGACGCTCTCCTGGCGAACCCTGACTTATCTTAAAACATGAGCTCTGTCCAGAAGGCATTAACCACCCCAGAAGTCTTTGTCATGGTGCCCCTTCACCAGCTAAACCCCCCACAATGCTCTCTGCTTGCCAACATGAGTGTCTGAACAACCACCGCCTCGAGTTAAAGGTTTTGAAATGCTGCATTTTCAGGAGCACACTTCTAGGACTCGTGGTTTTTGCCTCAATCCTTAGGGAGTCGCTAAGGCCTCACATCTGGCCAAGATGGTTGACAGTCATAGCATGAGTATTAAATGTGAATCAAGTTTTATGTGTTTAAAATTAAAAACCGTCATGATGTCTTCAGTTATTGTTAATCATGAGAGAAACAAACTGTGCTCTAACTCGTCATTTTAGCTCATGCCAGCTTGTTGCTAAATCAAAACTTAACCTGTTCTAAATTTCCTGGAAGGCACTGCCTGAAAGGATCAATAAAGTTCTATCTATCTATCTATCTATCTATCTATCTATCTATCTATCTATCTATCTATCTATCTATCTATCTATCTATCTATCTATCTATCTATCTATCTATCTAATTTATTGAGCCATATTGGGATTTTGGTGAGCTCAGCTCCATGTTGATGAGAATTAATTAGAGCCAGCACATTAACTGAACATCAAAAGATGATAAAAGCACGTTGAAATGATCCGAAATTAACACTTAAAACTTTAAGTTGTTAGTTAGAGAGTCCTATTTGGGTGGAATAAACCTTTAAAATGATACGTACTTGGGTATAAAGTAGTATTTTGTCCTGAATAAATTTTTAAATCTTTAAATGTTAGAAAGTACTAATTGGGTGGAATAAACCTTTAAAACTACAAGTAGTATTTTAGGTGGAAAAACCTTTTAAACTATAAGTACTTGGACATCAAGTAGTACTTCATGTTAAATACTCCTTGAAGCTGACTATTGCATTGGGCCACTAACAGTAAGAGGCTCCATCTGGTGGAGGAACCAGGTACTACAGCTGATCTACACATCTGCATGTCCCTCGACTTCTGCCTCATCAGTCGGTATATTTTTAGTTAGTTAAATTAGTCGCAGCACCTAATTGATTAACCAATAACTATTAACATTCCTATTTATAGAGTTAAATCCTGATTACTGTGAAGATGAACGTACCTCTACAGAGATGTCTTTCTTCTCGTCGTCCTCGCCCTCGTCGTCTTTCGGCTCTGGTTTGGTCAAATCAGCGATCTGGCTGCAGGCATTCTTACAGGCCTGTCGGAGGTTAGAGATCAATCAGATGCTACGCTAATGAACATGTGAGAGCAGAAAGGCAGTAGACACAGAGTTGAAATTTAAGGTTGCATTTGATTGGACAAAGCTGCCACATATTCCTCTTGCTTCGTTTGGTGAATCCCATCTCCAGGATCTTAGACATGACAACAAAAACAGAGCATTAATCTAAATAAGACAACAGAAATGTGTGACCTTGCTGAGTTTGGCAGATGAGACACTGAGACCCTCCATGGCTTCGGTTAGCTCCTTCTCAAACTCTGAGCCGTCCTCATCTGCGAACACAAACACAACCATGTATTCCAGATGCTGACGCCGCCTCATTCCCCTTGAAACAGCTGATTTTAGAAGACGTCACCTTTCTTCTCGTCAACTTCCTCGTCATCAAACTCCACCAGGGAGAAGGAGTCCTTGATGCGGTCGAGCTCTTCTCTGAGCCGAACCAGCTCGTCTCCCGACAGAGTGCTCAGCACCGACTTCACCTGCAGGAAAAAACCCAGCGAAGCACCGTCACACGTGAGGCTTTTACTGCGTTACACCGACATCTCCGTGTGTCTGTTTAGCCACAGCGGGTGCCGTATTTTAAAAAGAAACTTCCTCCGTACCTTCGACTCGCTCTCTCGGGACAGAATCTCCAGAGCCTCGAGGTGCGACAGACCCTGAAACTCATCAAACAGCATCCCGTAGTGAGCGACCGCCTTCTTCTCCGAATCCGTCGAGTCCTTCTCCGCCGTCTGCTGCTCCTCTCGCTCCTTCGCTTCCCTCAGCACCTGAGAGAAGAAAGTTGAAAGACAGCGGCGCATGAAAGAGGCAGAATCTGGGTCAGACAGCCAGTGAAACTAAATCTACACACTGCTTCCTCTCCACACAGACTCAGCTTCTCATTTCTAGGTTGTTTCCTCGTCTGCTCATCCCCTGAAAGCCCACCTGAGACAGAGTGGCGTTCCTGTTCATCAGCCCTTTGGTCTTCTTAAAGCCCGGATCACCTTCCGCGATCACGTCCATCGTCTTCTTCCCGATGAACTCCAGAGCGTCCAGGCCGCCTGTTATCACCGTCTTACCCTGCGAGGAGGTTTAGCTTCATACTTATACATATTCACACACTTGCAGGAACTTTCTGGGGCCCTGGAACAACTTTAAATTAAAAATCTTGGACTTTTTTTTCCATTTTCAGGGGCGGATAAGTCAAATCAGTCATTTGGATTTGCTGGAAACAACAGTGCCAGTGTTTAGTTTCAGCAAAAAGACAAACTGTGTTTAGGTCTTGCTATCTTGGCTGTTGTCTGGTCAACGAAATCTTGAATGATTGATAAGCTGCAGTTTACATCTGACTGTTCAGATTATATAAGATACAGCGTGAAGACTTTAAAGGAATTTAATAGGTGGGCATCCAAGGCTACGTTCAGACTGCAGGCTAAAGTGACCCAAATCCGATTTCTTTGCCCCCCATGTGACCTGGATCTGATCTTTTCATGACAGTCTGAACAACACAGACCAGATTTTTTCAAATGCGACCCAGGCCACTTGGATGTGTGGTCCTGAATCCGATATGTATCTGATCTGTTGCCATGCGACTTCTGTCTGACCGGCCAGGTTGCATTTATCTGACCTACACGTCACTGATACACGACAAACGTCTCTATTCTGAGTTCAAGTAGGAGCAAAAACAATAACCAGAGGGAAAACGAGGTCTCAGAGTTAACTCATATTTGGGGGGACAGGTCTATTCAGGACAAACTTAAGGAGTCTTATTTGAACTGGGCAGTTTTTGAAAACATCCATACATCCATCTTCTTCCTCTTATCTGGGGTCGGGTCGTGGAGGCAGCAGACGAAGCAGGTCGTTCCAGACGTCCCTCCCCCCAGCAACGCTTTCCAGCTCATCCTGGGGGATCCTGAGGTGTTCCCAGACTAGACGAGATACATAATCACTCCAGCTGGTTCTGGGTCTGCCCCGGGGTCTCCTTCCAGCCGGACGTGCTCAGAAAACCTCCAAAGGAAGTCTCCCTGAAGGCATCTGGATCAGATGTCCAAACCAACTCAACTGGCTCCTTTAGACGTGAAGCAGCAGCTGCTCTACTCCGAGCTCCCTCCAGATGTCTGAGCTCCTCCTCCTATCTCTAAGGCTGAGCCCAGCCGCCCTGCAGAGGAAGCTCATTTCGGCCGCTTGTACCCGCGATCTGGTTCTTCTGGTCACCACCCAGAGCTCATGATCACAGGTGAGGGTTGGAACGTAGATGGATGGTAAATCCAGAGCTTGGCCTTGCAGCTCAGCTCCCTCTTCCCCACAACGGTCCGGTACAGTGCCCGCAAAACTGCTGACGCCGCACCGAGCCGCCTGTCCATCTCACGCTCCATTTTCCTGTCACTCGTGAACAAGATCCCGAGATATTTAAACTCCCTCGCTTGAGGTAGCAACTCCCCCCAAACCCAGAGGGAGCAGTCGGTGCTGTTTTTGAAAACATTTCCAAAGAAATGGCCGAGCGTGGCTATAAACGGTCCTGGCCCCCATACCAAAGAGAAACACAGAGCCTCCGAGCCAAATATAAGGAGGACAAAGACTCAAACAAACGAGGCGGCCGTGGACGTGTTTTAAAATCACAACCTACGCTCCACCGTTACCATCCATGTTTACTTCCACAAACACTGAGCACGCTCATGTGTGACGTCGTTGTGTCCTCTTCTGTGCATGCAGGACACTTTTGGACCATACGAAGTTCACACAGGAGATCACATACAAACCGCATCTAATTGGAAACGAACTCGCAAAAAAAAATCAGATTTCACAAAAAAATCTGAACGTCTGAACGTAGCCTAAGATTAGTGTCATCAAATCAGGATTCAGCTAAATGTAACATATGATTTCAAACTCCACGTCTTTTCTTGATTTATGTTAGTTTTGCAGAACATTTCAGCGTCACAGTGAGTCCACCTTTCATCTTCTGGAAGTGTCACGTCATGGTTTTCATACTATTGGAGGATATTTGTCAAAAGTTGCATGTGAATTCTTGGGTTATGGTGAAAAACGTGAGGCCACAGAGACCTTTAACCATCAAAATCTCATCAGTTCATCCTTCAGTTCAGGTTTTTGTGCTAATTTTGAAAGAAAAAACTCTCTTAAGATGGACAAGAGATGCTTTTACAGGGATGGAGCGAACACATGATGGACCAAAACAAGAACATAACATCCTCGTGGTTTCAGTCGTAGCGTTTCACCTCTCATCTTGGACGAGAGGTGAAACGTCTTCGAGAAACTCAAGCAAGTCCAGACGCCACGATTGAAACTACGAGGATAACCACGACCTGGATGACTGAGAATCTGCACAGACGAGAACATAGCATAACATAAAAAGCAAACAGCCACCAAAGAGCTTTCATGCACCGTTATTTTCTGGACTCAGACGTCTGCTTACCGTGCTCTGGACGACGCTGGTGAGCGACGACAGCATTCCCATCGCACTTCCCACCGCCGACGACCCATCGGCCTCGGCTTTGTTCATCTCGCCACCGCCTTCACCTCCAGGAGAAGAACCTACCGACACACGTAGAGTCATTAAAGGTTTACGCCGCAGATAAATAAGTGAAATTTACAGCAGCTCTGGGTACAAAAGAGACATTGAAAAAGCAGGACAGGAAAACAAAAAGTACCATCAGGCTAAAGACAAAGAAAGTCCTCAGACGTTGGAACAACAAACACGCATTCCGCTATGTAAAACAACTGGACGGAACTCAGTAAGACATTCTATGCTGCGTTTCTATTTTCGTCCAGTACATGTGCTGCTGTCTTAACTACACAGAACACCAGGTAACGTCGTCATACTCTGCTCTTTCTCCTCTTCCTCCACCTGAGCCGACAGTTCGGTGGGACTCGGGATCCCCAGGGACGTCTCGGCCTTCTCGATCACCTGAGTCAGCCCCTGGCCTGGACAGACGTAAACAAGCAGCAGAAAATGAGTTTAAACAGTTATAAAACATTCAAGGCAGAACGGAACTCAAACATAACGTACTTCTAGAAGCATGTCATGCTTAAAACACTGCCAAACAAGTTCTGCAAGAACTGAAACCTCGCCTGATTTTCAACTTTCCTACAGTCCTTGAACTAGTCATGACTGATGTGCAGTCAAATCAAGAAAATTAACCAAATGTAAGCTTTAAAATTTTAATATTTAATCCAAATCAGTGTATTCTATCTGCCTTATTTGCCAAAAATGAACAGTTTGCACCAAATTTTGACACAAACTTTAGGTATTATTTGACTGAACTGCAGGCCGTGTTTACACAAAGTAGACAGGAGATAAACATGGAGGGAAATTAAAAATGCAAAAAGCAAAATATGTACATTATGCAGAACCACCATTATTATTTTAACACCTGTGGGTACTTGTAAACATATCGTGCATGCTGATTCCAGGTTTATTCGACTCTTGTAGAATAAATAATCAACGAAATTCAACTTTCAATTTTCTTTTATATGATTTAGGGCATTTTAATTTTGTTATTCTGCATAAAGGAACATTTTTGAGTTCTCTGTGCTTCTAGCAAATGTTTGCTGTTCCCATAGAGGTGCTGGACTTGATATTGCAGTGAAAAATGAACCCACAGTGAGGAAAAATGAACAGGAGTAAAACAAAAACACCCATAAACTGCTTGGGACTTAGAGGGTTAAACAGGTTTTTCGGTGACGGTTCTCCAGTAAGGTGAACTAGAAGAGACCAAGCTGTATAATAACACTGGACCACGTTGTCCACACTCACCCACGGTTGCCACGGTAGCCGTCGCTGTGGATATGATGGATTTGCCCCAGCTGCCCCAGTATCCCCAACCGCCCTGAGACACAGCCTGAGACTCAGCGGGAGTCTGGGAGAGGAGCAACGAGGACAGGAGGAGGAGAAGAAAAAGCCGAGCAAGAATCAGATGTTAAGGACGGTTTAGAAGGTTATTATTTATGTATGCAAAAAGAAGTGGCCTCTGGTGTCGCTACAGGAGGAGCAGACGTCCACTGATACCAGATAAGGCTTATCACTGGTGTTTAAAGAGACGCAGCCTGTTTCAAACTTAGAGCGAACGCATTACAGGCCATTAGATCTCTAGATGACCACACAGATAGCTTGATTTCCCCACATCAGCAGGGTCTTGTCATCAGCCGTTACTGAATGACGTAACGTTACTTTACAGGTTGCTGACAGGTACAGAGAGATAAGCTCACAGTGTCAACGACCTCATACATAAACATTTAACATTATGCAAGACTCTGCTCAGTTCAGGGTGTCTGGGATTAAGAGGCAAGATTAAGGAAGAAACTGTTGTTTTACCTTAAAACTAGGAATATTTTCAGAGTTACAGGCTCGTTAAGCACATAGAGGAGGGTCAGAACGTCACACTTTTTAACAGTAGGGTTTATATAACCCTCACAATCATAATGCTATCAGTAAAGTTGGATTTCTGTTGATGACTGGCTGTATTACTGTGATCAGTTCCTGTTGAAGGGTTTTCCTGGTCTGATCTGTCTCCAAGATGAAATTATATCGAGTGCTGGTCCAATTAAAGGCATGATCTCTCAAACATTTAGCAGCATTACCAAAAAAACGAGGTTCTCTTTTCCCATCATTTGTATTTTCTCCGCTGTGATCATCCCACTGCTACCTTTGCCGGCTGCTCCTCTACTTTCGGAGCCTCTTCCGCTTCGGCGGCAGGTTTGGCTTCAGGTCTCCTCCTGGCTTTCCTCGTCGGGGCCACGTCGGTCGAGTTGTCCGGGGCGGTCGGTGAGGAGCTTTCGGGCGTTTCGGCAGGAGAAGCATCCCGAGCCTCTGGAGCCTCCGAGGCTTCGGCTGCCGTACGAGAAGCTTCGCTGTCTGACATCTTATCAGATGTCTCCGAACATGCCTGCAGAAGGACAGAGGGACAGAAGATGTCAGCGTTAGCCGGGTACACTCCTGCAAATGTTGTTTTGAGCTTTGAATGCTTACGGACCAGTTAATCAGTTTGTTGTCAAGTAATAAACGAAGCCCCAGCTATCCTGATAATCGATTAATCAGTTCTCACATTCTAGCATCTTAAATGTGAACATTTTCTGGTTTCTTTACTCCTCAAGTGAATATTTTTGGACTGTGGACAAAAAAAAGCACTTCAGGACGTCATCTTGGGCTTTGGGAAGCTTGACACTTTTTTGGTCAAACAACTAATCTATTAATCGAACAAATAGGCTGTCGATTAATCAAACAAAACTAAAAATATTCTCTAGCTTCAGCCCTGAAGTTAGGGGCAGCAAGCAGGTCGGCTCCACTGCAGTTATCCAAAGTGCTTTACAGGTTTACAGGCAGAAGTATATAAAAATTAAATGAATGAATAAAATGAAAACAAGCATGCAGCAAGATAAAATACAATTAAATAAATGAAAGACATCTAAAACTGTAGAGACAAGCTCAATGAAGCGCACACACCTTTTATAGAATAATTTGAATTTAATCAGATTTTGGTGAACCTGAAAGACACCTGCAGATGTTAATCAGTTGAAATATCTTGAAGCCACCTTTAAAGAAAAACTCAATCATTCTTCTGCTATCAAATCAAAGCATTCAGCGATCCATAATGCATTAATTCCAGCATTAACTAAATGAGAGAATACTGCAAAACCAGCGCTATACTTTTCCCAGTTTGCATTTCAGCAACACCCAGAGAACAGCTGCTGGTTTTACTGTCCAGGGAGAGAGTTATCTGTGGGTTTCAAGGGTCAAATTCATAAGAATAATAAATATATTGCAGATAAATGCAGAATGTCTGTGCAGGAAAGTCCCACAGTCAACACTTTACATACACATCATAAAAAATATGCATTTCTGTTATGAAAAGAAGCTGGATAAACATACAGTATGTCTCACAGTCAACATTTTAAATACAGACAACAAAAATAAGAAGTTCTAACATGAAAAGAAGCTGGTAAACCTTTAATTAACATCTGTAAGTCAGACATTTCTAGTAATATTATTGAGCTATTACATGTAATGCTATTGATACATGCTAGTAGTTTTAGTGAGCTGCTCGTTCATGTCCTAACTAAAGTTTAGAAGGAACGTCAGTTGGTTTCTAACACTTTTATCATTATTAGCTAATTATTTAGTGCTAAAACACCAAAACAAACTTTCCTTCTTTGCTGAAACAAACTCACCTTTGCTCCTGCTCAGCTGTCAAAGTCCTGATGCTAGCAGTGAACGTTACCTCAGTATGCTAGCAGTTTAGCTCCCGGAAACAACAACAAGACCGGTCCCTTTGACTTCGGTTTGTACTCGAATGTCTGCGCTTTAAACGCCTCCAAGTTTTCCAGCAAACTATTTAATTATTCAGCTTTCCTGCCTGTTTTTGTTCGCCTGGATTAGCCACGTCACATTCTGTTTTCAAAGACCTGCGACACAAACTAGCCGCACCGAGACGTATAACATCCGGCCGGTGCTTTCAAAATAAAAGAAGCATTGCGGCGCAAAAATTACCAAAAAGGAGAATGTGTTTATGTAGCGATCTGTAAAGAAGACGACATTTAAAGATAGCATGCCAACGTGGATGTAAACAACTAAACACTGCTGAAAATTAAGGTGAATACTTTAAATAGTATCGCATTTTACACTAGGTGACTGGTTTAAGGATTTTATTTTGACATACACAACTGGCCTGCCTCTATCTGTCGCCTGGTAACTTGATGAAAAAGACACACGATTTCCCGGAAACGTCAAAATAAAATAATTTAGATGTCCAGTTAGAAAATTAAGAGTTCTTCCAAGATGAGACACTTAAATATTAATTTGTCTCAAGTCTTCTGTATCTGTTCATAATTAATTTATTAATTTATTCAAGACAAAATACAAATGATAATAAAAATGTGTTTTTTAACGCTTAAATACAATAATAAAAAAACATTTTTCAGAATAAATTAAATTCAACATTGTGGTCATTGCGCAGAGTGCAAGTACTAAGACAACGGAATGTAGTTTAGCATTAGAATTCAGCATTTCCTAAGATATATATAGAGTATGTGCAACAAGATAAACAGAATAAACAGTGCAGGATATATGAATATCCGAGATGTATAAGTAATATATATATATATATATATATATATATATATATATATATATATATATATATATATATATATATATACTATATGTAGTATGGTACAGTATTAGCAAAATAAACAGTATGAGCATGCTGGGGTCACATGTTATATATTATATTTATTTGCATTTTAGCATTACACCAGCTTTTCTACAAACAGCTAACAACATTTGTTTCATTATAAATCTTAATAATAATTCACAATATTAAGCTTTTCTATTTTAATTGCTTGTTTAACAGCCTCTGTGTTGTACTTACTGTGTTATATATTAATAAAATATGAGATACAAGCATGAGATGCATAAAGAATAATCATAAACCACGGTATAATCCAGCGTGGATCTCTCTCCCACCACCGGCTGAACAATCTGACAGCAGGCCACGCCCCCTCGCTCCCACCTGAACCAGGAAGTGGTGGATCACGCGGCTCGTGTTTGTTTTACTGAAACACCTGCCGACAAATAACTAAGATATCACTGAAGCTGGTTCATCTGCTGGGAGGTTTTCATGTTTTCTCCACGAAGGATTTCTAGTTCTGGTGTCGGCAGGTGGGAATGACGTCACTCTCAGGTAATGTTTACGTGAATGTCGTGACTGAGAAAGTCTGGTTTCTCTGTAACTCCGTTTAATCTCAGCTCTAATCTCTTCATAGTCTAACTTTTACCTTAGAGACCGGAGGTTTGTAGTTTATTGTTGATTATTAGTTAGTTGTCTCGTTGTTTCTCATTTGGCCTCCTGTCAGATTAGAATCACTGCAGTCAGAGACAATTATGGAAATCAACTCAGGTTTATCTACATGGTCAAATATTAAACGACTGTTGTGGAAAAAACAGTCAGACATTTGAAACTTTTTGTTCTAAGGTAATTAAATCCTGACAATAGCACAAGTTACTGAACTTTTTCCAGGTTAGTTTGATTTTATATGAAATTATTTAACATGTAAAATCAAAAAATATAAAATACTAGAAAAGCAACTTAAAAATTAGATAAATAAAAAAGTCCTAAGATCACAAAGAGCAAAAAACTAACCCAAAACAGAGTGTAAAATAATAAAGTCCATGTAAAAGACAAGACCTCTTATTGTAGTTTAAAATTTGATAGGAGAATTTTTTTATTTATTCTTAATTCTATTTTATTTTTTTGTAATGACTTTTATTTTTTGCTGCTAATCCAAAGAGCTGATAAACTGCCTTTAGTTGTTGTTTAACAGGGATGATAAAAATCTGTTCTATTCTATTCTATTTTGTTCTATTCTGTTCTTTTCTATTCTGTTCTATTCTATTCTATTCTATTCTGCTATATTCTATTCTATTCTGCTCTGTTCTGTTCTGTTATGTTCTATTCTGTTCTATTTTATTTTATTCAGTTCTATTCTATTCTGTTCTGTTCTATGTTATTCAGTTCAATTCTATTCTGTTCTATTCTACTCTATTCTACTGTACTCTGTTCTATTCTGTTCTTCTGTGTTCTGTGCTTGTCTCTATTCTGTTCTATTCTATTCTATTCAGTTCTATTCTATTCTATTCTACCCTACTCTGTTCTGTGCTTGTCTCTATTCTACCCTACTCTGTTCTGTGCTTGTCTCTATTCTATTCTACTCTGTTCTGTGTTTGTCTCTACATTGAGGATTTCTCCTTTGACGTCTTGAGCTCAGAGGTTTTATGTTATTCAGTTCTATTCTATTATGTTCTATTCTATTCTACTCTATTTTACTCTACTCTGTTCTGTGTTTGTCTCTATTCTATTCTATTCCATTGTGTTCTGTGCTTGTCTCTACTCTATTCTATTCTATTCTACTCTACTCTGTTCTGTGTTTGTTTCTCCATTGAGGATTTCTCCTTTGACATCTTGAGCTCAGAGGTTTCATGTGTTTGTGCTGCAGCAGTCAAACTCGTCTCAGACCCTGCCAGGCCTGTAGAACTCCTCTGTTGTCTCCTCTGTTGTCTCCTCTGTTGTCTCCTCTGTTGTCTCCTCTGTTGTCTCCTCTGTTGTCTCCTCTGTTGTCTCCTCTGGTCCAGTCTGAGCCGTGACGGTTGACTCTTCTGGTTTTGCAGGTTTGTCTCGTCTGATCTGAGGCCTGATCTTTCCAGCATGTCGGCGCCTCAGAGCCTCCTCCTGCTGCTGGCCTCGGTCCTGCTGCTCGGTGTCCGGACGGCAGACGGAGCCCAGGACGGGTCAGAGGTCGGCGCTGTGGTGGCGAGGGAAGGATCGAGCACCGTCATCGAGTGCAACGTGACCGAAGGGAGGCAGGAAGTCAAGTGGTTCAACTCTAAAGGAGCTCTGCTGAACCACGACGACGACGGTAGGAGCTGCTGAGATACGAGCTTATTTTAGAAAAGGATCCTGAAGCTTTAAAAAACAAACTACATAAATGAAGAATTACAATACATCTGTAAGACTAGAATGGGAGCAGCGTGTTTCTGATTCTGAAATAATAAAACAAAATAATACTTTATATTGATACTGTTGGAGAAATTAATCCTGAAGTTGTTTTCCTGTTTGTGTTGTTTTAGAAAACCAAACTGAATTCTATAATATATAACAGACAGTTGCAAAATATAATATTCTATTTTTATTTTGTTAGAAATTGAACCTTGAAGTTCCTGTTCATTTAAAACCAATTTAAATTAAATATTATAATAAAGTAATATAATATTTAGTGTTTATCTCATTTGAGAAATTGATCTTGACGTTGTCGTCCTGCTAATGTTTAAAAAATATATAAACTATATATTATGTTGGTTATATATTATATGTTTGGTTATTATTATTGTTAATAATGATATTTAATTTTATTGTTAAATTTACATTGTATTATAAATAATTATGAATAATACTATTTGGTTATGATTATTATTATTATTATTATTATTACTATTATTATAATAACAACAATAATAATATTAATAATAATAATTATAACATAAATTATCATTAATAATAATAAGTACAGTACAAGTACAATAATATTATTATTAGCCAACATTATTATTATTATTATTATTAATTTTATAATAATAATAATAATTATTAGTATTAATAATATTAATAATAACAAATACAGTACAAGTATATTATTATTATTAATACTACTACTACTACTACTACTACCAATAATAATAATAAATAATCATTAATAATCATTAATAATAATAATAACAAGTACAGTACAAATACAATAATATTATTATTATTGTAGAAGAAGAATAACAAGTACAGTACAAGTATATTATAATTATTATTATTATTATTATTTTATAAATATGATATTCAAAAATTAGTTTACTTATTGATTATTTGGGACCCAAAGCGAAGTTCTGTAAAATAAGATGAATTTTAAAAAAGGAAAATTAAAGGTTAAAAATGAATTCAGATTTAAAATGTTCTGTGGTTTTTTTGTTCTTCAGAAATATAGAAAATTCCAAAGGGTTCACATCATTTAAAACACCCAAAAAATCATTTTATGTAATTAAACTTTGTTTTAATTTGCTTGGAAACAATTCAGTTACATTAAAAAAGTGATTTTGGACTAATGTTCTATTATATATGTGACATTATAGCGTCAGGAAAGCCGTGAATATGTGTGAATTCAATGCAGATGTTTGACTGGAAACACAAACAGCTCTGCAGATGTGAAATAAATAACCACATCTGCACCGTGCATCGTTGGTTTGTGCACGTTTCCAGGTTAAACATGACTAATTTCACTGTTAACTATGGACAACTCCCTCAGTGAAGCCTGTAGATGTGCAGACTCACAGCACATGATGCAGTTTTAGTGTAAACTGTTGTTTCAGGCCATCAGTAAACTCTGACACCCAACACAGGAAGCTAATATAGCACACAGCAACACAGTGCAGTTGTTTGTTGGATCTAATCTAATGTATAAAACCATTTTCATCTCATTAGACGGTGTTTTGTTCGTTTATCCGTGGAAGAATTCAAACCGCATTAAGCTAAACTCAAAGCTAATGAGTGCTAACTGGGTTTGCTGGCCTGTGTAAATGTTTTCAGTTCAGCACAACAAACACTTTGATTGAGGAGAAGATGAAAATGTTCTGTCCTGAATGAGAAAGTCTCCTCACGTCTCTGAGGTTTCTGGTGAAACTCGGTTGTTGTTTTTGCCGCAGGTGAGAAGTGGCGGATTGAAGACGGTGTCCTGAACATCACCGTGGTTTCCTTCGAGGACCGCGGCCGCTACACCTGCGTCGCCGGCGGCACCAGAAACTACACGGTGACCCTGCGAGTCGCCTACACCGACAGCGGCCTGGGGCTTTACTACGTGGTCGTGTGCCTGGTGGCCTTCACCATCACCATGATCCTCAACGTGGCCCGGCTCTTCATGGTGAGCAGCCACCTGAAGAAGACGGAGAGCGCCATCAACGAGTTCTTCCGCACCGAGGGCGCCGAGAAGCTGCAGAAGGCCTTCGAGGTCGCCAAGCGGATCCCCATCGTCACCTCGGCCAAGACGCTGGAGCTCGCCAAGGTCACGCAGTTCAAGACCATGGAGTTCGCCCGGCACATGGAGGAGCTGGCCCGGAGCGTCCCGCTGCCGCCGCTCATCCTCAACTGCAGGACGTCCGGGGAGGAAAACCCGACGTCCGACCAGGCGGAGGCAGGAAACAGGCAGGCGATCGGTCCACCAAACCCCGACGAGAACAAAGAGGAAGAGGAGGCGCTGATGTCGGGAGAAAGACGAGGGATCGATGGCGGCGGCGGCGTCGACGTCAAAGTGTCGATCCACACGGTTTCTGAGGAGAACATCGGTCAGGATAAAGACTCCAAAGTGTGTCTTGATGTGCTCAAACCAGGTTCAAGAACAAGCGTGTCGTACGAGAGCAACATATGATCCCGTCAGAAACACAAAGCAAGCTGGAGATCAAGAAACCTTTAGAAAACCTCGGGCTGGTTATCATATAGCATTTACAGAATCTGACTCTCTTTGGAGCTTCAGTAGAAAAGGGTGAAAGTAGGTTCTTGTAGTCGTTTCACCGTCATTCAAAAGGCTTCAGTCGACGCCATCAGTCAGGTAGAAGGGACTGCGTTGACGTCAAAAGGCCGAACTGTGTCTCGATGTCCTCAAACCAGGTTCAAGAACAAGTGTCCATAAGAGAGCAACGTATAACCGTCACAGAGACACAAAGCGAGCTAAAGGTCAAGACATCTTTAGGGAGTCATAGAGGCTGGTTATCATTTAGAATTTATAATTAGTGTTATCACTGAGAGCATTTAGAGACCCTCCTTGGAGCTTCAGTAGAGAACAGTTTGGTTATTTCAGATATCGGTGTTGCTTCGCTGTCTCAAGATCTTGTCCAGAGTTTACTTCTTTGTGATTCCAAACCCAAAATTAGACATTTTTTGGCTGAATTTGGAGACTATCAGATGTGTCCAACCAATTTCTACGTTTAAAAATGACATGTTACCTGAGAATCCATTCTAAGGGATCAGTAAAACCTTGACAACCGTGAAACCTGGTGGCATTTCAGCTTCGTTCAAGAGGTTCCATTCACCTGCATCAGTCAGAACTGAAGATGCCTCTTAGAAGAAGGTCTTCAAGAACCTAATATAGAAGTCTCGTTGCTTTCTGTTGAAGTTGATGGGGTTATAATGACGTGGATGAATTGGGATCTAAACACTGATTCTGATTCTGCTCGTGTCTTGTTGAATCGTCACTGAATCTTGGCATAAAAAGTCTGACCACGTCTGTGTTTTGCTCGGCAGTGACGTTGAAGAAGGTTCAACGGTTAAAAGTTGAGGATTAGGAGGAAACCTGAAGGAGATCCAACAGAATTTCTTGGTTGAATATAAATCACTGCATTTCTACGGTGGCCCAGAAGGGTCAACGCAGCTGGAAAAGCCACAACGGAAGCGTGCAGCGGTTTGAAGAACAGGCTTTGTTTCCGGACGTCGAGCAGCAGCGTTTTACTTGCGTCTCATTAAACACTCCTGTCATAGACATATATACGTAGACGCCGCATTGACTGTGGAGGGACGTGCCTAAAGCTCCGCCATCTTGGTACAGGGCTAGCAGAGGGGGGAGTGAATGTAAGTCAATGGAGGTAAGAGGTACTCCACAATCTTAAAGGAGAATTATTCACTGAATTTTTGACCGATTTCTAAACGGTTTGGTTTGTTAAAAACGTCACACATTTAGCTTTGACACAGGATGCTTGGATGCTTTTGTTCTATTTATGTCTGCCTGTCCGTCCTCCATGTCTGACATTTGTAACAAACAATATAAGTTGACAACTGATGGATTTATGATCACTTTTATAGTGCAGACATGTCATTCCTCTATAGACGTAATGCACTGTAGGGGCGAGTGGCACTGTACCAAGATGGCCGCCGCGTAGGCACGTCGGCTCCAATCGGACGCGGCGTCTACGTATATATGTCTCCTGTAATCAAAATAGTCCGTCAGAAAATATTGTCCCCCGGAAACAAAGCCTGTTCTTCCACCGTTGTGGCCTTTGCTGTTGCGTTGACCCTTCTGGGCCTCCGCACATGTACATTGGTGCACCACAACATATATTTAACGAATAAATTAGCTGACATGTATTGTATTTTATCTTTATTTTCATGCTTGTGCGCTGGTTTCCTTCTTTGGCCGAGTCTTCCCGCTCACAGTCGGTGCAGCAGCAGCAGATTTAAGGCTCATTACCCTCGTTCAGATGTCGTTTTCTTTCTGTTCTCTTTGACAGTCGGAGCTAAACGTTGCAAATAAACGTCCCATTTATCGCCGCGATGATTGTTTCCGTGTCAGCGCCCCCGTCAGTCATTTGAAACTCACAGGGCGAAGTCAAACACTCGATTACCGTCTCTGTGTCGGCTGTTGTTGATCAGGACGGCAGTTAATTGCAGGTTGGGTTTGGCTTTAGCGTGACAGCAAAGGAAGGGAACTTTTGAACTGAAGAAAACTCACAAAACAAAAAATCTACCTGCGACTCTCACCTCTCTGAGTTTGCAGAGACAGTGAATTATAAATGTGATTAATTTGACACCGGAGCTCCACAACGTGTCGTCTGTGATGGAAGGCGTCCGAAACTCTGCGCTCATAAATATTCAGCTGCGATCGATCATGTTTTGTTGGGTGGAGGTTGTCGAGAATCAGGGACTTTCATTTATGATGATGAAGTTTGGGGTCTGTATTCATGGCGAGATTTATCGACTTTGTTTGGCACATTTAGAACGCAGTCGCTCATCACCTGAAGCTGGAGACTTGAACAAGTTCAGTGAAGTTTAGGAGGTAAGAAGCAGGTCTGTCATGTGTGAATACGATGCACAGACTGACCATGTCTTGGGCAAATTGTCTCCAACAGTAGAGCTGCAACAAGTTGAGATATGTTGGCTCGATTCTAGTAAAAATATAATCTTTTTATCTGCTTTAGACCCTGAAATTCACACTAGAGGCCAAACAAATCTTGAGAAACCTTCATGTTCAGATTCTTTACCATGTTTCTGAAGGATATGTTGGAAAACTGCATCTATAAGCTGCAAAAACTGTGACCTGAAACTTGAAAACTGTGGTTGGACAAGATGTTTTTGATTAATTCTGACTGTTTTGTACGTGCTGCAGATCTGGGTGAAATGGGTTCATGTTTAAAGGTGTTGAGTGGTGCTGGGTGGGTCATTGAAACACAATCCTGTAACTGACAATGAATAAACACCATCAGAAAGTTGGATTGTGTTGTGTTTTTCTCAGACACAGATTTAGTTTACAGTTTACTTATTTGTTTTATGGGACCCAAAACTGAGTTCTGCAAAGAATTTTGAGAATTTCATATGATTCCAGACCTGGGAATTTTAGTTTTCTCACCCTCAAAAAAACAACGTCTTACCTTGGGAGCCATTTTAAGGGTTCAATATCTCCTGGAATTTAACTCCCACAGCCGTGAAATTTGGTGAGAACACAGACAGAATAGATTTTAGCAGATTCAAATGATTGAATGGCTCCAACAAAGAACAATTGTTTACTTATTACCACTTAAAAATGGAAAAAGTGCAACATTATCAATCGAGTTCCTCTAACTGTGTATATATATGGATGGATCCATGTTTCCTAGTAAAAATACAGTCTTTGGTCCACATTTCACCAACTGTTGAGGCTCTAACATCAGTAGAATTGGATGTGTGGGAAGACTGGCAAGATGAGGACTTGAAACTTGCCTATAATGACTCGAAATTGCTCTAAATGACTTGAAACTTGTCCAAAATTACTCATAATTGCCCAGTACGACTTGACGCCTGCCCAGAACGATTTAAAAATTATCCAAAATTATAGCAATGAACAAATACTGGCCTTTGAAAATGTCAGAGAAGCGCAAAGTTTTCAAACAAGACTGGTATTTGGGCCCCAGTAAGTTCCTCTAAGTGTATACATGTGGATGGATCCATGTTTCCCACTAAAAATCCAGTCTTTGGTTGACATTTCTCCAACTGTTGAGGCTCTAACATCAGTAGAATTTGACGTCTTGCAAGTTTGGCAAGACGAGACTCCTGTTTTTTGCTTAATTTTGACTTAAAACTTTCCTAAATGACTTGAAACATGTCCAAAATTACTTATAATTGTCCAATACTGCTTGACGAATACCCAGAATGACTCAAAATAGTTCAAAAATATTGATAACACATGATTACTGGCCCTTGAAAATGTCAAAACATGCAAAGTTTTCAAACAAGGCTGGTATTGTGGCTCCATAAAGGTCCTGTAAGTGTATATCTATGGATGGATCCATGTTTCCTACTAAAATCCAGCCTTTGGTCCACATTCCACCAACTGTTGAGGGTCTAACACCAGCAGAATATGGCATGTGGTAAGTTTGGCAAGACAAGGTTCCAGTTTTTTGACTTGAAACTCGCCTGAAATTACTCGAAATTCTCCTAAATTACAAGAAAAATGTCTAGAATTACTCATAATTGTCCAATACCACTTGGCGCCTGCCTAGAATGACTTAAAACTTGTCCAAAGTTACTCAAAATTGTCGCAAAATATAGTAATGAGTAATTACTGTCCTTCGAAAATGTCAAAAAAGCAGATTTAAGTGACTGAAAGGCTCCAACAGAGGTTAGACGTTTACTTATTGGCCACTCAAAATGGGAAAAAGGGCAAAATCTTCAGACTAGGGTTGGTATTAGGGCCCCAGAAAGTTCCTGTAGGTGTTTATATAGAGATGGATCCATGTTTCTTACTAAAAATACAGTCTTTGGTCGACATTTCACCAACTGTTGAGGCTCTAACATCAGTAGAATCTGAGACAAGGTTCCAGTTTGTTGCTATTTTGACTAAATGTTGACGTGGACTCATTGGTAGGAGACATAAACTGGTGTCCATAGGGGTCTAGACGTTGGTGTTGTATGTGCAGAGGTACAAGCTGCTTCCATGCTGTCTTCATGTTGAAGTTTAACATCACATGTTGTTTTTTTCTTCCCCTACAGGTGAATCTTCCAACCAGCCACACGGAGGCGCTGTTGAGTTAAACATGCCTGCACTTTCTCTCCATCACCGGAGCCTGGAACCCTCCTGACTGCCGGTGGTGAATATTAACAGGTGATGATGAAGACTTGATACCAGCAGCCGGAGATTTACTGCCGAGAGCTCAAGTGTCACATCTCAGGGGCAAAGTGCTTCTTTGACTGAATATTTCAGCGCCTGGCTCGGCTGAAGTATTGAACACGGTTCGGCTGCTGCACTTGTTGCTCGATCTGTTATTGTGCTCTAACTTCAGACATCTGGCTTTACCTCTGGTGACGCTAGAAAAGAGCTGCAGGCATCTGAATATATAGATTTAGAGGGAGAATCGTCATGATTTGCTTCCTTAAATTTAAAATGCCGCTCATATTTAGCCTGCAGAATCATGAATGTGCAGAGTTTGACACTATAAGTTGTGTAAAACCTGTTTGCACGACCTGATTTAGAGACTTTAAATATTTAACCCCATCTGATGCGGTGCAGATAGCCTCCCCGCATTGAGGAGTTCAACTTTTCACACAAGAAAGCTGAAATCTAATTTTCCAACATAAAAGCTCACATATGTACAGCGCACTGACTGCTATGAATTAATTATGTGGGCGTTTCGAAGCCTTTTATGCACAATTCGACCTTAAGAGGAATTAAAAAAGCAAAAGAATGAAACGGAAATTTACATATTAGAGGCATAAAAGCGACTATAAAGGAAAGTAGTGTGGAAAAAAAAGTACATCCCTCGGGATTAGTTGACTTTTTCAGCACATTTGAGCAAACACTTGATCCTCTTTGAAGCTCCGCCTGCGTTCAAATGCGGACAGATGACACACGAAATGAACGTTTTGTAGTCGTTTATGTTCACGAGGAATGGATCAGCCAAGCTGAGAATGTAAGCATTTATCACAGCTTCAGATCAATGCTGTTAAAATCAGTTGATTAGAGGCTGACAGGCTGGATTTAGACGTCGGACATGGAGCGTCTGAAGGGATCTAAAGAGTTCTCTAAGGAAAAAATGCCTATGATTCTGGGAGTTGAAGATCCCCCACGTATCTGAACTGAATCCTTCCTCCGTGAAGGGGCCAGCGTTTCAAACAAAGCTCTGCTGCTCCGGCAAATTCAGGCCACGAGCCAAGTGTTTGATGCAAACGCAAGTCCACAGCTTCGTCACAGGTAACTCTGTTGGAGTCGAAGTGCCGCATCTACAGTCAGGAAGACTCAAAAACCTCCTCGAAGACCTCAAAACCTCAAATATCTCCTTGAATGTCTTGAATAACTAATTGAAGTCATCAGCAACCTACTTAAAGACCGTAAAAACCTACTTAAAGACTTGAGAAACCTCCCTTCAGATGTCAAGAATCTACTGAAAGACCTTTAAAACCTCTTGAAAGCCTTCCTAAAAGGCCTTAAAAACCTCTAAATCCTTAATAAAACCTCTTAGAAACCTCCTTAAAGACCTAAATTATGTCCTTAAATATCTCAAAAACCTCCTCGAAGACCTCAAAACCTAAAATATCTCCTTGGATGTCTTGAATAACTCATCAAAGTCATCAACAACCTCCTTAAAGACCGTGAAAACCTACTTAAAGACATCAAATCTCCCTTAAGACCTCGAGAATCTCCTGAAAGACCTTGAAAACTTCTTGAAAGACTTCCTTAGAGACCTTAAAAACCTACTTAAAGACTTCAAAAACCTCCCTTAAGACCTCAAGAAACTTCTGAAAGACCTTTAAAACTTCTTGAGAGACTTCCTAAAAGACCTTAAAACCCGACTTAAAGACATCAAATCTCCCTTAAGACCTCAAGAATCTACTGAAAGACCTTGAAAACATCTTGAAAGACTTCCTAAAAGACCTTAAAAATCTATTTAAAGACTTCAGAAACCTCCCTTAAGACCTCAAGAATCTACTGAAAGACCTTGAAAACTTTTTCAGAGACTTCCTAAAAGACCTTAAAAACTGACATAAAGACATCAAATCTCCCTTAAGACCTCGAGAATCTACTGAAAGACCTTGAAATCTTCTTGAAAGACCTCCTTAAAGACCTAAAATATGTCCTTAAATATCTCAAAAACCTCCTTGAAGACCTCAAAACCTAAAATATCTCCTTGGATGTCTTGAATAACTTATCAACGTCGTCAACAACCTCCTTAAAGACCGTAAAAACTCCTTAAGACCTCAAGAACCTCCTGAAAGACTTGTAAAAATCTTCCTAGAGACCTTGAATACCTTCTGAAACTCCTTGAAAACCCCAGCAAAGACTTCACAAACACGTTTCCTCACACATTCATCGGTCAGCAACTTGCTTGAGTTTCTCGAAGACGTTCCACCTTCGAGAACGTCTTCGAGAAACGTCCGGATGCTTCGATTGAAACCACGAAGGAACTGCGACGCCACTTTTCCGCTCTTTATTCTTGCACTGCATCTTCACCGGCCTCATCCTGCTCGGCGCTTTTGTTCGTGGTGTTTTTCCTGGAGGTTAATCTCCTGGAAAAACCGAGCCCGCCCCATACCTGCGAAGCACCCGGCTGGCGAGCGTCCCAAATAACAATAACCTTGGGCCTCTGTGTTGAATAACTCAAAAAAAAATCCATCCCTCTTCCCTTTCTTGTCCTCTCTGGAGGCGAGCTTATCTAAATAGGATTGATTGGCCCGAGCGATCATTCATCATGCCGAGCCAAAGCAGACGTTTAAGGAGAGGTGGGGGGGGGGAGGAAGATTTTAAGGATAGGATATTTCCATCAGGCTGCCGTGTCATTGAGGTAAACTAAATGAATTGATTGGGCTAAAAAGGACGGAGGAGGGGGGATAGAAGAGGAAGCCTGTCCAG
Source organism: Dascyllus trimaculatus (assembly GCA_024666655.1). NCBI lineage: Eukaryota > Metazoa > Chordata > Actinopteri > Pomacentridae > Dascyllus > Dascyllus trimaculatus. Next base: position 1,954,706 of record CM045459.1, on the reverse strand, counting down.
TCTGAGGCCTGAAGCTACGTACAGTGAATAAATGCACGCGGTGAATTCGAGCCTGTTGGATTTAAATCGCTCATAAAATCGGCTGTTGCTAATTCTATTTTATTTCCAATCAGCCAGAAGGAACAAGACGGGGGAAAAAAAAAGAGAAAGGAGCCAAGGACGGCAGATGATGAATGAGACGACGCAACCAGAGAAGAGCTCATCATATCTGTTCATTAGCGGAGAGCAGCCGTGATTAGCTTCCACTGCGTTTTATTTTCCCGACCCGCTGGCGAGAACCCAAACGCGCTGCCGTCCTCTGAGCTTTGACCGACTAAGCCGAAGGACAAGCAAACCCTCGGGGGCTTCTCTTTTCTTTCTCTGCTCTACTTTTCTTACAGCTTGCATCAAAACAAAGCAAGACTTCACAATAAACCTGTAGATCACACTGAGAATGCAGGACTGAGCAATCTGCAGTTCCTCAAACGGCCACTAGAGGCTGGTTCACAATCCTCATAGACCCTCATATTAAGATGTCCGACTTTACAGCAGAAGTAAACATGTTTACAGCCTGAAACAGAAACAGTTTTGGTCTCTACAGTTAATTTACCCTTTCAGGAGTTTAATTCTCATACATGTCACCCACTTATATTGTATTGTGGCTTAAAGTTACACAGATTAAAGGTGTCTGCATGGTTCTCCTCAGCCAGGAGTCCACAGGATCCGTCATCTCAACACTTCTTATTCAACGTTGACACAAAAAAAGCAAATTATTGGAGGAACTTCAATGAATTGTGTCGATTATTACCACACAATTCGATTAGGTTGATTAAAATAAAGTTGACAAGTAATACTAATGCTGCTGGTTGATGCTAGATGCACTTAAATCAATAGATTCTTCCATTGCTGCAACGTCATTTGGGGAAAGTCAACTTCAAGTTTCCACTTTTTCCGGTTTCTGTATTCGTTTTACCAAAACGTAAAACAGGATTTTGTGATAGGACTAATCATTATCTGCAATCCTACTCAAAGAAAGTGGCAGTTAAAGAAACGTGGAGGTCGTGGCATCAGACAAACAACTTTCGGTGCTTTCACCGACATTAGAACACCAGTTAAAAGGGACAGGAGTGTAATTTCACGTAAGTAGAATCCAAAAAAAGTAAACTGCCAACACCAATGCTGAAAGATCAATGACGTTCATATGACAGAATGCTACCTGTGCAATGCATTTTTGTAGCATCACGATGCGTTTCAACAAGCAGGGCGTCACAGTTCCACTTCCCCATTTGCATAAAGTCGAGGCCTTGGCTACTTTATGCAAACTGGGTGCCACTCGACGCCTCTGGAAACCATTAAATTTTACTAATCTAGTGCAAGTCAGCTAATTTCTCTACTTGGATTAGCACAACACTTCAAAACGTCCCCAGATGATGAATCCTACTAAACGTTGGTGATGCCTTCATTAAAGGGGGGAAATCTCACTGTTCAGTTATTTAAATATCTGCAAAGTAAAAAATAATCTCATCTCCTCTGGCTGTAGTTGGTGCTGGGTGTCAATTAACTCAGGCTAAGAAGCTCAATTAAGATGGAGACAATGGTGCACAACATACCTGCTACACTGAACCAAAATGTACAGGCCCCATGTGAAATATTGATGCCACATGAAGTGCACCACCCAAAGTGAGCGTATACTGTCTGGTACTTGTACTAAATGGATGTTTCTCTTGATTAATGTCCCAAATCTGAGTCCACCACTGCCTCAGTGATGCATTAATTCCATTCAGTCCATGGGTGTGGCATATCCAGACGCTGCTCCAACACAATGAGCAGTACTCAGACACTCCTTATACTGGGGACAATAAAAGGCCACCCCAACATGTCACATGTGGACCAAAGCAGCAACGCCTCAGATGACTCCGGTCATGAGGGAACGTGTCATTGGCATGTTGGAAGCAGGAATGTCCACCAGAGCGGTCGCTGTGCAGCTGAATGTTCACTATCAGACGACAGGACGTTTGAGAGTTGGTTTCCAACAGACGGGCAGTACTGCAAATCCACCTCATCCACGTCGGCCACGTGTGACCACCCCAGCACAGGATGGACACATCCGGCTGGTTCACTTATGGGATGGTCTCAGACCAGGGTGGCTGTGGCTCAGGTGGTAGAGCTGGTTGTCCACTGATCTCAAGGTTGGTGGTTCGATCCCCGGCCCTTCCACATGCTGAAGTGTCCTTGGGCAAGACACTGAACCCCAAGTTGCTCCCAATGGTAGATTAGAGCCTTGCATGGCAGCTCTGTCGCCATTGGTGTGTGAAGGTGAATGGAAACACATTGTAAAGAGCTTTGGAACCACTAAGGTAGAGAAAAGCGCTATTTAGCATTTACGATTTACCAGCGACACGTACAGCAGATGAAACCTTTGGTCTGACAACAGACGCATCACACCAACATGCCAATGACACGTTCCCTCATGACCGGAGTCATCTGAGGCGTTGCTGCTTTGGTCAACATGTGACATGTTGGGGTGGCCTTTTATTGTCCCCAGTATAAGGAGTGTCTGAGTACTGCTCATTGTGTTGGAGCAGCGTCTGGATATGCCACACCCATGGACTGAATGGAATTAATGCATCACTGAGGCAGTGGTGGACTCAGATTTGGGACATTAATCAAGAGAAACATCCATTTAGTACAAGTACCAGACAGTATACGCTCACTTTGGGTGGTGCACTTCATGTGGCATCAATATTTCACATGGGGCCTTTATATTTTTGTTCAGTGTAAATATCAGCATGTTGACTCTGGTTCTGTGGAGACAAACACTTTGGAACTGCAGTTTAAAAGCACTGTACAACGTAAGTCTTCATTCCTGCTCATTGTTCGGTTCAAAGAGCTTCAGCTGTCCTCTACATCCAGTAGAATCACAGCAGCCTATTTTCACTCCAGAACGTCCTTATTTCCAGATAACCTCCAACAGAACATGGACGGTCGAGGGGAGGTCGGATCCTGCGCTAACAAAGGGCCGGTCGCCGCCGCTGGCTTGCTTTCCTGCGGGGTCTCGCCGCTACAAATGGCCGAGCTGTCAGGGACTAATGGGGAATAATGTCCGCGGCGACGTGGCGGCGGCCCTCCGGGGGAGCCGGGTGAAGGTGTCGGGGTCACGACTTCCAACGGCCGCTCGCATCCTTTGACAGATTCGTGCCGCGAAGAGAGAAAACATCTGGAGGGATGAGAGGGAAAGTGATGGCGAAGGTCGAGCTGAGAGACGGTTGTTGGTCCGTCCAGTGTGAAGCTCAGAAACCTGCCTTAGTGGGAAGCACCTTCACTCAACTCACAGTAATTATTTAACCATTCTCCCTGCAACATCCCATACTCTCATTTCTCAGGTGTAGTATTTCACCATCATGTGTAACAGCCTGATTCCACCTGCAGTATTTTCCTTTTATGTACGATAATGTTGATGTAAAGTTCAATAGTCACTTTAATTTTCATCTTAATTTACATTTAATTTAATTTTAATCTCGCTATAATTGCCAGCATGACTTTTCACTGCTCTGTTCTCGTCTTATTTTAGCTTATTTATCTCATTTAAGTCATATATCTGGTTGCTTTTCTACTTTTTTGCCACTGCGTTTCTTGTGTTATGTCTTTTTGTTTTTTTTCTGCACTTTTGGCCAAACCCAAGTGAAATTAATGCTATTTTATTCACCTATTTTAGTGTATTTTGCCCTTTTTACTTATTTATTTACTATTTTTATTATTTTTACCCCTGTTTTTATGGCTTTACGCTCTATTTTCGTGTTCTTTTTCTCTAATTTTATATGAAATATTTGGTGCTTTTATTGTTTTATTCGTATCCACTGGTGTTGATTTAATTTCTTTGGCTTTTTTCCTTCTGTTTGGACCGACTCTTCCTGCCTGTGAATCACTTTGTAAACCCTGTTTTAAATAAGGTGCTATATCAATAAAGTTGTTATTATTATTATTTATTGAATATTCTCTGTGATAAACACCAGTAAATTAGCACATTTTATAATCTGCGTAATCATAAAAACATATATATATATAGTCGCTTTATGCATCGCCAGCTGATTGCATGCAGGTTACCATGGCAACGGGATGCATACAGCGCATGTGACACTGTACCTGCGCAGCCTCGTTCAGCAACGGCTCGACAGGTTCGATCACGTTCTCTCAGAATCCTGAGAATCTGTGCCGTTCACAGACAATCGCTCTTACGGCCGACGTGAACCATTGTGCAGCATCTGTTGCCATGGCGACCTAGCAGGCTAGCACCTTCATGGCGCACCCACTAGCACGGAAGACGGGCGGGCGACAGGTGAAATCATGCAAATAAAGAGCTGAACTCACCCGCGTGCGTTTGTCAAAAACCTCCGGCTCAGTTTGGAAGATTTCAGATGACATTATTACACTTTTGCTTGAAGTCCTAATCAGAACTTTCAGGTGCTCATAACAGGCCATCATTTAACCACAGAAAGTGCACTCAAAGGAAAAACAACCAACCCGGAGCAGAAAATTGCCTCCATTCAGCTCCGCGGGTTTGTTCTCTACACCGAGAGCAATTTGATTCCCAAAAGCGGCAAACAGAGCCGGAGCAGGCTGTAATTTCTTCAATTATGGGAGTCGTGCCTCAAATTAAGGCTGTGGGTTGTGCAGAAATTGCCGCTTAGCTCCCCCCTTCTTTCCTTCTCTTTTGTTTTCTCCCCCCCCCACCATTATCATTCTTCAAATCAGCGAAGGCGGTTGTAATGGTCTCGGTGACGCCCGTTCTCTGTCCCAGCCTGCAGTTTCAAAGCAGTCGACTGCACGTGTAGCGTGGCTATTTTAGCATTCATCGTTTAACCAGCTTTAAATCAGCAGGCCTCACTTCCTGTCTACCTTCCTGCTGTTGGAGTCGTGCATATTGCATCCTCGTTTGACTCCTTCTTTGTGTTTTTATACTTGTTTTTGAATTTGAAAAGAAGCCTAATGTCGGAAAAAGGGACTATAATGGAATCTTTACACCACTAAGATGCAGATTATGTAAAGAAAGTAAAGTTTTGTCATGTTTTCTATGATTTGGATCAACTGAACATCTCACAAAATGCATAGCTTGTTGTTACCTTTCAAAATAAAGCAGCAAAATGTCCGTTTTCTTGGTTAAAGGAAGCTAAAAGTGACCTTTTGCTGGAGATGCAAAGCGAACAGAGATGAGAGCGTTAAAATCTGACGTTTGACCCTCCCTGTGTTGCGTTCAGGGGTCCTCAGGTTAAAGCACTTTGCAGCGTTTTGCAGCACTAAAAGTAAAAAATGGATTTTGCATGTCGTCCTTTAAATATGACTTGAGTTTCATGGCGCATTTTCACTTATAAAGAGGAAACAGGCTGATTGTAGGTCAAACTAGAGGTTACTGTTGGTTTTAACAAACACAAAAGATGCTATTTGATTGTTTTATTTATGGCTGTGCTGCTTTTTAAATACACTTCCCTCCCATACGTCTCACTTTTAAATGATGATTTCAACACCAGGCTTCAGACTTGCATGACTCCTCGGCTCACACACATTACGCGATGACTGCTAATGCGTGTTTCGGGTTGCAGGCGTCGTTCCTTTTGAGCCCACTTCCCATTTTTCGGTAGATTTCCGTGTAATCTTTGTCTTTTCTCCCCCGCTGAGCGCGGCGACGCTCGCAGCGGGACGCCGGAGCCTGAACTCGTCGTCGTTCGCTAAGTCTGTCGCTCTCTTCGGTGCTGTGTCGAACTTCCCCCCTGCAGCAGACGAGCGAACGACGCCCTGCCCTCCTGTCGTTACGAAGGCGCTAACGGCTCCACTTGGCGGGTGAGTGAGATGGCTCGGCTTCGACTTTGTGGCTGCTGGGTTAAAGATTGTTTCCCAGGCAGATTTACTGAGCGGCAGACACACTATAAATATGCAATAATGAAACCCGTGAAATATTTATTGACCCTCTTCCTCCTCCATCTTTTCCTCCCAGACAGGTGGGATGTGCTCCTCCTGGAACGAGCCCACTGCTGGATGACTTTACTGCAGTGACGGCGAGTTACTGTTCAAATGGAGGATTTTAGCCGCGGTTATATTTACATAAATCAGTCTAAGCCTTCGGAGGAGTCCCAGGCTGCAGGGCGCTGAGGGCTGCCAACATGGCTCCATACGAGCTGCATGGCATTCTGTCATATGTAGGTCATGGCAAGTCAATTACACAGCCTGTGCTCAATCTTCAAACACACTACAAACATGTTTCCCACGCGTGAATGTGAGCGTCGGCTTCGCAGAGCTACACAAATGGCTGTTTGCTCTTCTGCTTTGTTGCCCCACAGTTTTAAAAGGCCTCAGGGAAACTTCAGGGCAGCAGAGCCAGTGGAGTTTTAGCACTTTAATAGCTTTTTATTGTTTCGTCTGCATTGCGGCTCGCTGGGTCTGAGACTCGATGACGGCTGCGGGGCTCAAGTGGTGATGTTCAGCTTTAATTCCAGGTTGCTCGCGCCACGGCTGGGTGAACCGTGGAGGGCATGCGGCCCCTTTTTATTCACAATCACTAAATTGCAGCGCAGTACAACGGGGCAATTACTGTAAACACACGGAGATGGCACGTAATGGTTCTTCACTGTCCGAGCGAGTCATGTGACGTCAAACCGACTGATTGCGTGTTTTAAAAGCCAACCTGGAGGCAAAGAGGCCCAGAGATAAACACAGAGATGGCTTCAGTAGAGACGTGTCAGAGCAGCAACAGCAGAGATAACAGGAGTCTGCTGATGGGCCAAAGACTTCACAAAGTCACCGACTGCAAAGATCTCACACGAAATGATTATATATTTAAAAAACGTTTCCATCAAATGTTCAAAGAACGTTTAAGAACATGTTTATTTCCAGTAATTAACCTGTAGAGATAATATAATGTTCTAATATCAACGTTCAGAGGACGTTTTCAGGAACACAGATGTTCTCAAAGCAACATTTAAAGAATGTTTTCAAGATGCTATCGAGGCCTCAGAGAACATTCCTGCAATGTTCTGAGGATGTTTTGGGGACGTTGTTGAGGAAACACATCACAGAAAGTTCTCCTATGAAACATTCTCACAGTGTTCCATAATAACAAAGTGTTCTCCAGATGTTATCGAGGCCTATGATGTTTTTTTATTTAGAACGTTTTATAGCGTTCCTGTAATGTGATAATGATAAAGGTGGAACGTTTTACCTTTTTGTTGATTGAGCACGTTCTAGAACGTTTCCACAATGATAACAAATGAAGGATGTTCTCAATGCAACATTCAAAAAACATTTTCCAGATGTTATCGAGGCCTCGGATGACAGAACAATCTTGTGACACATTAACAAAGGTGGAACATTCTTCCTGCAGTGTTCTGGGGATGTTTTGGGGATTATAAAATCTATAAAACGTTCCCACAACGTTCCACAAAGGAAGAACGTTTTCAGTGTAGTACTCAGTTTTGAGAAGCTTAGTGCACAACAGTCTAGCTAAACTTTAATTGCTCTGCGCCTCACCACCAATTAGGAGCGTCGCCTTTCCAGCGTCGACCTCTGCGGGACGGAGAGTCTGATGAGGTGAGAATCTGACCTGGACCCAGCGTCGAGCTCTGGTATCAGCTTGTTAGCCTGCAGCGACCTCCGCTCACAGTCTGGGTCTGTTCATGCTGGAAAACATGGTGTCGTCTCCACCTGGTCGCCCTCCTCCAGGTGATGTGAGCTTCAGCATCTTTAATCCTTTCACTGGAGCATTAATCTGCTCTGCAACAATGAAATCTCACATCCTGCTTTTTAGATTCAAGTCCTGTATCGAGCAGAAATGCTGAATATTCACTGTTTATGAATCGACACTGATCAGACGTAACATCATGACCACCTGTCTAATATTGTGTTGGTCCCCTTATCTGGTTTAAACCACTGGGCATGGACCAGAGAACCTCTTAGGGGGTCCTATGGGGTCTGGAACCACTGGATCCTTTGGGTACTCTGGCTTGCGTCAATCCAACTGGTTCCACTGCATCCTGTTGATGCTTGATCAGAATGGGCTGTAGGAAGTCTGGAGGTCACATCAGCATGTTGGACCATTGTCATGTTCCTCCACATGTTCCTGATTGGTTGGTGTTGTTTCCATGTGGTGGGGTGCATTTTCATCCAGTGACATTTGGGATTTCCATTATGATCCATGTTATTCATTCACCTGTCAGTGGTCAGGATGTTGGGGCTGATCGGTGTAGATATAACAACTTTAATTCTGTGAACTTATACTAGCTGCTTTTTCCAACACTGTCTCCAAAAAACGACGCACCTGTTCAACTAAAATGCATTTATGTTTTGAAAGCCGCGCTGCCTCTTTAAAAAGTAAAACTGTGCCGTAGCAGGAAAGGTTCACATGTGAGGAGGAGTCAAATGAAGTCCATGACAGCAGGTAGAGGTGGGGAACAAAAGTCAGCAGCTGGACTTTCAATCAGGAGACCAGGCTTTACATCCCATGGAGTTGAAGTTCATTTTCACTTCCTGTTTGGCGGCTGTGCTTCACTTTTTCACAACAGCGACTACGTCTTTGGGCACTGGAGTTACTCGGTTAAGTTTCACAAAATATCACTTTCACTTTTGGAGCTCCTCCTCCATTTTCTTGGTTGCCATGGTGACGAATCCCACTGCAACTAGTATGTGATTGATTGGCTGAAAAGGAGAAACAGATCTGATGGATTCGTGATGCGTCTCAAACATTTTTTTTATACGATTTGTTTGTTTTCAGAGTGAAAATATCAACAAAATCAATGAAGATGCAGCTTCACTGATTAGTTTCCATGTCAACTTATCATAACTGCCAGATCTGTGCAGTAATTATTCCTGTTAATCAATAACTGGCCTGCAGAGAGTGAATACAGCCCGAGGTCCAGCTTAACGAGCTCATCGGGTCAAACCCAGACGATGATCAGATCCAGCAGTAAATGTCTTCGGTGGCCAGGAGGCCTTTCCTCGGTTTCCTCCTCCAGGGTCCAAGCTCCATGAATTCATATTCGTTCTGCCTTATTCAGAGAAACTCACAAAGGAACCAGCTGCCAAAAGATTTCCGTTCAATCAGCAGCGATCAAAACATGTGCTGTAGATAAAATATAAAACATTTGGCAGCTAAAACCGAGAACAACCCGCCTAAAATACCAGCGTCTAACCAACAGGCAGCTCTTTCAGATAGAAATAATTTCATATTTGAGCCAAAAAAAATCTGGATCCAGCACAAATAATCATGATAATCTTTAAATTGAGGCATTTAAATTAAGCATTTGTGTGATTTTTGTTAAGTGAGCTGCAAAAAACCCCCAGAGATTGCTAAATCCAGCAGGTGGTTTGCTTTTTATGTCTTATTTTATAGCAACAGGTCCATTCACCAAACATGCCGTCATATTTGTTTAGTTCCTGCCGTCGGTTGGAGCCGCTTCATCTGTTTACCAAAATCTACCAAAGCTCAGACTGATCTCTCATAAATTGCGGTTTTGTGTGCTGAAGGATTCAATAGCATTTCCCCGCAATTAGACTTCAAAGCTTTCAAGGTTTAGTGAAGCAGGAAGCAGCCGTTCTGGTCCTCGTACAGATCTGCCTTTGTTATCCAGGTTTCCAAACATAAACTCCTCTAGAGGCATTAAACTACTGGATGTATACGTGTCCTGGGGCCATGATGAAAGCAGGTAGATGTAAAAATGAGGTCTGCATTTGGATCTTTGAAGCCTTCAATGAAGATTAAAGGTTTTGTGTGTTATGGGACTTGTTCCTCTACGTCACCAATTTCATTGTATTTTCTCCGTATGTTCAATGTTTTCAAGTCAGAGCAGCGTGTTTTACCTGGGAAGCCATTTTAAAGGTTCAATATCTCCAGAAATAAAACTCCTACAGATGTCAAATTTGGTGTGTAAACAGACAGAATAGTTTCCAGTAGATCGAAATGATTAACTCGCTCCAGCACAGGACAAATTTTTAATTACTGGCCTTTAAAAATGGAAAAATAGCAATATTTTGAAACCAGGGTGGTCTCCCACAGCTGTGAAATTAGGTGAGAACACAGACAAGAATGTATTCAGTAGATTTAAATGATTGAATGGCTCCAACAGCGGACAGACGCTTACTTATGGTCATGAGGGGGATCTGGGAACCCAGGCGCAGACACAGAAGCAGGCAGACCAGCAGGTGAAGTTTGCAGACAGTGTTTCTTTAATAAGGACAAAAACAAAAGTAGATTCACAGAGAGGAAACCAACTGGAAGGGGAAACTGAATGAGTAACCAGATTAACCAAAAGGGAAGAAAACTACAAAAACCTACAACAAATGCAACCATAGCAAATGAAGGGAAAACTTAGACCACTACAACAAAACAGGGACACAGGAAGCAGACTAAAGTCTATACAGAAAGATAAACCAAACTGAGGGGGAAGAACAGAATGGGATAAACCAGACTCAATTCAAAAGATGTACAAAACTACAAAAACTGAGAAATAACTTGGACTGCACACGGAATAAGAACCAAGGAAAACAGGTATGAATAAACTAAAGCAAGACGAACCAAACGGGGATACTCACAAGGCAGAAACTAAACTAGCGGGGCTGACAGGCTGAGGGAAGGCAGGCAGGAGACATAGCGAGGACCGGAAAGCAGACCTGAATTGCTTATGGTCTGAACTGGGGCTTTTATTGAGGGAGGAGGATTAGTGGCAGGTGAGCTGATGTTCACAGGTGTCCTGAATCCAGGTAATCAGAGCTGGAATGAAGGTGAGGGAAAGCAGGGCTGAGTGAGAGAGACAAGAAGAAGAAAGAGGAAGAACGAAGAAAGAAAGAAAGAAAGTGGGAGACAGGCAGGGCCAAAGCAGGGATCATGACACTTATTGCCTCCTCAAAATGGAAGAAAGTGCAAAATTTTCATTTGAGGTTGGTGTTGTAGCTCCAGAAAGCTCCTCTAAGTGTCTATATATGGATGGATCCATGTTTCCTACTAAAGATACAGTCTTTGGTCCACATTTCACCAACCTTTGAGGCTCAGACATCAGTAGAATCTGATGTGTTGCAAGCCTGACAAGACGAGATTCCAGTTTTTTGACTTGAAACTTACCTGCAATGACTCGAAATTGTTCTAAATGACTTGAAACTTGTCCAAAATTACTCATAATTGCCCAGTACGACTTGACGCCTGCCCAGAATGGTTTAAAAATTGTCCAAAATTATAGCAATGAATAAATACTGGCCTTTGAAAATGTCAGAAAAGCACAACAATTTAATTTAATTGGTATTGTGGCCCCATTAAGTTCCTCTAAGTGTATATATACGTGGATGGATCCATGTTTCCTACTAAAATACAGTCTTTGGACCACATTTCTCCAACTGTTGAGGCTCTAACATCAGTAGAATTTGACGTCTTGCAAGTTTGGCAAGACAAGGCTCCCGTTTTCTGCTATTTCGACTTGAAACAATACGAAATGACTTCAAACGTGTCAAAAATTACTTATATTTGTCCAATACGACTTGACAAATGCCCAGAATGACTCAAAATTGTTCAAAAACAATGATAACACACGATTACTGGCCCTTGAAAATGTCAAAACATGCAAAGTTTTCAAACAAGGCTGGTATTGTGGCCCCATAAAGTTCCTCTAAGTGTATATCTATGTGGATGGATCCATGTTTCCTACTAAAAATACAGTCTTTGGTCAACATTTCACCAACCGTTGAGGCTCTAACGTCAGTAAAATTTGACGTCTTGCAAGTCTGGCAAGACAAGGCTCCTGTTTTTTGCTATTTTGACTTGAAACTTTCCTAAATGACTTGAAACTTGTCCAGAATTACTTAGAAATATCCAATACGACTTGACGAATGGACAGAATGACTCAAAATTGTTCAAAAATATTGACCTATGCGGCTTGGCGCCTGTCTAGAATGACTTAAAACTTGCCCAAAGTTACTCAAAATTGTCCCAAAATATAGTAATGAATAATCACTGGCCTTCAAAAATGTCAAAAAAGCAGATTTAGGTGATCAAATGGCTCCAACAGAGGACAGACGTTTACTTATTGGCCCCTCAAAATGGAAAAAAGTGCAGAGTTTTAAAAAAAGGTTGGTATTTAAGCCCTCAGAAAGTTCCTGTAGGTGTTTATATAGAGATGGATCCATGTTTCTTACTAAAAATCCAGTCTGTGGTTGACATTTCACCAACTGTTGAGGCTCTAACATCAGTAGAATCTGAGACAAGGTTCCAGTTTGTTGCTATTTTGACTAAATGTTGACGTGGACTCATTGGTAGGAGACATAAACTGGTGTCCATAGGGGTCTAGATGTTGGTGTTGTATGTGCAGAGGTACAAGCTGCTTCCATGTTGTCTTCATGTTGAACTTTAACAACATATGAGGCTCATTTTGTTGAATATTCCCATAAATATGCTGGAAATGAACAGTGTTTCACTAAGAGGAGCAAAAATCAAATCGTCGGTGGATTTAGTTTCCTGTTTTAAAGTCTGAGACGGTGCAGCTTCATGTTTCTGAGTTGACCCAGTCTGACTCTCCAACACATCACAAACACGAGAATCTGATATGAGAGACTTCTGGATGCCCCAGAGCTGAAACGGTTAATGTTTAATTAATGACGGAAGGCGTTTCTGTAAAATGCAGCATCTGGAGGAAAAACGGTGAGAGAAGAACCTGCAGCCTCGTCGCGGCGATCTCTGGAGGGTCTCCGCTGCTGTATTTCCATCCATCACTGCTCTTAGCATCGCGGGCTCGTCTGGCTTCGCTTTGCTCTCCTGTTGTTCTGGGTGTTGATGATGAAAACATAACTGTCCCACCGCCCCGTCTCTTTGTGCTTCTGCTAACGCCGTGAAACGTGTGCGACGATGCGTGTGATCGTGTTCAGGGGTGGATGTGTTTACTGTGTTTGTGTGCATCAGGGAGGAGGTGACTGCTCGCCTCCACACATGAGGATATGTCTGTATATATGAATGCTTAAAGCTCGGCATATGGCGCCGGAGTAAACAAAAGCTAGCAGGCCATATGACTTCCTGCAGGTGCTAAGTGCCTGCAAACCCTCCAGATGTCATTTCAGTTTCTACTTATATTTATTCTCAACTTGAAGTGACTGCAGTGAGGATGGTGGGCTGAAATTCAACGCTGGAAAAGCGCTCCATTAACCCACAACTTGTCTACGTGTCAGGTAAGCTGATCGGTTAATTTACCTGAGATGGAAGCAGATGTAAACACAACTGCATAAAAGCACAAAGAGAAACTGCAGTGTTAACTTATCAGAGCAACACTCCAGCACCTGTGCGCACCCCAGAGACGTATAATTCCAGCTCGGTGCTGTTGTAAAGACTCTGTGTGAGCAGTTTCTGCCTCACCGCTGCCCTCAGTTTCTCACCGCATGGCCCCGACTCTCCCCAAACACATGCCCTTTCAGAAATCATTCAGCAGACTATAAAGCTCCAGTCCGAAGAAAAGAAAAATCACACACAAAAGGGAGTTTTTCTACCAGAGACTCAGAAGCAAACAGTTCAGAATTCAAATGATCCAGTTTCAGGTTGGGAACTATCGGTTGACCTCGCTACTACCCAGTTCTAGTTTTCTCTACAACTAGCTTGTATCAGCAGCTTTTGACTCAGTAAAACATCAAATCTTTTGCTTTGAGAAGAACCTCAGCTAGCAAAGAAAGGAAAGATGCCAAAGAATCACCACTAATCTGCTGGGAAACCTCAAAGCTTGGTGCCCAGACTCTCTCCTCGTAATATACACCTATACGATCTCAACCGCTATGCAGATGACACCTCGCTTTATCTGTCTTTTCTACCAGATGAGTTTACTGACCTGTTTCTACTGTAATTCCAAACAGATGGTGAAGTGCAACCTTCAACTCAGTCTGATGAAACCCCTGGATCTGCTCAGCTCCACAAAAATCGGTTGTGTTGATCGATAACCAACTAACTTTATGTCGAACGCTAGTCACTCTTTCAATATCCGAAAAAACTGAACCATATTCCACGGAACCATTTTGATTCCTCTACTTGGTTGCATTACGAGAACGAGATACCCATGTTTTAAGATCGTACTAGAAACCTTACATATATAAAGGTAGATTTTTTAGCTCTAACAATATTCCACAAATAGTAAATCTTCATGGTTTAACAGTTTATAAAACATTTCCAATTATCTCTGTTACACTTCATTGCTTTTGACATGATTCCAGGTGTTCATTGGAGACCGGCACAGACACTGCAGTGAATACAAGCCGATAAAAACGCACACACACTGCCAAGTTTATTTGTCTTATTTTTAGTCCAAATGTCTCACTTGATCTAAGATAAATTCACTTTACAGGTAACATTTCAGCAGATGGAGGGACGTGTTTTAAGACAACGCATCTTAAATATCTTGTTAAGTCAAACAATCTTGAAATGATCTTGTTTTAGTTGTATTTTACCAGAAACAAGGTTCATTTCATTTCATACATGTTTCAAGCTGAGCTGTTGTTTGCATCAGATAAATAATCTGGATTTAAGAAATAAAGTAAATGCATTTTATTGGAAAATCACCAATTCATATCAGAAAACAGCTGCATGTGTAAAATGTGTTAAAAAAACAAAGCAAATGTCTGCTTTTGAGTTAAAACACCTCCTTTTGGGCGTAGCTGGCTTCACCTAAAACACAACACCTTCAAATGCTGTCAAACACCACTAAATATTAGGATTTCTAGCCAACTGTGAGAAGACATTATATCTCAGAATGCTTCAATTAATCTGTGTGATCTTATTTCAAGTACAAGATGGTCTTAAATCTAGAGAAGAGCCACGATAATACAACTAAAATAAGTTGAACACATCTCAAATGAAGAAGCTGACGTTAAACTTATTAAAGCTAAAATCTATTTAATTCTTTATCATGTCTGGTTTATTCTAAGACACCTCAGCTCGACAATGCTGCTAAAATATAGCTTCAAATAAGTTTTCCCTGCTAATTTTAAGACCTCAATATTCTAAATATCATGTCTTATTTCAAGAAATCTGACCAAGCAAATGTTCACTTGTTCTACTGGCAGATTTTTTATACTTATTTCAAGGTAAAAGTGCCTTGAAATAAGTTTATTTTTTCTTGTTTTGGCATTTTTTCCAGTGCAAATCTTTCACCTTTCCACAGTTTTCAGACCTACAGGTTGTATTTAAAACACAGGATTTCCAATGGACTAAAAAATCCATCATCTCTCGTTCATCTTGCAGAACTACGTCTTGTTTTCTGGCCGGTGCTCTGTAGCTCATGTATAATTGAGCATCTGTAGGAGGATAATGGCTGCATTGCCTCACCTTTTATAAAAGCAGTAGACTCGTCAGAAGGCCCGTCAAAGAGAATCCCGCATGTGCAAACATGTTGTACGCCTCGTCCACGGCCGTTACAGAAGCAAACGGTAACATCAAACGGTTTTGTCCTTGTTCCGGCTGCGGTTGACTTCATCACGGCCAAATTCCCGTTTTAATTGACACATCTGGTGCGGATCTAAAACGAAATGCCACATGCTCTGATCAAAGGAGAACTCACCCACTTTGATTAAGCCGAGGCAGACCTGCAGTCCTTTCATCAGCCGCTCACTTCCAGCCTTCTGAAACACAAGCTCTGCTGGGGACTTTATCCTCCATTTATAAAGACCTTCGATTTACATACTCGCAATTAAGAGAAACCTACGTGGGGCACAGAGCCTCATTACTGCCATTTTTTAATAGTGTTGACGTCCACACAACAGTGAGAAAGGTAAAGGCTCCTTAGGGAACCATCGCATTCCGACATAATGATGAATAAATCCACCTTTATGGAGGCAGCGGTGAGACAGCAGGAAGCTTGACGTGACAGAAGGAAATCGCTCTTCGCGGCTTCGTCTCTGGAGGTTTCTCTTCACTTTCAGTCTCCATTGTTAAAGCAGCACCACCCCTGATGGTCCGAGCCGAAGGGGGTTAAAACACAAGGCCAGGGTGGGAGAATCGAGACGCCTGCTGCCCTCAAACTGAAATAATGAGATTGGACTTTTGATTTTGTACCGGGAGTGAAAACCGTTCCATGAGCTGAAAACTTCGAAGCTTTTAGGAATGTTCTCACCTCTTCCACATGGTGATGCTGTTCTATTAGAATGCACGTGTTGTTTTGATGCACAAATGAAGCGTCACAGACAAAGTAAATGTTAAAACCTGAAAATACATACAGCACAGGAAGGAAGACAGCGCTCACGAGCTCAGGTCTTTTACTTTTACAAGGAGAGAACGGACACTACAGCTCTGCAGTTTGCATCACTACAGCATTCCAGCTCTCTGACAGTCCTTCTGTCCTTGACTCTTTTTATTTGGTAAACAATCATGTAACACAGGGCGTCCCCATAAGTGTCACTTACACAATCTTACTGGGTCAGTTCTTTACTGTGAATACATACAGCTTGGGATGTTTTATGGTGATTCATGGTTGCTGACATGTAGACTTTAAAGTCCTGACAGTCACTCAATGATTACCTAATAAGTATAATTCTTACATAAGCACAATTATAAGCACAATTCTTCTAACAGTAAACAGCGTCTCTTGCAGGATGTTGTTTGTGGATCGTGCCATATCTGCACAACAGCAACTATCAGGAGTCAGGAGACCATGTGGCTTTTCGATATCAACATCACAACCTGTGCTGCATGTTTTTGCACCACTTGTAGGGGCATAGTAGCAGTTTTTCTTGAAGCCGAAAGACTGAACGCCACATTCTGCGTCAACCAGCAGCCTGGGATGAACCTGCCTTCATTTCAAGGTGGGTTTGTGGCTACCATTAGGAGGAGAAACAATCGTCTTCATCGTCTCCCTTTCCAAAGCTGAACAAGGAGCATCGAGTAAGGAGTGCCAGGACCAGGCTCTCTAAACAGTGAAGTGGTTGTTGGTCTTGAATTTGTCCGACTGTGCTCGACATATTAACACAAATGGACTTCCAGGATACATTACAAGCTGTGCAGAAGCACTGGGAGCAGAGCATCGCTGCACGAGGAGACTAGACTCTGACATCAGTCATGCCCACACTGGAAGAGACTTTTTTAACAGACACATTTTTCTTTAAGGGAAAATTATGCTGGATATAAAACAGACTAGATGATCAAATTTCTGATGTTATTTTGGAAAACCGCCCCCTAGTGTCCAAGATCTGTAATGTTACATACATGGGCGTTTAAAAGAAATTTATTAAAGATTACATATGTTATATGAAAATAAATCCAGCTGACTGTTTCTTCTTTAGAAACACAGAGTTGCCTTTTTATTTGCATTTTCACAACATAAATCTAAGTTACTTCTTTGTTAATAAGATTTAGCAAAAAAATTACTCTGATTTGTTTTATAGCACAAAAAATTTGCAAACTGACCCATAAAACAGCCTCATATTAGAAGTACTGATATTTCTGTGGATCACTGAGCAACACATGTAGACAGTAAACATAAGACATAGAGCAAAAACAAAACACTGAAGGGAACCTGAGCATTTTTATTCTCCACACCATGTCATGACTATTTTTTTCTTTGTTTATATTTGTTTCAAATGAACCATAGAAAAACATATAGATACAAATCGACTGACTGAGCTTCATTATTTGAGTAACTCACTGCTATTTTTTCTTATTGTGACAAATACGTCACATGGTATTTTATAGGCTGAAGGCCCGATGGAACATACATGTCACAGCCATTTTTACTAAACTTGATATAAGGAATGTGATCAGAACAGCTTAAATGTGATCTTGGACGTGTTATTGAAGGATTATAATTGTTACATGGGTTGAAATTTACCTTTGCTGTCAAAAGACAAGCTTTTTAAATTAGCAAGTTTCCTCCCATGTGCTCATCAGGCACGCCGCCATTTTGGAAGTGATGTCATCCTCACAGCGACTCACATCCTGTCACATGACCTCACCAGTATGTTAAGTGGACGTCACTTTAGGACCTCATCAGTTAAATTCAAGAATAAATGTCTACTAGGAACTTTCCAGGATATTTAAAGGGTAAGGGTCCTAATGGGTTGTAACAGATTATTAACAGTATTTTTTAAATTGACTGTTATTTTACAGATTTTCTTTTACAGAATTTAGTTTAATTACAGATGACACCTGTAAAATCACAGAAAAACAGCATTAATTTACACATTAACCATTAAAACCAAGCTATAATAACGTTCACATCAAAAACCCGTATTTAACAAACAGCATTTTGCTCTTTTACAATGTTAGACTCTTGTTTAACTGTAATAAAATCAGCATAAACATCATCATTACACAGATATATGGTGCATTGTTTTCCCTGTTTTAATCTATTACACATATTATTCAGTAAAATCGCAGAAAAAGAAACTACATGTTGACTTTAAAACAAAAAATCTAAATATTATAAACAGTAATTCATTATTTTGCAACCCAACTGCAGAATTACACATTTATTTAAACCAACTATTGTTTTACACATATTTTAATCACTGTTTTCCTACAGTTTGTGAACATCACAGTATTCAAGTGTCTATAATGTAGTTTTTGTGGCTTCCTTGCTGCCAGTTTTTTATTTATTTTTATTTTTTACAGTGTATTGAGGCAGATAGATTAAGCTGCCAGTGGACAGAGGAGGCTCATGTGGGCCTGGACTGATGAAAACTTGTTAACTGATAGTTTTCGTGAACACTGATTCTTGTAGATCTTTACAATGTGAGGAATCAGAGTCTTTCTGCAGCAAAAACTGAACAAATGGGTGATGCGATTCTTTGTCAGGGTGGAAACTTGAAACCAAAAGCTGGAGGAGGAAACGTTTTTCTGGTGGTTGAATCGTTTTAGGAGCAGTTTGCTGAGATTGAAGCAACCGAATGTGTCGGCTTCAGATCCACTTCTACCAAAAACTTTACCCCTGGTAAATTATTAACGGGCAACAAGGGTTTTGTTTGTTGCTGGTGAGATTCGACGCTGATCTGCTCCTGAGGTTTCACAGAAACTGGTGGACTCATGTAGCTTGTAACCTGCTGCGAAGGGTCAGTAGGACGTCTCGTGGATGTATTTCAATCCACCGTTGGGGGGAGAAAAAGGCAGTTGAGGAGAAAAAAAGGGGGATAAACTGATAAAAATGCATCAGATCAGTATTCAGAGCACGAGCCTCCCTCAGGCCACATTCATAAATATGTTATGAGCCCAGCCTGACGCTACTATACAGTCCGGCAGTGATGGATATTCGGGGTGAAAGGGTTCTTGTGAGAGCAGCATGTAAAGGATGACTGAGCCGGAGTTAGTAACGCACCATTAACTGACTCCTCATGATGCTCGCAGCCCGGGAAGAGAAGGAAATCTGGCCGGTCAGGAAATCAATACAGCGCATCAGTATGAAGGAGGGGAGAGGAGGTGTTGGCCGTATGCGGATTTGTTTTAAAACAGCACAACAAACACACAGGGATGGTCTGGGTAGATGCATTAAACAGGTTTGTTCTGTACATGTCAATGAAGGCGGCTTTGTAGGCCGACTGAAACACACCCACATGCACAGCTTTGGAAATGACTGTTCGACCACCGTGGCCATCGTTTTCTGCCTTGTCTTAGTAGAGTCTGACAGCGTTTTCTTCTTGAGGTTAGAGTTGAAAGCTTTTCTCATGATTCAAAGCTCAAAAATGGTCCAAAATGAGTTGAAAATGACAAAAACTTGGCCAAACATGACTTGAAACCTGTCCAAAATGACTTGAAAATGTACTCATTTACTCATAATTTCTCCAAGCTGACTCAAATTTTGTGCAAAACGGCAAAGACGTGCAAAAAAATGACTTGAAACTTGTCAGAAATTTAAGAAAACTTGCCCGATGTGTCTCCAGATTTGTTTAAAATTGCAAAAACTTGTCAGGAGTGACTTGAAGCTTGTCAACAAATTACTAAAAACGATTCAAAACTTGTTCAAGGTGACAAAAAAAATTGTGCTAAGTTGCCCAAAAATGAGATGAAACTTGTTTGAAATGACAAAAAACTTGACCAAAATTAGCTGAAAAGACAAAAAGTTGGCCAAAATGACTTGAAATTTGTTAAATATGACTTGAAATTTGTTCACATTTGCTCATAATTTCTTCAAATTGACTCAGATTTTGTCAAAAATGGCAAACACATGCAAACAAATGACTTAAAACTTAACAGAAATTTAAGAAAGCTTGAACGTGACTCTAGATTTGTTTAAAATTGCAAAAAACTTGACAGAAATGACTTGACTGACTGTCCAAAATTAGAAAACTTGTTATAAAATGATACAAAATTTTTCAACGTGACAAAACATTGTCTCTAAAGTTACTCAAAAATGGTACCAAATGAGTTGAAATTTGCTCACAATGACTCAAAATATGTCCAAAATGGCAAAAACATGCCTAAAAATATTTAAAACTTGTCAGAAATTAAAATAATAATAATAATAAATTGTCCAAAGTGACATAAAATTGTAAAAACCCTGTCAGAAATTACTCAAAATTTGTCCACAATTACTCAAAGTTTGTCCAAAATGATTTAAAAACATGTATGTTTAAAAACAAATGGTCCAAAAAAACTCAAAATATGTTAAAATGTCTAAGAAAAATCTTGAAACTTCTCAAAAATGATTTGAAATTTGTTTATAATTACTCAAAATGTGTCAAATATGACTTGAAGTTTGTCAAAAATCAGCGGTGTATCGTCTGCATAGCGGTTGAGATTGTATTGTCGTCTTTTCCTCCTAAACTCTCTGACTGGAACATTAAGAGGAATCAAACTGAACAAACTGAACTGTGGATGCTGTGGCTGGACTCTTATTTTGAAAGGGAGCTGATTTTAGAGGTGACACACAGCTTCATGGGTGATGACGGCTTCCTTACGAGGCACAAAGAAGAGATTTCACCACATGAAAATGACACGACCTGATTCCTGGAGGATGTTTTGGCTCCGACTTCACGGACGGCGGCGACCGATCCTGGACTGGATCCTGGAAAAGGGCGTCCGATCCTGCCCCGGCCAGGAGCTTCCTGCTGGGTCTGGATGAAGGGGATGAAGAGGGAGGCAGGAGAACAAAGGAGGGAAGGAACCTGGCTCAGTTTCACTGTTGGCCTTCAGTAAACCTCTGACTATGAAGCAGAAAAACCTCTTTCAACGCCGTCCAAAGAACCGAGTTGTGCTGCAAACAAAACCAGGAGGCATCTTCTCTGTTTTAGAGCACAATGGACAAAAAACAGGAAGCAGATGGTCTTTTTTTATCGAAGTTAGAGAAAAAGTTATAAAAGTAAATTGTACTTTCTGATTGGAAAATGATTAATTCAGCCAAAATGACTCAAAATTTGTTAAAAATGACTAAAGGTTGGTCAGAAATGTCTTGAAACCTGCCCAGAATGACTGGAAATGTATCCACAGCTATTAAAATGTTGTCCAAAATGGCAAACAAACGTGCCCAAACAGTGACCTGAAAGAACATGTTTAAGGTTAAAATTAAAAACTGTTCTCGTGATTCCAAGCTTTAAAATAGTCCAGAATGAGTTGGAACTTGTTTGAAGTGACAAAAATCTGACCAAAATGACTCAAGGTTTGTTGAAAATGACAAAATGTTCGTCAGAATCTTGTCCAAAATGATTTGAAACTAACCAAATATGTTAACACAACTCGAAATGTGCCCAAAATGGCAAAACAGGCCAAAAAATGACTTGAGACGAGTCAGAAATGAAAAACAAACTTGTTCGAAGTGAAGATTTGTTAAAAAATGGAAAAATCTTGACGGAAAAGGCTTGGAGCTTGTCAAAAAATACTCAAAATGTGTTCAAAATGGCTAAAAGATAGTCAAAAAAGTCTTGAAATGTATCCATAGTTATTCAAATTTTGTCCAAAATGGCAAACAAACGTCCCCAAACAGTGACCTGAAGCTTGTCAAGGTTAAAATTCAAAACTGTTCTCACGATTCCAAGCTTAAAAATAGTCCAGAATGAGTTGAAACTTGTTTAAGTGACAAAAAAATCTGATCAAAATGACTCAAAATTGGTTGAAAATGAAAAAAGGTTGGTCCAAAATGTTAAAAGTTACTAAAGAATGTGCCCAAAATTGCAAAAAAAGGCCAATAAATGAGCTGAAACTTGTCAAGAAATACTCAAAACGTGCTCACAATTACAAAAGTACATTCAAAATCATTTAAAAACTTGTCCAAAGTGACTCAAAAAAGGTAAAAAATGACCAACAGTTGACCAAAAATGTCTTGAAACTTGTTTATGGTGACTTGAAATTCCTCCAAAATGACTCAAACTTTGTGTAAAAGAGCAAAAACGACTTGAACCTTGTCAGAAATGTTCCTCTCAAGCTTATATTGAAGGTCCAACCTGAGTCTAAACTTGTTTTAAGTGACCAAAACTCGACTCAAAATTAGTTGGAAACAAAAAAGGTTGACCAAAAATGTCTTGAACCCCGTCCAGAATGACTCCAGTTTGATCCAAGATGGCAAAAATGCACCAAAAAACCACTTGAAACCTGAATTTTCTATGTTTAAAAGAATAAAGAGCACTAATTCTGGAGATAAGCGACCAAACATTTCCTCAGCTGATGTTTACAAAGAGTCACGACGCACCTTTACGCCTTCACGTCGCTCGTCTTTGCTCATAAATCTGAGTTTATTCTCAGAGTTTGTCATCTGATCAGATGATCCAGTGCTTTAACTGCCTCTGTTTATATCCACTGACTGGCTTTATGACGTACGGCGTTGTTCCTGCTTTATATATGAGACACGGAGACGGAATCACAGAATCACATAAAGTGACAGAGGAAGATAAAGAGTGATAATAAATCCTCTTTAACAACTCCGGACAGGCGCTGACGCCTCTATCGTCATGTGTCGTCTTTTATTCTGGCTTCACGTGACGCCTGAATGCAGTCTGAGCCTCATCAAACTCAGTCTGTTCATTCGGAGTTCACCAACAAACAGCCTCTTTAACTTTATTTATTCTGTTCTGTGTGTTGATTCACACCAGAGCCTGGGGAGAGTATTCATATTAAATGTCTTGTTAGTGTGAAAACGCCCTGAGAAGGGACGTTTTCTGGACCAAAAACCACCAAAAAATGACTTTAAACATGTCAGAAATGAAAAACGAGTTTAAAACTGAAAGCTTTTCTCGTGATTCCAGGCTTAAAAATAGCCCAGAATGAGTTGAAACTTGTTTGAAACGACAAAAACTTGATCAACATGACTCAAAATTGTATGAAAATGACAAAAGGTTGGCGAGAAATGTCTTTAAAACTTGTCCAGAATGACTTGAAACTTGTCCGATGTGTTAACAGTTACTCAAAATGTGCCCAAAATGGCAAAACAGGCCAAAAAATGATTTGAAACTTGTCAGAAATTAAAAAAGAATTAAAATCAGAAACTGCTCTCTTGATTCCAAGCTTAAAAACAGCCTAGAATGAGTCGTGACTTGCTTGAAACGACAAGAACTTGACCAATATGACTCAAAGTTGTATGAAAATGACAAAAAGCCGGACAAAAATGTCTTGAATCCCGTCCAAATGACTTCAAAATGGCTCACAATTATTCAGAGTTTGCCTAAAATGCAAAAAAATGACTTCAAACTTGTCAGAAATAAAAAACAAACGGGTCCGAAGTGTCTTAAGATTTGTTCAAAATGGCCAAAATTTTAAAAAAAATACCTGAAACTTGTCAAAAAGTCCTCAAAATTTGTTCACAGTTACAAAACTTGTCTAAAGTGACCAAAAAAATGTCCAGATTTACTCAAAAATGATTTAAAGTAAGTCAAAATGTGTTGAACATGACAAAAAGCCGGCCAAAAACGTCTTGAAACCTGTCCAAAACAACTTGAAATCTGTGCACAATTACTCAAAATGTGCCTAAAATGACAAAAATGTGCCGAAAAAATGACTTTAAACATGTCAGAAATGAAAAAAAAAAACTCACAATTTGTTAAAAATGGCAAAAACTCATCGGGAATTATTTGAAACTTGTCAAAAAATGCTCCAAATTTGTTCACAGTTACTTAAAGTTTGTCCAAAATGATTGGAAAACTCGTCTAAAGTGACAAAAAATTGCTCAAAAATGATCTAAAATACGTCAAAATGTGTTGAAAATGACAAGAAGTTGACCAACAATGTCTTCAAACTTGCAGCATTTTCCCTGAATTAGTTTTTGGAGTTGAAGTCCGCCTCATCTTCCAGCATCAGGACAGAATCTCAGGGTCTTTTTAGGGGCTTCTTCTCAAATACCCTCTACTACCATCCTGTCTAGCCTCCTAATTGGTTTTAGCGTCTCGTCTGTAAATGTGAAGACGGAGAAGCTCCCGGCAGAGTTCATTTCTTCACGGAGGAAAGTGCTTTTCTTGTGAAGCTCCGTCGGCTGTTTCGGGGTGGGTGGTTTCGCTTAAGATTTTGTGTTTACACAAGCTGTTGCTCCCATGTGGCGCCTCGTCTCGCATAAAAGCTCCCTGGGAAAGAAAAAAAAAAAAAAGCCGTCGAATGAAAGCGCTGCCAAATGAGCGAAGCGGCGACGGCGTTCGTCTGCGTTCGACCGTGGAACCCGGGACGATGAAACAAAGCCATTACGGCGGATGAGACGGCGCTCCGACGTCCATGTGAGCTTTGAGGGTGAGATTTGTCTCATTGAGGGAGTCGCTGGATGGATGAAAACCTCGAGTTGGAATAACGTCCCAACAGTTAGAAACCCAACGTGGAAGAAAGATGGACTGATGTGTTCCTGCTCGGGCGAACGCCTCCGCTCTTAACTCCTGAAAATCAGCCAGGAATAAGTGCCACCCGCAGACGGAGGCCTCACGTGGAACAAGACGTTACATAAATTGTGGATGTCAGACGAGAGCAGCCACTCAGGGGAGCTTAACAAGAGCACGAGTGGAGTAAACCCAAGGCTGTGGACGGTGGAGAAATGAGGCATTAAAACGACAGGACGTCTCCCGGGTGAGGACAGGAAGAGACGACTTTCTCTCACTCTGCTGAATAACACAAGGACGCTGGCTTTTTAATCCTAAAACTCAACCTTCACATGCTTTTCATCCGCCGCCAGCCTCCCTGCATGAGTCCACTCACAGTCCTGGACTAAAGCAGCAGCAGCAGCAGCAGCCGGCCTGGTTTTAAGAGTTTTACTGTTTTCTTTAGATGGATCTTTGGCAGAAAGCTGGGTTTTTCCAATCCGAGTGTTTTATAGATGCCCATTAGCTCCACTGTTTAAGGATTTAACGTTAGTACCATCCGTTCTCCCAAGAAAACCCTCAGTTCTGATGAGTAAATACCGACTACAGTGACCACAAGACTCTCAAACAGCTTAGATGATGTGTCTTTGCTCTAGAACACTTTTAGGTTCTGTTGTTGGTTCATCAATGTTTGTTGTCTTTCAGTTTCTGGATATTAATCTTTACCATTTTTGAGTTGTATTAGTGCAGTTCACAGTTGCTTAAAGGTCCAAAATGGTTCAAAAATGAGTCCAAAGTGGCAAAAAATTGTCCAAACATGCTCAAAAATGGTCCCGAATGAGTCAAAAATGTGTTGAAAATGACAAAAACTTGACCAGAATGACTCAAAATTGTAAGAAAATAGCAAAAAGCTGGGCAAAAATGTCTTGAAGCCTGTCCGGAATGACTTCAAATTTGCTCAGAATTACTGAAAATGTGCCCAAAATCGCAAAAATGTGCCGAAAAATGACTTGGAAGTTGTCAGAAATGAAAAGAAACTCACAATTTGTTAAAAAAAAATGGTAAAAACTTATCGGAAATTACTTGAAACTTGTCAAAAAAACCCACAAAGTTTGTCCATGTTTGAGTCATATATGTTTGTTTTAATTAATTCATATAAGAATATCTCCAGCGTGTACTCCGAACTAATTGTGGCACGTTGAGATGAATGGGGGCTCGTCCGGGATACGTACACCTGGTAAAGTTTAAAGTTTCTCTTGGTGTACAAAATAAAAGCCTCCACCTTAAAGTTGCTTCAGTATAGTGGCCAAAGACTTTAATAGAACCATGTAAGGTTTGAGTTCTGTTGTGTAAATACTTTGTAGACTCTTGTTCTCCATTTTGTTTGGCTTGTTAACCCATTCATTTGAGATTTAACCTCCATGTCTTCAAGGCGGTTGTAGACACATTTCAGATTGTCATGGATCAGTTTTACAGACTGAAGTGACTGATCCCACCAGGTTGTTGTTGACACGTTCTGCCAAACGACTTCCAAATGGTCTTACAACTGGAACACCAGGCAGCAACTTGCAAACTGGAAATCCCAAATGTCCCTGGATGAAAATGCCCCCCACCACATGGAAACAACACCAACCAATCAGGAACATGTGGAGGAACATGACAATGGTCCAACATGTTGATGTGACCTCCAGACTTCCTACAGCCCATTCTGATCAAGCATCAACAGGATGCAGTGGAACCAGTTGGATTGACAGAGGCCCCACTGGACAAGCCAGAGCACCCAAAGGATCCAGTGGTTCCAGACCCCAGAGGACCCCCTGAGAGGTCCTCTGGTCCAATGGTTCAGAGCATTCTGGACCACATAAGGGGGACCAAGACTATAATAAGCAGGTGGTCATGATGTTATGCCTGATTGGTGCATGTATGTCTGTTTGTGCAGCAGCAGAAAATGTTCTTATAGAGTTCTGCAAAGTTCTACTAATATTTTAAGCAGGAAGTTTTATTTTAGTTCCCTGACTGTTCCTCTTAAAGACAAGGACGATTAAAAGTTTAGCTAGACTGTTAAGCACTAAGCTTCTCAAAACTGAGTACTACACTGAAAACGTTCTTCCTTTGTGGAATGTTGTGGGAACGTTTTATAGATTTTATAATCCCCAAAACATCCTCAGAACACTGCAGGAAGAATGTTCCACCTTTGTTAATGTGTCACAAGAACGTTCTGTCATCCGAGGCCTCGATAACATCTGGAAAATGTTTTTTGAATGTTGCATTGAGAACATCCTTCAGTTGTTATCATTGTGGAAACGTTCTAGAACGTGCTCCCTCAACGAAAAGGTAAAACGTTCCACCTTTATCATTATCAGGCTCTAAAACGCTACAGAACACTCTAAATATAAAAGACACTCTGTCATCTGAGGCCTCGATAACATCTGGATAACACTTTCTTATTCTGGAACACTGTGAGAATGTTTTATAGGAGAACTTTCTGTGATGCGTTTCCTCAACAACGTCCCCAAAACATCCTCAGAACATTGCAGGAATGTTCTCTGAGGCCTCGATAGCATCTTGAAAACATTCTTTAAATGTTGCTTTGAGAACATCACTCTGTTGTTGTCATGGAATATAATCTGTGTTCCTGAAAACGTCCTCTGAACGTTGATATTAGAACATTATATTATCCTTACAGGTTAATTAGTGGAAATAAACATATTCTTTAAACGCTCTTTGAACATTTGATGGAAACGTTTTTTAAATATATAATCATTTAGTGTGAGATCTTTGCAGTCGGTGACTTTGTGAAGTCTTTGGCCCATCAGCAGACTCCTGTTATCTCTGCTGTTGCTGCTCTGATACGTCTCTACTGAAGCCATCTGGGTTTTATGTTACGTCTGATCAGTGCAGATTCATAAACAGAGAATATTCAGCATTTCTGCTCAATAAAGGACTTGAATCTAAAAAGCAGGATGTGAGATTTCATTGTTGCAGAGCAGATTAATGCTCCGGTGAAAGGATTAAAGATGCTGAAGCTCAGATCACCTGGAGGAGGGCGACCAGGTGGAGACGACACCATGTTTTCCAGCATGAACAGACCCAGACTGTGAGCGGAGGTCGCTGCAGGCTAACAAGCTGATACCAGAGCTCGACGCTGGGTTCAGGTCAGATTCTCACCTCATCAGACTCTCCGTCCCGCAGAGGTCGACGCTGGAAAGGCGACGCTCCTAATTGGTGGTGAGGCGCAGAGCAAAGTGCTGCGACTCCTAATAAAACACGCCAGAATCAATCAGCCGGACTCCACCGCAGCACGACGACACCTTGTTTTACTCGGCTGGGTTTGATGGATCGTCCCTCCCTCCAGCAGCCTTGGCTCTTCGCTGCTCATCCAGCCAGTGAATAAAGTGAGACTCTGACACTTCACTCCACCGCCAGCAGCACAAGGAGGAAACGCTGAGAGCTGCAGGAAGACAAGCAGCAAACACCAGGCGTGAAGCACGAGGAGGAAACGTAGCCGAATAAAATGGACGTTACACTGACCTCCTTCTGTTTTAGGATCCTCTCCTGGATTATTTCATCCAAAATCATCCAATATTCTACAAATCAACTGATCTAATCTATAGAAATGTTCCATTGGTTTCTATAACTTGTATTCCTGCCGTTTGTGACACATTGGACGGAAGTTTAGCTCTGTAAAAACCTCTATGTCGAAACTTTCCCCCCTCAAAATATTCAAAATGTTCCAAAAAATATTCATTTTTTTTACTCAAAACATTCCAGTTTTTAAAAATATATAGAAAAATCCAATATTTTCCCCTCAAAATATAAAATCTTTCTAAAATTATTAAGACTTTTTTCCTCAATACATTCCAACTTTTTCTTAATATTTCACCTTATGATACTATTTTATTTAGTATTTCAGTTTTTTTAATAAACACCTTTCCACTCAAAATGTTCAGATTTTTTTGGGAAAAATATATCAGCTTTTATTTCTCTCAAAGTGTTATATTTTTCCTAAAAAATATTCCAACCTAAAAAAATCCAAATATTTCTGAATATTTTAAATCTGCCTTAAAATATTAAATATATTAAAACTCTTCTACAAAAAATATTCCAACTTTCCCCCCCAATATATCAAATTTAAAAAAAATCATATTTTTACCCTCCAGATATTTCCATTTTAAAAAAGTATTCACACCTTTTTACCTAAAATATTAAAAAAAAATTCTAAAAATATTCCAGATTTTATTTCTCTGAAAATGTTCTAATATTTTTACTTAAAAAAATATTCCAACATATTTTTTTCCCAACCAAATATTTTAAATTTCCCTTAAATTATTTAGACTTTTCAACGCAAAATATTCCACCTTCATTCCTAATATTTCAACTTAGAAAAATAAAAGTCATATTTATGACACTCCAGATATTTATTCTTTTAAAAAAATATATTTACACCTTTGCACTCAAAATATTTACTTTTTAAAAAAATTCTTTCACAATGTTATGCTTTTCTTTAAAAAAAATATTCCAACTTTTAAAAAAGTCTTATTTTTCCCCCTCCATATATTTTCAATTTGCCTTAAAATATTCCAACATTTTTCTTTAAAATATTCCAACTTCCTCCCTAGTATTTCCACTTTAAAAAAAAAAATCACGTTTGACCCTGCAGATATTTCCATTTCTTTTTAATATTCTTTGCACCTTTCCACATAAAATATTCTATGTTTTTCTAACATATATTAAAATAGATTTTTTTCTCTCTCAATATGTTCTGTGTTTCTTAAAAGAAATATTCCAACTTTAAAAAAATAACTTATTTTTTCCTGCTCCAAATATTTTCAATCTGCCTTAAAATATTCAGACTCTTCCTCTCAAAATATTCCAATTTTTAACCGAATAGTTCAACTACATATTTCCATTATTGTTAATATTCACACCTTTCTGCATAAAATATTCCAATTTTAAAAAAAGATATTTCATTTTTTCCTGCTTCAAATATTTGAAGCCTTTCTTAAAACATTCAGATTGAAAATATTCCAACTTTTTTCCATAAAAGGCAAGTTTTAGTCATTCCTCCTACAGATATTCTATTCTTCTGTTCAATCAGCAACTTGGTTCACAAATAAATCCACTGCAGACGCCGGCGTTCACACGTCACACTCAAAAATAATGTCAGAGGGAGGAGGAGGAGGTCTGAAACCCTGAAACTCTGACGTCAAGGTGAAGAAAAATGAAGGTGTTGAGTCATGATCTATCATGAAGACAATGAAAACACTCGCTGGGTGTGTTGAACTAAAGGCTCCGGGGCTAAAACTGAAGATTCTCCATCCATCATTCTTGGTCAGTGTCGTCCGGATAACTTTGATTTTAGGTTTTTTTAATATTCCCATCTGAGCTCTGCTTGGTGTCACATTGAAAACTGCGTAATCAACCTCTCAGGAGGACATAACTAAATCATCTTCTCCCTCCTGTCCTTTGGTTTTTGGTTTTGCGTCACATTAACTCATGTTTTCCATCCAGTTTCAGATCTAATGGATCTAAAAACAGCCGCCTCCTGTTGGCTGGACGAGAACTAATCGGATCTGGAGCACGAGCACGGCCTGCTGCTGCTGCTGATGGGGCCTCGGTAATCCTCGTTTCCAGTAAGCGAGGAGGAAGCTGCTTGCTGCTGCTGGAAGTCGTCATGTAGAACAGCTGCTTCGGGCCGCTGATCGAATTATTACCTGGTTGATGTGACCTGCAGGCTGCTGTGTAATTTATGGCGGAGCTGCTGCTGGTACCAGGAATCCAGGGTAAACAAGTTCCTGGAAAGAGCTCTGACTTGTATGAAAACAGCACTTGAGAAAAAATAACCAACAGAAAGACATAAGGTTGTTGTCAGCAGAGAGATAAACTCATGATTTAGAAATGCTGGCTGCACGGTCTGTGTTCCAAATAATCCGACTTGTAATTAGAATGAGTTTTGTTTTCCTGTCATTGTTCCATCTGCTGCTGCTGCTGTGTTTTCTGTGTGTTTATATTCAGTTTTTCACATTCGGAGTGCGTACATCCTGTTTCCCAACACAAACATTTGCAAAGTGAGTCGTAAAACTATTCAGAAACTTGCGTTGTTGACATTTAAGCTTGCCAGCGAGCAGAGTTTCTCCTCCTCCCTGCCTTTTTGTTGGCAAGTTGCTGTTGGACTGAACGTTTCTTGGCTCTCGTCTGTTCAGCAGATAGCCAGAAAACGGAGACAGGAGAGTGCATTGAGTTGTCATGAACTTGCACTTAATTTACCAGCACACGGCCGCATCTTATAAAAACATGGATGCAGCCAACAGTCTGAAAAGTGGAGCCAATGCAGAAGAACCTGCATTCTTTCTAACAGCCAGCAGGGGGCGACTCATCTGGCTGCAAAAGGAAGTCAAATGAGCTGTCTTCTCATTTGACTTGTAACCTCAGTGAACATTTTCCTAATGAGTTTATGGACTCAATCTCTAATTTCAAGCCTCCTTCAATACAGAATGGTGTCAGTTTGTAAATGATGATGCAATTTAGAGGAAAATAGACGATAAAACAACGTAAACCATGTTGCCAAAAGTACTGGGACGTCTGCCTTTACAAACACATGAACTTTAATGACGTCCCATTCTTAATCCGTAAGGTTTAATCTGGAGTTGTTCCACTCTTTGCAGCTACAACAGCCTCAACTCTTCTGGGAAGGCTTTCCACAAGGTTTAGGAGTGTGTTCATGGGAATCTTTGACCATCTTCCACTGATGTTGGACCAGAAGGCCTGGCTCTCAGTCTCCACTCTAATCCATCCCAAAGGTGTTCTATCAGGTTGAGGTCAGGACTCTGAGCAGGCCAGTCCAGTTCCTCCACACCAGACTGGATCATCCATGTCTTTATGGGCCTTGCTTTGTGCTCTGGTGGCAGCCATGTTGGAACAGGAAGGGGCCATCCCCAAACTGTTCCCACAAAGTTGGGAGCATGAACTTGTCCAGAACGTCTTGGTCTGCTGAAGCATTAAGAGTTCCTTTCACTGGAACTAAGGGGCCAAGCCCAGCCCCTGAAGAACAACCCCACACCATAACCCCCCTCCACCAAACTTTACACTTGGAACAATGCAGTCAGGAAGTACCGTTGTCCTGGCAACCTCCAAACCCAGACTGGTTCATGGGATGTCCAGACAGAGAAGTGTGATTGGTCCCTCCAGAGAACTGGTCTCCACTGCTCTAGAGTCCAGTGGCGGCGTCCTTTACACCACTGTATCACATCACCACATGCTTGGATGCAGCTGCTGGGCCATGGAAACCCATTAATGAAGCTCTCTACCGATGTTCTGGAGCTGATCTGAAGGACACACCAAGTCTGGAGGTGTGGAGCTGTTGACTCTGTAGAAAGCTGGAGATTCCTGTGCAGAATTTCTTGCACAAGTGTCAACCTACATGGTACCACACTTGAGTACACTGAGCTCCTGAGAGTGACCCATTCCTTCACTAATGTCTGTAGAAGCAGTCTTCATGCCTAGAGGCTGGATTTATACACCTGTGGCCATGGAAGTGATTGGAACACCTGAATTCAGCTATTTGGAGGGGCGTCCCAATACTTCTGGCAATATAGTGAATGTTTTAAGGCAAATCTTGCTCTTTTACGACTAAACTGGGTTTTAACTTGTATTATGTTTGTCACATGTCACACATGTATTTCTAATTAATGCATCTTTGTTATTTATTTTACTGCTTTATTGTTGCTCCTTTTCAGCCAACCAGTTGTATATTAGATGAGGAATGACTCTAGTAGCCCAAAAAATGGAGGGAAATGTTGTCATATTTCACCACTAACCAAGTGTTTTTGGTGCGTCAAACTCAACCAAGCCTCTAAAATGTAAAAGGGTCTAACAGAAAGCCAGTTATTTTCTTAAATCTAACCAGTTTTTTTGCATGAATGGAGCCAAAAAGCAAGTTTTCTGGGTGAAAGTCTGGTCGCAGGTTGATGCCACCATCTTTCCTCCTTCCTCTGAACTTTTCCACACTGGCCACCTTCCCCACCAGGTCACAGTTAGAGTCAAAACAAATGATGTTCCCTTTAAAATGTGTTGAGGAATGCTGGTTAATTCCAGTCTATGAACCAAATATGGAGCAGGCATGACCATAAGCACGACATGAGTTACTGTTACTGAATGTTGAAGACCAGCTCGTAAATCAGTGTCATTCTGACGGCTCTGTTTTCCTGATTATTACTCTATTGATCAGAT
This sequence comes from Dascyllus trimaculatus, assembly GCA_024666655.1. Classification (NCBI taxonomy): domain Eukaryota; kingdom Metazoa; phylum Chordata; class Actinopteri; family Pomacentridae; genus Dascyllus; species Dascyllus trimaculatus. Next base: position 1,921,814 of record CM045459.1, on the reverse strand, counting down.
TATTATTAAATTAAAAGGCTCATTGTGTGGAATCAGTTGGACCCCAGATCGATGGTCCCACCTGGTGCTTTAAAAACCAGTTTGGAGTCCAGTGATTAGTCGCACGTTGAAGCGTTTCCCTGCTGATTACACTCCGAGGTGAAGCCGCCGATACAACTCATTTAATAGCACACTCTCTGCTCTCACGGCCCCATTCGGATGATGGATTCTGGGCATCTCAACCCGCTCAGCTGTGCATTAGTGATGAATGGCGCCGTGATTTAATGTTCTCTGGCGGAGCCACTTGGCAGTCGGCTGCTTCGGTAAACAATGCAGCACCTGTGTTCTGGTGGTCTTTCTGAAAATAAACCGAACTGTGCACGTTTAAATGTTGCTCTGTCCGTTTTGGCGTCAATCTGTGGAGATAAGTTGTTGTGTTTCTTCATTGTGCGACATGAAATCACATCTTGAGGGTCGTACTTTGCTTCACGGCTCGCTGTCGGATGAAATATCTGACAGAGTGCGTCTCGGTGTCTCATATTTGCGGGCTAAATGGCCTCACGCTCGGAGGAGATTCCTCTAATCTGCTTATTTGATACAAATGCGATGCAGGATGAACACACAACCCCGAGGGCTCGGCGACACAAATCCTCTGTTGCACACTCGTTCGGTTTGCAGTTGAACCGTCAACATTATTATTCGCGTCAAAACACATCATTCCTTCGGTGTAAGAGGACAAAATGAGGCGTCGTGTTTTCTGCTGCCGACTGATGAAAGCCTCGGAGCGGAAATCCTGATGAAACTTTCATTTGGCAGAGCTCTGACACGGCGTTTGAAACCAGCCGTCTGGCCCGCTCCGTCTCTTTGAAGTGACTGTACGGAAACCCGGCAGGTAGTTTAGAGGAAGGAGAAAAACTGAACTCACAGGTTTCTTAATTGTGTTTAAAGACAACCTGAGCGTCGCTTTTTAAAGTGACAACAGGAAGTGATGGAGGCAGCTTAAATACAGGACCAGACTTTAGACAGTCTGCATGAATAAAGGGGTTTTGTTGCACATATCTGGGACTTTACCTGCTGTTTACTATGTTATCTTCAATAAATCATCTTCATCATCTTCTACTCGCTGCCATTTCTTTAATTCCCATTTAACTTTACTTGATCTTATGACTTCAATAAGCCTTTACAGGTTCCTAAATGCATGTCTTTGCAAATCTTTTTACATAAATTCAAAATATGTGGAACTAGAAACTCAAAGAAAAGGATGAATAACACAAAGCAGACTTTAAACCTGATATAGAAGACGGAGATACCGATATTGTTTACGGATATTTGTACTTATAGAAGCTACTCTTTATAATTTAGGGCAGAAAATAAGAAAAGCTTTACAAAAAAATTATTTTTGCCACAATAATGAGAATTTTGAGATCTAAATGGCTTCAAACATGTATTTATTAATAAAAATTGCCACATTTGTGGCAAAAAAATTTGCCACAAATGCGACAAAAGTGTGACGGTCTTAAATTAAATAAATAATATTTGAAAATAAATAAATTAAATAATTTAAAACAATTCTAAATCAAATAAAATATAGCAATAATATATATAAATAATACTTTTAATATTAATTTAAAAACATTAAAATAATGAATAAAATATACATTTGAAAAATAAATAAAATAAGAAAATAATAACAAATAAAATATAGCAATAACAATAATATTAAAAATAATTTAAATAATAAATAAAATATAAATTTGGAAAAATAAATACAATTTAAGAAAGTAGTAATAAATAAAATAAAATATAGTTAGAATATGCAAAAATATTTTCAACAATAATTCAAAACAACATTAAAATAAAAAAATATTAATTTGAAAAAATAAAATAAGAGAAAGTAATAATAATATTAAAATAATTTCAATAATAATTTAGAAATAAAAATTATAAATAAAATATAAATTTGATAAACAAATACAATTTAACAAAAATAACAATAAATAAAAATAAAATATTGCAATAATAATAATAATATTAAAAATATTTAAACAATAATTAAAAATAATAAATAAAATATAAATTTGAAAAATAAATTAACTCTGTGTCATACAGTATGTTGCATCATGTACATCTTAAATATCTGCCTTTTGCAATTTGTAATTTTAGGTTAATTAACATAAACCCTAAGATTTTCATTAGTGCATCAGGAATATTAATAACAACATTTACTAATCATGTTTATGGTTGTAAAAGGATAAAGTTTCCTGTTTTGGAAGGTCAAACTTGTCCGATTTTCCAAAACAAGCTGCTGCATTTTGTTGCCTCATCATGAATCAGGTATTCTCAACCATGTCAGCGAGGCCTTAATGGAACCATTAGCATTATGCTGATCCTGTAATACCTGTGCTGGTACGAACCCTCAAAGCCCGGTGAGATCAGTGATGCTTGCGAGACAAAGACGAGCTGCAAGGTCATTATCAAAGTTACGAGGCGGATTTATCGCCCGTAATTAATGCCGCTTTTCCCCAGCAACACGCGGCGGCTTCCACCTTTTATCCCGACTCATTTTGGGGACGTATCGGCGCATCAAGCGGCTGACATTACAATTTATTATCAACGCTGATTAGCGCCCGACGCATTTGGAAGTCATGAGAGAAGTCGTTTAGCTGCAGCCTGAATAAAGAGGCGAGGAACACAACAGAAACCTGCGGCATTAAAAGAACCTCTCAGAGCAAATTACCTCTAATTTTTTGCTCAAAGCCTCGTTAGTCCCGTTTGAACCGCACATGAAGGCTTTCAGGTTCAGATTAAGACGTGACCCCTGCGCCGCTGAAATGCCTCCAGGCTCGGCTGGAGATCTGGAAGAGCGCGACTGAAAACAAGGCCGTGCATTTCCGAATAATCGCTTTGATGCTTCCACGAGGCGGCGGTGGAATAAATAAGGGAGCTGTTGGGATGAACCGGCGCGTCAAACTGTGTGTTCAAAGAGCGCGGCCGAGGTTGGCGGAGCTTTTATTTGCTGGATGCGAATTAAAAAAACCCACTTGGGCTCCAGTTTGAATATTAATGACAACATTAGCAGTAAAGATGAAGCGCGTCATGTTTTTTTCATTAATGTCGTTACTGTATCCATTAAATGATGCATAAAAGATGCATAAAGGTACGTATATGATAATGTGGGGAACGTCTGAGAGGTTAAAAACATCCTGAGCTGCACTGACTTTGGCTTTATGGAGGCAGGATTCTCATCTGGACAAAAAGATGAGGCCTCATGTGCAGCTGTCAGCAAACTCTCTCTTTGTATAGATGCATAGATTCTGTTTGTGCACGTAGAAATATACAGTTTTGGGATGTTTGCACGGCCGTGAACCTAAAAGTGCTTCTGTGACTCGAGTTTGTTGTGTTTATCTGTGAAGTTTCCATGTGAGGTGTGTACCGCCAGAGGTAAATCTCCAATAACGCCATTTCTTTGCACTAAACTGATGCCGTTTGTTGTTGCAGAGCTAGAAACTGAACATAGGGATGAGGGTTGCGTTGGTCAACATTCGTCCCTTTCACACATGCAGCAGCTTCCATTAGTCTGACAGCAAATGAGCGTGTTGGCTTCGTGCCCGAGTGGTAACTTTTCCGTTAAAGTTGCATCACTTGACGTATTTGTAGTTGCAGGACGCGATTCGGAGGAGACTTCTTCCACATTTCAGCACCATATTGGTCCAAAAACCACCACAGGGAGCAAAAACACACCGTTTACCGCCAAAATACCGCATTTCATTCACTTTGCTCTCCAATTTCACATCTTTTACAAACTGAAAATCAGTAAAAATAATAAGAAATACTTCAGTTAAGACGGAATAACAGGTCAGATTAATTAGACTCACCAATAACGATGGAATCCAGGTTGTGAAGTTTATTTTGCTGCTTCCAGTTCTTTGTTTATCTGCAAACATCTGCAGCATCATCAGGATCCACATGAGCATCTACAAAACAAGGCAGAGTTTAGTGCCTTCATGCAAACTGAGCAGCAGCAGTAACTTCATGTTAGGAAGCTCGAGCTCCCTGCCTGACCACATGCAAACATGAACCAGACTCCATTTTGTTTTTCTGTTTACATTTCCAGTGTCTCCAGAGATCATTCCTAAAGTCCAGTTTACCATCTGGTTAAAGCAGCGGCCTCCTAAAAGGACAGGAAGTGTAAAGAAGCAGCCATCTTGTCCGGCCTCCAGAGCTGCTCTTTGATTGGTTCACTGAGCAGGAGGGATCTCAGATATGATTGCATGACGCGTGTGCTGTGATTGGTCGGTTTAAACAGGAAAGACACGCCCCCTTTTCCTTATATATCCATATGAGTGTACTGGGAGAGAATTGATGGAATGGTTTGTAAAGGTTTCTTCTGTTTTCTGTTTCTTTTTGTTCCTTTTGGAGATTTGCTGTTTGTTTAAGAACTACAAAGAAACAACTTCCTGTTTTCCAGCTCATTTTTTTCCCAGCATGACGTTTGCAATGATCCTTGACATGGAGATGGATCAGGATCTAACAGGTAAGTTGCAGTTAAATCCGGTCGAGTCCTGAGCTAAACCACATGATATTCTGATTTGTCCGTTGGTAAAGTTGTAGATTATCGTAACACATGGACAGAATTATCACAGTTTGGGAAATTATAAATGAACTAGTCGGTCTGAGAAGCTGCTCCTAGCTTAGATCTAGTCTCTTGTTTGCATCCTGCTGTGTCTCTGTGGCGTCTGAATGAAGCTGTGAGGAACATTAATGTAAAAACCATGTAAGATTGAAGGAATGTCGTCACTTTAACAGCAATAATTTCAACGCAAACCTTCAACTTTCTCTGTTCAAGTTGTTTTCGTGGATTTGTTGGATCTCACAATGGATCTAAAACACTCAGTAGATGATGCTGTTCTGCTGATATTGTCATTATTTTGGACAACGAGCTGCTAAATTGATAATTACCTCCGCCAAGGAGGTTATGTGATGCCCGGTGTTGGTTTGTTTGTTTGTTTGTTTGTGTGCAAAATAACTCGAAAACTCATGGACAGATTTGGATGAAATTTTCAGGAAATGTGTGAAATGGGACAAAGAACAAATGATGACATGTTGGGACTGATCCGGATGAACATCTGGATCCAGGATGTTTTTAATGTAAGTGTAACCGGGTGGACAATTAAATGTGGTTTACTCTAAAAGCCACCAGAGGGCACTCTTGTTTTTGGGGTAACCCCCTCTGACCACATGACATTTTGGGTCTCCACGCGACAGACAGCAACAGTGACGGAGTTCTCTTTCCTTCCTGAGCGACATACGCACGGTTGGGCCGGCATTCTTATCTCTGGTTGTCTAAGAAGCTGGGAAGCTGTTAGGAGCTGCCGCGCTAGAGGCCGCGCCTGTTCATTAGGTCGGATGGGGTGAAGGCCGCATTGTTGGTAGGACATTTGAACTGTATGTAATTACATTAGTATCTGTAACGTTCCATACAAAATATGTGAATTGGGAGATTGTGTTGGGGTTGGACTGAAGCTCCTTGGTGGAGGTATGAGCTCTCTGAGTGTTTTTCTAGTTTGATGGTGAAAACCTTTTAGTTTCAAACTTTTCAGAAGCTAAGAACAACAGCTTGTGTTCAGGGTAATGATTTGCACTTTTGTTCTGCAATGGATGTTTTGAAAAGCCCTGCAGTCCACAGTTACAGATTTAATTGTCTTGAACGCAGCATGTTGGAAATAAAATGGAAAACTGAGCTGAAGAGGCCCATCTGATGCTTTGGAGGTGTCATGCAATGACAAGTCTTAGAGAATAAAGTGGCGAATGTTGAGGATAAGAAGTAAAAGATAACTTAAGTCTTAACAAGTGTTTAAAGATACAAACAGAAACAGGAAAATCCTTATTACTGTGGGTTTAAATGGACAACAGTGTTACAGATTGTGGTGTTTGGAGAAGACAAGAAGGAGGAACGTTAATAATTCAGAGCCTTGAAGAGGACAAACCGGAGATAAAGTCTTCTATTATGATGACAAGAGAGTAAACACTACAGAGGGTATAATGGAGGGAAAAGGGAACGATGCAAGGATGGAGGACTCGCTGGAAACGTCGTTATGGTGAAGATGAAGGTTTGCTTTAAAGTAAATGAGCCTCCGACGTCTGGGCGGCTGAGGAGGCTGTTTACACTGTTTGCTTATGCGTGACTAATATAATATAACACCGCAGCAAATACACAGCTCCAACCGACGCGATCGTTTCTCACATGTGGAGAGTTTGGCGAGATTAAAGCCCCTCGTTCCGACAGCAAACGGTTATAAATCTCACAAAAATCAATAACCTGCTGGGTTTTTTTTCCAACGCTATCAGCCTGGTTTGCCATCTGTGTTTCATTAGGCTCCGCTCTGATTGCAGAATGTGAAAGTTAAATCGACATGCTGGTCACGTGATGTGTGGAGCAGAAAGCAGCTCTCGTCCTCAGAGGCGTGGAAAACTGATTGCAGCGTCTTTACTGGAAGAGAAGCTGCCAGTTCCTCCCGTGGTTTCTACCATCAGTCTGATCCACATGCAGATGCATTTAGATCTGCTGGACTCCAGCAGAGACACAATCCCAGATAGAGTCCGACTACAGAGCTGCTCAGGCTGCATCTCAAAAAGGAAGTCACTTGAAGCAAACCGATTTTTAAAAACATCCTCGCTTCACTTGTGGAGCCTGAAACTTTCCCTCATTCCTAGAGAACTTTGTTGCTTTGGAAACTTGGCTGTATGGATTTTCTCCCGTCGAGCTACAAGAACACGAGCGAGGTCGACCGCTGGCTCACAGCTGGAGATCCAGTTCATCCCAGAAATGACAGATGAGGTTGGAGGGGAATAAAACCATGGTTCAGACCAGTCGAGTTCTTCCCCATCAAACTGGTAAAGTTTGTGCCAGAAGAAGAAGAAGTTTTAGGTGGTTTAATCACTAAAGTTCTCAGAAAAGGCCGCTTTATTCAAACATTCAGATTCATATCATGTACAAGTAAGGGTGTCTTCCAGTACCAACGCTACCAGTCTTAACAGTCTGCCAGATGATGATATAGCATACAGCACTACATAGTAAGTCTAATGCAGTATGCCAGACGTACCAGGGTCTCCTGCTACATCTGGTTGGTTGTTTCCACATTCCATGTCTGAATATGTCTTGTAACCATGACCAACCACAAAAGTGCTTTAACCATCATGACACAAGTTTCTCTAACCCTAACTAGGTAGTAATTCTAACCCAAACCATCATCCTTCCTTGACCAGGTTGTTTTTGCGGCTTTCTCAGATCACGAAATGATGACGCCGTTCTGCTGATACTGGAGCCAAAACAGAAAAGTGTGACGCATTCTAGTCGTTTATTTTGGGAGGCCAGCTTCTAAACTGATGTCTGGATGGTGAAATCCTTTTATCTCCCAACTTTTGAGGAGCTGAGACTGACAGCTTGTGTTTAGCCTAATGATCTGCATGCCTTTGACAGCACAAATATCTGCAATGGATGTTTGAAAATACTCCAATTAAAGGGAAGCTAAAGCCGGCAGTCTGCAGTTACAGATTTAATTGTCTTGACTATAACAAGTTGGACATGAAATGAAATGCTGAGCTGCTTTTCTGGTGTGTTGCTCAAGTAACAAGCTTTTTGCTGCAAATCAGGTGATTTGTCATTATGTCTTATTCCAGTTGAATGCACGCCGCATGTGACAGTATGTATGTTGTAAGGGCAATAAATACTGAAAGGAAAGAGTTGAACACTTGGAGTGCCGGGTGGATGACAATCTGACAAAGAGCAACAAGACGACGGCAGGTTTAAATGCACTGAGGCTGATTGGTGGATTGAAAACAGGTGAGTTGGGTGACAGTCATGTGACAGGAAGCGGGAAGACTTCACTGCACTTGTGGACTAGTGAGCTGTGTCCCAATTCAGGGGCTGCATCCTTCAAAGGACCCAGCCTACCTGTCTTTCGAAGGATGGTTAGGCTGCATGAGCGTTTGTTAAATGAGATGGTCTAGCCCATAGTCTAGCCTACGATGAACTTCCTGCTTGCGTCATGATGTCCTGTAGCGCCGCTCTGGTTGCCTAGCAACCCGGACTGCCAAATTTTTTATCCGAGGACCAGGATGAGACGACTATGTTGTAATTGTACCTCATTTTTTGACTGAATTTGATCCTGAAATTGTGATTTTTGTTGTTAGTATGTTTTATATCCTTGAAGACTTGAAGGTCTTGTACTGTATGATGGTACGGGACTAAACTGTCTGAGAAACAAGAAGCTGGTTTAAATCTGTTAACATCCACTGATATGAACTTCAGATATAATGTATGTTAAACATGTGATCAGATAACTTGGTGGAGCTAAACTAAGAACAGTGAGGAGAGTCATGTTTTCACTGGTCTACAGAGAATCACCACCAATAGAAGCTCCAGCAGCATTTAGTAACCATTTTACTTCACCTCCATATAATAATTTAAATAAGGATTAAATATGTGAATATTTAGGAATGAATAAGTCGTTTTCGTGGTGCCGCAGTCAGAAAAAAATCACCACAGTCTGTAAAATATAACTTAAAACTGAAGCTGAACAACTGGACAGTAAACGTTTTAAACTGCAGCAGCTCACATCAATAACGTTATTAAATCAGTTTTTTAAAACAATTTTTAACATTGTCAACATTTGTACCGTAGCTATCAGAGTGAGCTGTAACACAATACTAATATTTAAAACTAGAATCCTCCATCCATCTTCTCCGTCAGCCGTCAGCAGTTAAAACTCCAGCTGTTGATCAAACTGTCTCCAGCACGCAATGGATCTTGGGATATTTGGGGCTATGAAGGATCCACCGATGCATCCTTCAAATCCATGGAAAAGAAGGACGCATTCGTCGGCCGCATTTGAAGGAGTCTTGAAGTTTTAATGAAATGGGACAGCCTTAGTCGCACCGCTGTGACATATGCGGCCTTGAAGGATGCAGCCCCTGAACTGGGACACAGCTGTGGACTTTGTGGGCGCGTTCACAGGAAGTCTGGGAGTGCTGAGGGCTGTCCAAATCCACTATTCATCCAGTCCACAAGGGGCCTCAAGTGGACTTTCTGTGGACTTCCATAGAGTCTGCTTGGGGTGCAGACTTCAGTAGACTTCACTAGCTTGATTACCCACAATTCATTGCAATACGATCGAGACGTTTTAATTTTTCCGTCTTATTGTTGCAGCCAGCCTAGCCCAAAGTCATGGGCCATGAAAAAAAATGGCTGAAAAAGGACAAGTCTCCCATTGTAAGCAACACCCTCATTATTTAGTATTAGTCTGGTTCTGTAAATAAACATTTCTGTTTTTGAATGTGTAGTCTATGTGTATGAATGCTGATTTGCTCACAAAAAGCCTATAAATGAGATTTAGATGTTGTTATTTGCAGGAACAGATGATCAAACCCTGCAGCTCGTTAAACTACGGGAGGAATATGAGCACCTTTTCACAGGTGCAAGACGTTCCTCAGCTGAGGGCGGTAATGATGGTTCTCTATACATATCAGAGGAAATTAAAAAGCTGCTTTTGTATACTTGCATTTTGCTTTATTGTGTCCTGTATCTTGTAAGGAGTTTAACGATCATGTAGGCGAATGCTGCAGTGATTACCGTATACATGATGGTCTCTCAAATGTTCTCACGGAAACGGGTGAAGTGGACTCCAACCCTGTCTATTAGCTCCAGTCATAATGCTGCAGACTCCCACTCTTGCAGACTTTACATGATGACAGTGAAGACGTCATGCTACGTACGCCTGAAGTCCGCAAGGCTGCAAGTCCTGAGGGTGGAGATCTGGATTCAGCCCATGTAGAGATGTAAACAAGGTTAATAGAAACTGGAGGGGCTCTTTAAGATTTCCCATATTTGACACTAAAGATTCAAACATGTATAAGCCCGAAGTTCCTTGCTGCTGCTGGTAGATGTGCTGTGTTCTGAAGTGAGGATAAAACCACACTTTACCTCAAAACATCCAAAACATAAGCTCCACACTACAAAATAAATTAGGGATATCTGACAGACGCGGCATCAATTTACCTCTCAAAGTGTTTCTTACAGCTGCTTGAGAGAAATCTTTACTCACCTGCGAAACAGAATCGCATGTGAAGTCCCATTTTTAGCTGCAGCACTCAGAGCCTCACTCCGCTGCAATCACAGCTCACATCTCCGCCAATTTTCACCACGCTGCTCTTTCACTTTCCTCGCCCACATGAACCATCAGTCTGTCTGTCTGTCTGTCTACCTGAAAGCATCATCATCATCATCATCATCATCACCACTGGCTTCCTCCAAATCCTCTGTGAAGTAGCACTTTATCATCCCACACACACTAATGGAGGCAGAGAGGAAGCGCTAGACGGGGACCAATTAGCATCTCAGTGCCAGACTGGAACCCCGGAGAGAGTCGGGTCGTCGCAGCGGTTTTCATTATGCAGAAGATCTTGTTCTTTTCATGAAACTTGCTTCAGCTCAATTCAAGTAAAAAAAAAAACAAAAAAAACTCAAAACTTCCTCAAAGGATAAGAAGAAACTCATTCTAATCTATTCATACTTTTTTTTTCCAGGTGGGAAAACTTAACCTGTCAATCAGTGTCAAGTGTCTGCAGAGGGAAAAAAAATCATTTTGAGTGTTTTGGAGAGTTATTTCCATTTTCATGTGATTATTGTCAGACATGAGGCCCGTTCATGGTTTCATCTGCATCCATGCACATAAACAGGAAGAGCTCTTTTATATATTATAGTATTTGGTTGAATAACAAACAAAAATGAGACCAAGAATGTGGAAAACAGTGCAAACATGGTGCATGACATGAATTTCCAATTTACTTCTGTGGCATCAGACAATTCAATTGTATAACACCAATTTACAACATCTGTCGTCTCATAGCATTTCAAATTTTAAACAAAAAAATTCATTAAATAGACTAACAAAAGAAACCCTGATATTTATCCTGACAGGTAACTTAACAGTTAGCCTGATAGTCAGTTTTACAGTTAGCCTTAAAATTAGCCTGACAGCTAGCATGATAGTTAGTGTGGCAGTTAGCCTGACAATTAGCTTGTCATGTAGCCTGGGAGTTAGCCTGACAGTTCGTCTGACAGTTAGCCTGATAGTTAATCTGACATTATGCCTGACAGGTAGCTTGAAAGATAGCTTGACAGTTAGCATGACATTAAGTTTGAAAGTTAGCTCTACATTTAACCTGAGAATTAGCTTTACAATTGGTATGACAGTTAGCCTGACGGTTAGCTTGACATTTATCCTCAAAGTTAGTGTGGCAGTTAGCCTGACAGTTCGTCTAACAGTTAGCCTGATAGTTAATCTGACATTGTGCCTGACAGGTAGCTTGAAAGATAGCTTGACAGTTAGCATGACATTAAGTTTGACACTTAGCTCTACATTTAACCTGAGGATTAGCTTTACAATTGGTGTGACAGTTAGCCTGACGGCTAGCTTGACATTTATCCTGAAAGTTAGTGTGGCAGTTAGCCTGACAGTTTGCTTGTCATTTAGCCTGGGAGTTAGCCCAATGGTTGGTCTGACAGTTAGGCTGAAAGTTAACCTGAGAGGTAGCCTGAAAAATAGCCCGACAGTAAGTCTGACAGTTAGCCAAACAGTTATTCTGAGTGTGCTTGATGGTTAGCTTGACAGTTAGCTTGAGAGTTAGCTTGACAGTCTGACGGTTAGCTTGACAGTTAGCTTGACAGTTAGCCTGACATTAAGCTTGACATTTAGCCTAACAGTCTGAAAGGTAGCTTGACAGTTAGTCTGACATTAAGCTTGACATTTAGCCTGATAGTTTGAAAGGTAGCTTGACAGTTAGCTTAACATTTAGCCTGACAGTCTGAAAGGTAGTGTGGCAGTTAGCTTGACAGTTAAAAATCTGCTCCAACAGAAACAGAAGGGCTGAAATGCTGATAATGGAACCACTCCTGTAAATCTTTAAAGCTCCTCTAGTAGAAGACGAGTGTCGAGGTGCAGAGCTTTACTGTCTTCAGCCTGCAGACGTGGTGAAGCCTCTGAGCCTTGTTGGTGTTTGTGGTTGTTGTCCAGGTTCTCCTTCAGCTGTCTGGTGCTGCTAAAGCTCTCCTGTATCAGCAGTCTGCAGGAGATGCTGCTGGAAGTCAGCAACCATCTCACTGGTCCAGTGGATGAGTGATGGAGAGGATGCTGCAGAATCTCTGTATGGTGTCTCGTGAAACTGGATATTAAGGTTGGTTCTGGTAGAGTTTGGTTAAGAACAGAAACATACAGTGACTTAGCTTCTCCATGAAATGCTGTGGTCTGATGGTGATAAAGAGAATCCATGTCTTTATTATCCATCTTAATAATAAACTCAGATGGAGACGCATCCTAAATCATGGAAACTAACCTTCTACACTGACAACTCCTTCATCCAGTTCTACTTTTTTTCAATAAACCATCAATAAATGCAGATTTTTTTCACTGAAAATGGATGAAATTGTAAATTTTCCAAAATGCATTCTATACTTTGTAGATTTAAGACTCAGTTTCCAAACAACAAAACTTTTTAGTGCATGAAAACTCAAAAAATGTCTGTGTTTACTTGGTGGTTTTGCCTGGAACATCTTCTGTTTGCAGGAATCTACAGTAAATAGCTGCAGTTTGTGGTGCGTTATTGTAAAAACATCATAATCCGTGCACTTAAAGACACATACAGGGCCAACACCTTCGATTTGCGGGGATCTGCCGAGCGTTCCCACACGTTAGCAGGAACAACGCCATGAAAAATAGAAAGGTAAAGCAGCTGAGCCGCAGCCGCCGACTGTTCAGATGGAATTGTTGAAAAGGTTAGAGGGTTGTTTATCCCACACCCGCGGCGACGAGAAGAAAAGAGAACCCACACTGCTCTAAAAACCAGCAAAACAAAGTGTGATCGTGAGGAGAAATAAATGCAGTTTCCACATAACTCAGCTTTTCAGTTTATCAATCAAGGCGTCAGTCTGGAGGAGTTGTTCTGTGACTTATTTCATTGAACTCGCTGTTGGTTTTCCTCGAAATGTGAAGAAAAAGCAACGAGTTTATTCAATAATCACGACGTGTTTGCGGCAGCGTTTTATTGGCTGTGTGGTGTGCTACATTTTTAATGGTAATATGACTCCAGGAGCAGGTTCATGCGTGTTTTATTGATGAGTAAACAAGTGGCGGCTTTAATTATTAACGACTTTGCAGATTTTACTGAACACATGATGACACACGAGTTGTTGGATGTGAAAGTGATGCCCTGATTAGCCACAGCAGCAGGGCTACATGGACAGATGGCGCATAACTGTAGGACTTATATCGATTTTTAAACAATATCTCTGTTTTATATATATACAGCAATGATTTACAGAAATACTAAACTAACAGATGGTAATCCTTATTATTCTATCCTATTAGGTACACCTGTTCAGTTGTTTGTTAGCACAGATAGCTAATCAGCCAATCACATGGTCGCAACTCAACGCATTCAAGACAACCTGCTGAAGTTCAAACTGACCATCTCTAGGGTTTACAGAGGATGTTCCGAAGAAGTGAGCAGCAGTTGTGTGGAAAAACATGCCTTGTTGCTGGTAGAGGTCAGAGGAGGATGGGCAGACTGGTTGGAGATGACAGAAAGACAACAGCAACCTTGGAGAAGATGGGCTCCAGCAGCAGAAGACCACACCGGGGGCCACTTCCTGTCAGCTAAGACCAGGAAACTGAGGCTACAGTTCACACAGGCTCACCACAACTGGACAGTAGAAGATGGAGAAACGCTGCCTGGTCTGATGAGTCTCCATTTCAGCTGAACATTCAGATGGTAGGGTCAGAACAATATGAAAGCATGGATCCATCCTGCCTTGGATCAACGGTTCAGGCTGCTGCTGGTGGTCTAATGGTGTGGGGGGTGTTTTCTTAGTACCAACTGGTTTAAACTCCACAGCCTACCTGAGTGTTGCTGCTGACCATGTCCATCCCTTTATGACCACAGTGGACCATCTTCTGATGCTACTTCCAGCAGGATAAAGCTCCATGTCTCAAAGCTCAGATCGTCTCCAACTGGTTTCTTGAACATGACGATGAGTTCTCTGGACTCCAACGGCCTCCACAGTCACCAGATCTCAGTCCAGTAGAGCTCCTTTGGGATGTGGTGGAACGGGAGGTTGGCATCATGGATGTGCAGGTGATGCTATCATGTCAACATGGACCAGAACCTCTGAGGAACACCTTGTTGAAAGTAGGCCACGAAGAATTAAGGCAGCTCTGAAGGAAAAAGGGGGTCCAAGCTTTTACAAGCAAGGTGTACCTAATAAAGTGACTGGTGAGTGTACACTTGCATTGACCAGTTATAGTTTGTTTATCTGAGGCATGCTGTTAGTGTCTGAGTTGCAGCACAAGCAGGAATAATACATTTAAATAATAGGTTTGCAAAACTTAATATCCAACACGGTGTTACAACCAAAGATCATGGAGTTTTTCTAACAGCAAAGGTTTATTTCGAGTTTCAAGTTAGTCTCCAATAGATGAAGTGCAAAATAAGACAGAGGCGATCATACAAAGGTCTTTTAATGAACACCTTCTCTGGTAAAGACAGTGAATGCATCACTATAGGACTCCTGCACTGCTACTTTAAGAACAGAGGGGACACAAAAACTGTCATAGGAAGCTTGTGACAGTAAGAATTTTAGTTAATCAAGCCCAGATGATACAGTTTATTAACATAGTGCTTTATAAGGTCTTATTGTTCCATTGTGGTGATACTGCATAGTTCAAACTAGGACTAACTTCCCAGATTCAAACATACAAATTCATGAAATCCCGTCATCTGAATGCAGTCTCTTTATATTAGTGCAGCTTTAAATCGATGATTCACGTCTCCTTGGAAGTTTTCTTTATGCACTACTAATTTATTTCATTTTAAGTGTTCTTTTGGAGGAAATTATGCTCAATGCCAGAGTGCTTGTTTATTTGTTCATGTCTATATTTTCCAGTGAGGGAAATGCTGCTTCTGTATGGAAATAGGAAAACGGCTGGTTGGTGGTTGGAGTGAATGGTTACCTCCAGTCCAGGTGTGATAACAAGAATAGAGTAGAACAGTTTATCGATCCCAAAGGGGAATTCTGTTGTTGAAGTAGCAGCAGAAAGAATAAAGTGACCACCACGATACAAATAAATAAGAAAAAAAGTACAAAATGCCCAGTAAAGTGTAAAATAGACTGAACTAGAGGAGCACTCATAGAGCACAGACCTCCTCCAAGCAGCTCATTTCACCCCATGTTGGGATTTACACCAAGAAATAATCGTCCCAGGATTGTTTTATCTACATTATCAGACTCCTTGACCCAGAAAACAAACCCTTAGCATCTGGATTCACATTGATATCATCATTAGTTCAATAGTTCTTCACCAGAATCTCTTTCTGGGTAATGGTGGTTTCTTCTGGATCCAGCTCCATAGCTGTTGATTCTACAACAGATCTGTTGGATCCTCCTGATTCAGCAGAGTCTCAGCTACATGTTGGTGTTGGCTGCATGTCTGGATCTTCATCTGTTACGTTACAGTGGTGACCATTCCACAGGCCCTCCAGGTTTTCCTGGTCTGGATCCTAGTATCTGGAATTTTACCCGGATCTGGATCAAATGTTGACATGTTGTAGAAATTAGCGGGAACTTCTCCTGTATTTTCACCAAGCAGCCTGGACATTTTTAGTGGAGTTACTGCACATATACATGCACATTGCCCTATCTCCTAATGCTAAAGAATCCTGGAGAACATTCCTGGATCCAGACGGTGATCTGGATCACCACCAAGATCTAATCATCTGTTCCTCATCCCATCATCCAGCTTTCCTGAACATTTCATCAAAATCCGTTCAGAACTTTTCAAATAAAATTGTTAACAGACAGACAAAAAGATAAACGGTGGCAAAAACGTCTGGATCTCAACGTTCCTGATCTGCAGCCGCTGGCCTCACCCCCTCCCTCCCTCCTCTTCCCCACTCCCAACCCAACCGGTCGAGGCAGATGTCCTCCCTCCCTGAGCCTGGTTCTGTCGGAGGTTTTTCCCCCTTCCCTACCATGGGGGGTTTTTGGTTCCTTCCCACCGTCGCTGATTGCTGCTCAGAGGGAATCCAAAAGGAACTTTGGATTGTTGGGTTTTCTATTTTCCTGTTTTTCTGCTTCTTGTTCTTTCTTACAATGTTTAGCGCTATGTGACGACTTATGTTGTAAATATGTGCTATATAAATAAAATTGAAATGAACTGGAGTGAAAAGCTTGACCTCCTTGGTGGAGGTAAAAATGCCCCTTGAAGTGTCAAATGCTGAATATAAAAATACACAATGAATGAGAAAATTAAAGTGGTGTAAATAATACTGCATTCCATCCATCCATTATCTATACACCAATTAATCCTCTGTAGGGTCAAAGGGGGGCTGGAGTCTATCCCTGCCAACTCGGGTGAAGGCAAAGGACACCCTGGACAGGTCTCCAGTCTACCACAGGGCTACATAGAGAGACAAGCACACTCTCATTCACACCTACAGACAATTTAGAATAATCAGTTAACCTCAGCATGTTTTTGGACTGTGGGAGGAAGCTGGAGAACCTGGTGAGAACATGCAAACTCCACACAGGAAGATCCCAGGCGTCCTAACAGGGACGTGAACCGGGGATCTTCTAGCTTTGAGGCGACGCTGCTAACCACCGATCCACCGTGCAGCCCACACTTCATTCCAAGAGACAGTATTTTCTGTGCACAAACCACACTGTGAAGCCTTTTTTCGATTCGTCACAAACACGATTCGGTTCTGTTTGCACATCAGCAAAACTCTTCACTCGGTCAACAACGGCTGGACCGCACTGCGACAACATTTACCCCGATTCAGCTCAAAAAACAAAGCAGTAAACGTCGGCAGCGTTCAAACTTCCTGAATATTTTTCTCACACAAACACGAAGAACCAACAAAACCCAGCGGAGCCGCTTCAGTGATGATTATTGTTCAGCTTCTGTTCAGAGTTTCAGATGGATGGAAAATAATAAATCATGACGACAAATTCAACCAAATGCACAAAAACAAATGAAAGATTAAAAGCAAATTTAGCTTTTATGCAGATCTTGTTGCCATGAAGAGAAACTTTAATTAAATGCAACAGACTGGAGGGAGTCTGTTTTCTGAGTTGCCCTTTTCTAACATCAATACTCTTAATTCGTTGTAATTAGATCAACACTCTTTTATTATATTGAACTATATTTATATTTCTCGGCAACTTACGAGAAAAATAAACCTTTTTTCTGTGAATCTCTCCTGTTAAAGACACTTTAGTTCAGGAGCGGCTGTGGCTCAGGTGGTAGAGCAGGTTGTCCACTGATCGGAAGGTTGGCGGTTCGATCCCCGTTCCCTCCACATGCCGAAGTGTCCTTGGGCAAGACACTGAACCCGAAGTGGCTCCTAGTGGCAGGCAGGCACCTTGGATGGAAGCTCAGTCACCATTGTTGTGTGAATAGGTGAATGGGAAACACATTGTAAAGCGCTTTGGATACCACTAGTGCAGACCATTTACCATTCATTCTACAGAAGATTTACAACTGTCCCTGCATTTTGTAATGAAAATTTAGACTCCCTTACACTGTTAGTAACAAAAAAAACCATGCACAATAAAAAATAATACATTGTAAAGACAGAAAACATGCATCACGTGTTGCCTTTCAGTGTTTTTATCCTCCTGTACTCTGGAATCGTTGGATTTGTTGGGTTTTTCTCGATAATATTCCAGAGCCTTGACCCTTAACCTCTGATTTATTCATGTAAATTTATAACTTTAATGCTATTTCTTTATTGGAAAGCACTTCGGCTTGATATATATTACTTAAAATGCACTGTAGAAATAACAAGGTCTTGTAGTTTTGCATGTAAATTGAACAGCGGCGTAAAGTTGGCTGTGTAGAGAGTTTTAAAGATGCGGATGCAGCATTAAATGGTGCAAATAATCAATAATAAAACCCAGAAACAGTCGAGTCGGATCAGAAAATGCTCATGTAAAGCTTTTGGACGCCACATCGACTTGTTGACTATGTATTTGCTAGAAAGCAAAGAGCAGTTTCCCCATATTACCGTTTTACAGGATGATATTGTGCCTCTGATAAATCGCCTTCGTTCAAAGCTGAATTGAAAAGATGAGCGGTCTGGATGCGGCTCTTCGGCAGTATTCAGGTTTAATCTGATTGCAGATAGCGGAAGACAGAGTCGTCTCTGCAGGCGAGGAAAATAATAACAGTTGTATGAAACCTGTTGAACCCTCTGCTGCTTAACCGCACAAGGATAATTGACAGATGGCAGCTGTAACAAGATCCAGCATCCATCAGGAGAGTAACACCAGAGCGCCTGTAAACACAGCCTGAAAACATTTCATTATCCTCTGATTCCCTCCCTCGCCGCGGAGAAGACAAGAGTTCAAGACGGGAGAATTCATCAGAAAAGCCGGCGTGAGGGCTAAAAATGGAACACGACTGACACACATGAGCATACAGTCAGACAAGAAGCACCACAGCAAACAGGGATCCAGTGATCAAAACGAGAGATTAGGAGCAGCAGCCGAGCAGATGTTCCTGCCACAAACCCTTCTCCTAACTTCCCATCTGTCCACTTCTACCCCACTTATTTCCATCTTCTTTCATCTTCACCCTTCTCCATCCTTTTCCCCTCCATCCCCACTCGTGCTCATTACGGCTGCTTTTCCTATTATTTTGCCTGTTGCTAAAGTGCAACAATAAGCCTTTATATAGCGTGCATGCAGACTGAAAGGCATCGGTTCCTTCATTCTTCGCCCTATTATGTGCAGTTAATGAGTTTCTTTGAGTGTAAATCAGAGTAAAGAGTTTCAGAAAGGCTCTAAAATAGAAAATATTCTGTCTGTTGTGGGGCCTGTGCTGTTAATTTTGACTGATAGAAGAAATTTGAGTTGTTTTAATATGCAGCTCTGGCACTGAAGCTTACAACTGATGCTGTCAGACCGAATATTGAGTGCACATGTTAAAAATCAAACTGGAATTTTAAGTTTCGAAGACTGTAGCGACGGTGCAGCCAGAAGAAGCTTTTCTGGACGTATTAGTGGAAACGGTTAAAGCCTCTGAGTGGGCAGGTTGACTGACAGGAAGCAGATGTTGCTAGGAGATGTTCGGCCAACATCAGTGGTGCTTGTTGACTCCAGATACAGACACGGATCAGAGCCAGAACCGAGGTGTTAAAAGGGATTTATTTTCAAAGTGCTTTCACTGACGCTAACAAGAGCACAGAACAAGATGAGGAGCAGTGCTAGAATACACCGATCAGACATAACATCATGACCACCTGGTCCAAAAGGCTCTGAACCACTGGACATGGACCAGAGGACCTCTTAGGGGGTCCTATGGGGTCTGGAACTACTGGATCCTTTGGCTACTCTGGCTTGTCCAGTGGGGCCTCTGTCAATCCAACTTGTTCCACTGCATCCTGTTAATGCTTGATCACAATGGGCTGTAGGAAGTCTGGAGGTCAAGTCAACATCACCCGATCTCCAAGGCTGAGCCCAGTCGCTCCCCGACTGCTTGTATCTGCACCAGCATTCTATCGGTCACTACCGGAGATCATGACCATGGTTGAGGTTTGGAATGTAAATCGACTGGTACGATGGTCCAGTACACCGTCCTGATGCTGCACTGATCCATCTGTCTATCCTGTCTCTGAACAAGATCCTGAGATACTTTAACTCCCTTTTCTGAGGCAGCAACTCACCTCCAACCCGCCCAATGCAATCCATTGGCTTCCATTGCAGACAACATGACTTCCAAACCTGCTGGTGGATTTTTGGAGTTTAAAGGGTTGAAGGAACATACACCCATCAGACATAACATCATGACCACTTGCCTAATACTGTGTTGGTCCCCCTTATGTGGTAAAAAATGCTCTGAACCATTGGGCCTCTCAGGGGGTCCTATGGGGTCTGGAACCACTGGATCCTTTGGCTACTCTGTCTTGTCCAGTGGGGCCTCTGTCAATCCAACTGGTTCCACTGCATCCTGTTGATGCTTGATCAGAATGGGCTGTAGGAAGTCTGGAGGTCACATCAACATGTTGGACCATTGTCATGTTCCTCCACATGTTCCTGATTGGTTGGTGTTGCTTCCATGTGGTGGGGGGCATTTTCATCCTGTGACATTTGGGATTTCCATCAGCATGAGGGAGTGTGTTTGTTGTGGGACAATGTTTATTTGGGTGTCTAAGTCTGATCAAGGTTTTCCATCAGAACACCACATAGTACCAATATGATCAATGTTATTCATTCACCTGTCAGTGGTCAGGATGTTGGGGCTGATTGTTGTACATGCACACAGTCAAACTAATAGCAGGTTAGCAAGGCAAAGCTAACAACGTCTTTATACTGAGATTTACTCCTGTAGTCAGAAACGTGGATCAACCCAAGCCGGCATTAAAGCTAATAACGTCCAGGAGCAGCTTAGCAGGAACTAGGAGAAGACTGCATGGTCAAAACTGCAAAACGTGACTGATTCTGAAGCTGGTGAGAACTTTTAGAATCTAGGAGCTTCAGTGGAAAACAACTGGACTGAACTTCTCCTTTAGGTTCACCTTCATCCTGCAGTTCTGAACTAAAGAAGCCTCTTGGATGTGAGATGAAACATCTTCAAGAACCTCAGACAGACGTTGCTTTCTACTGAAGCTCCCAGGATTATAATGATGACTAAGAATCTACACATTCAGAATCTGGTGTGAGCCGGGACTGGGATCGAGCAGGAGGCTGTGGAGCACACTGGTGAGTTGCTTTTTCAACTGTTATATTTTTGCGGCTCCCATTCAGCAGCATTATTAGCAGTTATCTCTATAACGAAGGACCGGATGCAGGCGTGTTGTAAATTGAACACTGCACATCTGCACATCCAGTGTTATTACACAAAGGTGTGGAGGCTAACTAGCATTAGCATTCTCCCTGATTGTTTTCAACATAATTAACTTCCTTACGCATCTGAAAACATGTTTCTTCATCAGTAATTAAGTTATTTAAATTCACTAAAGGAGTATGAATGGATCAGTCAGCGCTTCTGGATCTTTTAGAAAACCTTCACGTATGTCGGTTTGTTCCTGCAGGTGTTACATCGGTTAATTAGTTCACCTGAACCGTGTTCTTCTGAACACGAGGACAATTTGTATCTGGAATCAACCGAAACCAGAGGACGGGTTCTGTCTGCTGCACTCTGAAGCATCTCGGTGTAATAAATCACGGCTCTGAAATATGTATGAGGCGGACGCCGCCATCCATTTTGCACATTCGAACTGTTTTTGCGGCTGCATCTTTACGACTCGTCTCTCAGAGTTCAGCCACAGCAAAGGGAATCACAGTGAACCAAACAGTAAATGTGCTTTACTTTCAGACACTCAGTGACTTTAAACTCCTGCACGCTGTCATGGACTCCATGTGAGGTTAAAAGACGTTGATTAAAGGGACTTTTAAAGAATAAATGGCCTTTTAAAACATGCATCGTCTAGAGTCCAGGTGGAAATTTGGTTTACTTTTATTCTCAGAATTTTACAATTAAATGTAGTAGTATATTTATTTATTTATTAGTCATTTATTTATTTGTTTGTTTTTATTTTTTATTTATTAATATATTAGTAATTTATTTATAAGTTATTGTTTGTTTGTTTGTTTTTATTTATTAGGCATTTATTTATTTGTTTGCTTTTATTTATTAGTTTGGTTTTTGTAAGTTTTTATTTATTAAAGTATTAGTCAATTACTCATGTCATTTATTTATTTTTATTTATAAGTCATTTATTTGTTTTTATTTAGAAGTCATTTATTTATTTTTATTTATGTCATTTATTTTTTTATTTATGTCATTTATTTATTTTTATTTATAAGTCATTTATTTGTTTTCATTTATTAATTCTTTTTATTCGTTATTTATTTATCAGTTTTTATTCATTCATATATTAGCCATTTATTTATAAGTCATCTATTTGTTTTTATTTGTAAGTCATTTATTTATTTGTTTGTTTTTATTTATTGGTTTTTAATTTATTTATTAG
The DNA here is from genome assembly GCA_024666655.1 of Dascyllus trimaculatus. NCBI lineage: Eukaryota > Metazoa > Chordata > Actinopteri > Pomacentridae > Dascyllus > Dascyllus trimaculatus. The sequence continues at coordinate 1,899,746 of CM045459.1, read as the reverse complement.
TGTGTATTATTTTTTTGTTATTCATTTATTTACTCAATTTATTTATTAGTTATTCATGTATGTATAAATTTTTTATTGATTAGTTATTTGTTAATAACAATAATTATTGTAATTGTAATAATTGTAATAATTTATTAGTGTTAGTTTTAGTTCCCAGAATGATGTTCATGCTTTCTATAAAAATACGTTGTCATCTGAGGCCTCGATAACATCTAGAAAACGTTTTTGGAACATTGCAGGACGTTCCTCCTCATTGGAACACTGTTGGAAATGATTAATATCCTCTGAACATTTAACATTTGATTAAAACTAAAAAAACACTCAGACTTGACCAGGTTGTACAAATAGTTTATAAAAGACAGCAATCTGTTGCCTCAACAACATCCCCCTAAACGTCCTCTGAAACCTCACCTGCAGTTACAAACATCCTTCTTTTAGCATTCGATTGAAACTTTTTCTTCTTCTTCAGCACTTAACTGCACCGTCCAGCCGTTCAATAAAATAGGAAATATTCAAAAATAGTAATAAAGAAACGTCTAACTTCATTTCAAGCAGCTTTAAGGGCTGATGCTGAGTCTCCTCCCCGTCACGCCGAAGCTTTTCCTCCGACTCAGTTATCTCCAGACGAATGCAGCCTTCAGAGGTAATGGTGAAGGTCGCTTTGCATTTCCACGGCGGACGATTCGCCTCCCTCAAGCCTCATTCTGTCTTTAAACAGTCGGACGGAGGAGGGACACGCTGAGGAGTCGACTCCTTCACCTGTCAGCGATGCCGGTTGTGTTTCCTGTCCTGGAGAACCGGCGGAGACAGACCCTCAGAACCTTCCCTCCCACCCTGTGGCCGGGCCTTCGCTGTGGGGATGATGCATGCTGGATCTGCTCCAGTGCCCTCTACCCCCCCCCCACACCCCCCTCCATCTGTTAGTCAGATGAAAAATTGGAGAAACATTGTTCTCACCATTTCCATAACCCAAAATAGACCTGGCCTACTAAAACGGCCCCGTCTTCACCTTCTCCTCGGAATCCAGCCAAGAATACCTCCCTGGGAATAACGAGGAGAAAACGCTCCTTTATTTCTCCGGTTGATGATTTTTACTCACTGAAAATGTCATCAGTGGTTCGATTTGAGCTCCTGGTTCATTTAAGATGAGCTTGAAAAGCAAAAAAACATTTTTAAAACTAATTTATTCGACTAAATATATTAAAAATCAGCACATAAAGCCGAGAAAATCACAAACCAGCAGGGAACGTTCCCACAACATCCCTTACAAGTTCTAATAAAGTTTTAAAGAAAAAGTTTCAGGTCAGTGTTCAAAGAGTGTTTGAAGGATGTTTGTCATTTAAAATAACGTTCCATGTTTTCGCTGCAACATTCAGAGGACGTTTTGAGGGTTTTGTTACATGATAAAAACAAACAAAGAACGTTCGCATTGCAAAAAGAAAATGTTCTGAGGATGTTGTTGACCGCTGGGATGACAGAAGCGTTTCTTGTAAAATTTTCCTTCAATGTAATGCGTTAACACAGGTCGGGCATTTTGCCTGTAACGTTGCGTGGATGTTTTGGGAATGCTGTTGACGTAACAGATTGTAGAAAGTTCTTTTATAAACTATTTGAACGACATGATAACACCTGTAGTATCTTTAAGTTTTAATCTAATGTTCAAAGAACGTTTCAAGGATATTCATAATTTCCAACAACGTTCCTATGAGGTTCAACTTTGGAGAACGTTGTCAGAATGCAGATTATGTTCCATGATAACGAAGGAGGAACGTTCTCCAACCAACATCATTTGCTGATATCTTTTAAAGCACGTCACGTTCTTGCTCCTAGCTACATTGATGAATTGCAGACCCCTTACGTCCCACCCCGCAGCCTCAGATCCTCGGGCAGGGACCTCCTGACTGTTCCAGAGTCCAGGCTCAAAAGCGAAGGGCGACCGGGCCTTCGCCATGGGAGCTCCTCGGCTTTGGAAGGCCCTGCCCGAGGAGATAAGGCGAGCAGATTGAAGGTCTTCTCTTAAATCACTTCTCAAAACAGACTTTTATAGGCTGGCTTTTGTGTGACGTCGCCTTTAAATGACATTTGCCCATCGTGCCCCGTGCCCTCTGGGCTTGTCCGTGGCGCCCTGGGGGTGTCGGTTTCTGCCTCCTCTTGGTCTCTGGGTCCGTGGGCTTGTCTGTGGCCCGGGTGGTCTTCTGGGTGATGCCTCCTGGATGCTCCCTGGCATGAGAGAGCGAGGGTGACACCAGAGCGTGACACCAGAGTTGGTAGGTCTACGTACTACAACCACGGCGGCGCTCGGCGGTGCCTGGCAGCCTACTACAGCCTTGGCAACGCTTGGCGGCGGCGGCGGCGCACACGACTATTGGAATATCAAAATTGTTATCCGAATACCACCACAACCGATGAATATTCGGATATTCCAATATTCGGGACCAGCCCCAGTGAAGTGTCTTCTTCTGACAGGGTAAAGAAAGTCCACACTGGTCAGTGCCACGCCATGCTGCTTGTTTTTCTCTGCCCGCGCAGTCTGATGACATCACACACATGCGACAGTACCGTCAGGGAGGGGAGGGGTTGAGGACACAAGCCACAACACACAGACCAACGGCAAAAACCAAGATTCAAGTCTTTATTATTATCGGCTCATTTTTTAATTATCGGAATGACGTCATAATTGCCAAAATTAACCGATAATTATCAGACGCTGATGTCATCGTGCATCCCTGCTTCCTACTTTACAATACTAGACATCAGATTTCACATACTTGGCTTGTTTTCATGAGCAGGCTGCAGACAGGAAGCTTCAGGAGCTTTTTCGTCTCCACACATTCACACGTTTGTTTGATAAAGGAGCGAAGAGGGTGAAACAATATCAGCACATGCGGCGTCGACTCAGACATGATTGGAACGTCGCCGCGAATACAGACGTGAAATGAACGCTCATGTTTTCATTAACCTGTAGCCGGGACTCTTCTCCTGCGCTGATGGCGGCGAGGTCCCGGGGTGTTGTTCATTCATAAATGCGAGGGAAGAAATGCATCCCAAGGGAAAACAATGGACAATGGAGGCGCGGAAGAACAGCATCATGTCAGCAGAACGTGAGAAAACGTTGGATGTTTTTGCAAATGTCTAATATACGTGCCATGTGCAGAGGAGGCCAAAACACGCTCGGCTCTAATGGTAAACTCCTGCTCAGTCTGCCCTTGCACTCATACATATTCACCAGCTGCAGCCGTCGTGGAGATGCAACGGACCTAATCCCTGCCACATACTGCTGCAAGTAGCATGAAAGATGCATGCACGACATTTTGCAGAGAGGCCGCTGCCCCGCGCTCAAATGTCTTTCGCTCCGCTCTGTTCGGGTTGGTTAGCCGCCGCTCTCCTTCTTTAAAAAGTTGCGGCTTATTTTAGAGTTTTGCTGCGAAGTGAAGGTCGTCCTCTGGGTCCAGAACTGAGCCTTGTAATGTTTTTAAAAGAACCGAGTTCTATCAGCGCGGCTCAGATGGGCTTTTTACTGTAGCGGCGGAGGTTATTTTGTGGTTTCTAAATAGGTTTGCTGAGTAATGAAGGTCACTCTGTATCTTCTCTGTGAAAAGCCGTGGAGTTTTATCTCTGAATTGCAAATGGGAGCGACTGTGGAATTAAGGTCACCCTGTGGCTCCATAATAATGTGTTGTTATGTTAAAATGTATCGAGTACTTATCCCAAGGACCTGGACCTGTTCTGCACTTTAATTGAATCCATTTCTTTGATTCTTTCAAACAGAATTGTTCCATGTATTTTGCATCGGATATATATAGAACTGCGCTCATGTCAGCAGCCAGAAGACTTCAGACGAATTAAAGGCATGTAGACCTTAAAGATGCATCATGGGAATCACTCCCGTCTCAGGCTTCACTGTAATGACTTATTACATTAACATTATTCAAATGCAACAGCTTCAACAAGGAGCCTCGGTTTGTCTCATTGACGGTCTCCTCCTCTGTGGGAAACATCAAACTGTGCAGAAATAAGAAGCTGCAGGATTCATTTCAGTTTGGCACAAAGCAGGTATTGTGAATGTATAATTGAATCTCATCAGGATTCAGCTCAGGGTTTTCCAGGAGGTTCAAAAAGTGACTTTAAACCTTTCTACTGTCGATTTCTACAATTCTACTGTCGATCAGCTAATGTGTATTATACATATAGGCTTCATACTTCATCATAACATCAAAAACCTATAAAAAAAAAACCTGGATAAAACATATTTATCTCTAAGTGCTCCAATGTTTGCTACTGACATGCTGTTAATGCTAGTTGTAGAATTTTTCAGTTTTTATATTTTGCCCGTCTCCATGGCATTTGTGAATTTAGTAAGGAGCAATTAAGCAACAAAGTCTTTGCAGAGACGAGGTCAGGGTTGATGAGTGGGTCCACAAAACATTGGACATGACCACTAGAGGCCACCGTGTCTCTTTTCCCCTGTCCATGTTCCATCCATTTATTAGGGCCCGAGCACTACAGTGCAAGGACCCTATTGTTCCTGCTGTGTTTCTTTGGCGGTTTCTTTTTCTTACGCCACTTTGAACCTCAATTTGACCCCCTAAACATGCTCAAAAACTCCCCAAATTTGGCACACACATCAGGACTGGTGAAAAATTTGATATTTTGGGGGAATTACACATATGAATGGCAAAATGACTCAATAGCGCCACCTTGAAAATTGGGCTTTAGTGGAGTTAATACGGCTAGTTTCACGTACAGCTACGAAATTTGGTACACAGGTAATAATTATCCCCCCAAACAGCATAAAATTCATTCATCTACAAACACTCCTCAGCAAATACACTCTCACATGCACACAAATATATGACATTGTGGGAGCAGCTTTGATTTAAAAGACGCCATTGTTTGACCTTATGTGAAAAAGTGTGATAGTTTGTACATGTGATCAGCTCTGTTGGCGACATGTTCCACTGTTTGATGGCCACACATGAGAACACTGAGCTGCTAAAAGCTGTTCTGCATTTAGGGATCCTGCACTTGCCCCGAACAGTTGACCGGGTGGCTCGGGATGTTGTTTCAGAGCTCAAAGAAATAAACTTTTTCAAAGGAGCAGTAAGATCATGGATTATCTTAAACAACAGGCAGAGGTTAAAATACTTGATCAGGTTTTTAAAACTTAAAATATTATGTTTTGTAAGAATATGCCAGTGGTGAAATCGACGAAATTTTCTGTCATGAATCTTGAGAGAACTTTTGTATAATGATTCCACGGGCCTTAAGGCAGATTTACATGCCTGTGAGCAGCTTGTCATGCAGTAACGAAAATGAAGAATTATCACTGCATTAAGAGAAGTGTTGGACGCTTCAGCAGTCAGTGAGCTTTTTATGTGTTTTTTAAAACTTAAATGCAGGTCAAGGATGACTCCTAAATATTTGATATGGTCACATCCATTATCTACACACCGCTTAATCCTCTGTAGGGTCGTGGGGGGGCTGGAGTCTATCCCAGCCGACCCTGGACAGGTTGCCAAGCGACGATCTGGCACTGAGTGGCGAGTTGAACCGGTCTTTATTGAGGAGGGAGGATTGTTCAGGAGTGCTGGGACACAGCTGCCTGGAGTTGCCACTAATTGCCGATTACAGACGAGCTGCAGCCGTGGGTCAGAACCTGGCGGACGGAGGAGGGGCAAGGAGGGAGTCAGGCAGGACAGAGGTGAGAGGGGGGGAGCAGGGATCCTGACAGTCCCTTAGTTATTTAGTTCCAACAACGTTTCCTGAACCTTAACTGACTTCAACTCGAACCCTGAGATTTCTCTCAACATGACCAAGTTGATTGTGTTGCAGAAAGTCCTTCTGACAGGGCGGATCAGAAAATGCTTCTACGTTTATTCTATGAGGTCACAGACTGATGACACGTTTCCCCATTTACTTAGCAGGACTCAGCGCTGTGATTGGCCGAGGCCCGGACCAGGATGCGTCCCGCCTCCAGTCAGTGTTTGGATCGACTCCAACCGTCCTGTGATCCTCTAAAAGGATAAGCTAATGGATGGATGGAAGGATTAGCAAGGACCTGTTGGTTGAAGGTATTCGAAGGCTTGATCGCAACACAGCTGATTCTGCGCTGATAGACTGAAATCCAAAGCACAGACCGTCAGAGAATACCCAAAAATAAAGGTTTAATTCATGAAAAACACACTGAAACTACGACCAGCTCACCCTGGCAGCTTGATATTATGGATCTACCAATCAGAGGAGAAGCATGGGAAGGAAATGAGGAAACTGAACGCTCAGCAGTGCATTGCTTTTGTGTCCATCAGTTAAATGAACCTTTTTACATGGCAGCTAACATCAGCCAGAAAATAGCAGCCACTTAAACGCTGCAATCTGATGACTCTAAAAAGATATGTCCATTCCATTACAGCGATGACCAACAGAGCCACACGCCCACTCATACATCTCTCTATGATGGTCCAATTAAAGTAATGCTTCCAGGCGTAATGCGCTGCCATTGCTATATTGCAAAATGAAACAATAAAACAAAAATAACGTTTTTTTTATTTCGCGTCCGACAAACAAATCTTTTGCTTGGCTCTGAACCGTCGCGGCGCGGCCAAGAACTTGTTGACTTGGATCCGGGGCCTGAAGGCCGACGTTGACATAAAACTTGAAAAACTGAACCCGCTGGCTTGTAACGTTTACAGAGCCTCCCAAAAAATTAATGAGCAATAAATCATAGATGGATGCTTTATCCTCTTACAGCATAACTTCCTCTCAGCCCTCACAAAGACCTTTCTTCAGGAGCCATAAAGTTGACTTAGTACGAATCAGGCAAATGTTAACTTTCTCCACCAGTTTGTTTGTTTAATCGGACTGGATTTATGCTTTTTAATATTGAAAATCCACCCAGCTTGGGCTCACGTCCTCTCATCTCCTTTAATATTAGCAAACACTTATCGGAGAGGGGTGGATGAGAGTTGGAGGACAGTGGTGGGAGATGAACAGACGGACCTTCAAGCTCTCGCCCCCGGGGTATTTCAAGAACGAAGCTTTGCCGGGCTGGTGGAAAAATGACAAACCAAAAATACGCCGGAGAACTCTCGTCCATTCGTCTCAGCGCAGATGAGTTTCCCCGTGCATCATTGTGGGCAGGATCTCGTCTCGTAATTGCACAAAAGGAAATAAGGTGGAACTGATTTAGACGCTGAGGGTCGTGCAAACGGCCTGAGAGGTGCCCTCAAGTAATAACATGAGATTAATCAAAGGCCTGAACCTCTGATTCACTGCTCCTCTTCTGTATCGATGCAGAAAATGAATAAATCAGTAGAAAGGAAACAAGATTCTGTGCGTCATTCACATCCTTGTACATCATGATTCAATGGACGATGCATAATCTTTTGAAGTAGTTCATGTAATATAAAGCTACACCTTGAAAACAGATTTGTTGGACCCATTAAAACAATGCATCTAGGCCTATGTTAGCAGTGTAGCATTTAACAATAGCTATAGCTGCAGTAGTATGGTAGTATTTTAGCAGTTAGCATTGGCATTTAGCAGTTAGCATTAGCATTATAGGTGAATCTGGCTGTATAGTCTCTTTGTGGCTGGTGAGGTTGTTAGTAGTATATTTTAATCAGTCAGTGGTTAGCAGTTAGCATTAGCATTTAGCAGCTAAGTAAATGGTAGCATTGGCACTGGTCACTACCTGGAGCATCTTCTAAATGAGCCTGGGTCAGTTGAACTTGGCAGTGCTGGTTGAATTAGCAGTTGGCATTAGCATTTAGCAGACAGCTAAATGGTAGCATCGGCACTGGTCACTACCTGGAGCGTCTCCTAAACGATGCTCCAGGTAGTGAAAGTGGCACTACCAGTTGAAAGTGGCAGTGTTGTTTGAATTAGCAGTTAGCATTAGCATTTAGCAGCTAGCTCAACGGTAGCATCGGCACTGGTCACTACCTGGAGCATCTCCTCAATGGGCCTGGGTCAGCTGAAAGTGGCAGTGCTGTTTGAATTAGCAGTTAGCATTAGCATTTAGCAGCTAGCTAAACTGTAGCATCGGCACTGGTCACTACCTGGAGCATCTCCTAAATGGGCCTGGGACAGCTGAAAGTGGCAGTGCTGTTTTGAATTAGCAGTTAGCATTTGCATTTAGCAGCTAGCTCAACGGTAGCATCGGGACTGGTCACTACCTGGAACATCTCCTCAATGGGCCTGGGTCAGCTGAAAGTGGCAGTGCTGTTTGAATTAGCATTTAGCATTAGCATTTAGCAGCTAGCTCAACGGTAGCATCAGCACTGGTCACTACCTGAAGCATCTCCTAAACGGGCCTGGGTCAGTTGAACGTGGCAGAGCTGGTTGGATTGTAAAAGTCAACTTAAAGTTTCCAATTTTTCCAACTTTTGTATTTTACTTGTGTGTAAATCCAATACTTGTCACTTAAATTCAAATAATATGGCTTAAGGGAAAAAAAAAAATCTCTATTTTAACTTCAACATGTGACATTTTAGCTTCTGAAAAATAGCTCAAATATTGTCCTGATAATTAAATCAAGAGAAACTTGACATGTGTTACACTTTATTATAGAAATGTTCAACTCACCATTAGCCTTCCAGTAAGCAACAGTGCTTTGGCAGCAACAATATTCATCAACTGCATCAGACGGTTTCATATTTATGTCCATTTTTTCTGAAACAAAAATGCAGTGTTCTGTAATATTGAACTGGATTTGTTAAAACATGTACAGAAACATCCCTGTGGTTGTCTGCTCATCTTTATTTTTTCCAATGAAAAGAAACGCCACAAACACTTGCACGGGGTTCTGAGGATATGCGGTTATAGCGGTGAGCGGTTTCCATGGCAACAGGAGCCATTATGTCCTGCATCAACAGGGCACTAATGACCATCTACAGCGGCTTGTGTCTGATGGGAAAATGCAGGGCAGAAGCTCGGAAGAGGAAAAGACGAGCACATTTGCTGACGTCACGGACTGTGGTTTGGAAAGTTAAAAGAGCTGCAGAGAACTTTAAACCAATAGGGCAGAAAGATTTAAACCTGCTGCTTGTAGAACTTGAATTTCGATGATTTTGTTGACCGCGTGAGTCCCTGAGGTGCGTCTATGTCAACCATAGAAGAAGAACTGATCAAACCGGCAGCGTGTCGTGTCACAGAAACTGATTTCTTGAGTCCACTTGTAAAACCAAGAGCTAAAGTCTTTAAAAGTTGGTATAGACGCGCAGTTGTTCGCTCTAAGCTGATCCATTTTTCCACTCAAGCAAACACTTTATCTTCAATTTCTTGTGCTCTGGACTCGGTTGCAGATCTTTTCACTGACCCAGCATCCCCTTTTGGACAGTTTAAGTCCTCAAAATTCTTTTTGTATGTCCGGATGCCTGACCTGTAGCCACCAGAGCGACTTTTTCTGGTGTTGTTGGAGACTTTTTTAGTGTTTGGCGACTCTGACGGGAAACACGTGTCGTTCTGCAGTCACTGTCCTCAATGAGCAGCGGGTTTTGCCGTGAGCCCCTCCTCCATCCCAAAGCATTCAAATGCGGTCAGTCTGACAGTAGCCTCCTGCAGCAGTCAGATTAAAAGATACGCTAAACATGCCCCCATCGGTAAACACCACATTTTACCGATGGTCCCTAAACGCCTCACATGCTGGCTGCGGTACTGCAGCGTAGCACCAGTTCTACACAGATCTATCAGGTTGAAACTGAATGATTTTTATCAACTGCGCTGTTTTCTATTGGCAGAGTTTTCAATGAGTGGATCGCTTTTTAAATGTCAACCCCAGTGGATCATGTTTATGTAGACAAAACTGTGATTGCTGTTAAAATGTGAGCCATCAACACTGAATGTTTGGGCTGCTGTTTCCTCTCTCTGCTGCACCTGAACACGTCATCACCAGGTGTGTCTCCTCCTCTCTCGTCACTGTTATTTGACATAATCGGCTGTAGATCATTTCATCTCTGGATCGCGGTAACAGTGAAATTGACAGTTTTTCACATCAGGCATGTAGAGACCGAGTCAATGTGGAAGAAACTGAACTATTTCCAACCAGCAGCTACCTGTGGTGACGGAAGGAACCAGATCAGCTGATGATCTTCATTCACTCGCATGTTAATTTTCAACTTACACTCTCTTAAAAAAGGTCGTGTACGCAGCCATGTTGTTTGCAGTCTGGAGCCCTGCTATAATAAGATAAATGTAATTAATTTAACTGATTAAGAAATACACATTCCCTGTGGCCACATTCGGTCTGTGGGCCTTGAGTTTTACACATGTGGTCCAGACAAAGCATTAGTATTCAAGTTGTTTTGAGAAGTGATGGCATATTTCAATGTCAAAATAAAGAAAAAACAAGAATCAACAAGAGAAAGCTCATTTGTGGTTCTAAACATATTTAGGGCGTTTTTTAAATTACTTTTTGTCTCTTTCACGATGTTATTCCCGTCTCCTACAGCTTGTCTTACAATTACATGCAAATACCCAAATATGCAAATTAGGCAATGATGTCATTTAGCGACTTTTAGGACAGCCAATAGCTGCTCTCCTCACTGAGGAGTTGGCAACACTGTGGTAGCACGACCATAGACATATATACGTAGACGCCGCATTGACTGTGGAGGGACGTGCCTAAAGCTCCGCCATCTTGGTACAGGGCTAGCAGAGGGGGGAGTGAATGTAAGTCTATGGAGGTAAGAGGTACTCCACAATCTTAAAGTAGAATTACTCACTGAATTTTCGACCGATTTCCAAATGGTTTGGTTTGTTAAAAACGTCACACATGTAGCTTTGACACAGGATGCTTGGATGCTTTTGTTCTATTTATGTCTGCCTGTCCGTCCTCCATGTCTGACGTTTGTAACAAACAATATATGTTGACAACTGATGGATTTATGATCACTTTTATAGTGCAGACATGTCATTCCTCTAAAGACGTACTGCACTGTAGGGGCGAGTGGCACTGTACCAAGATGGCCGCCGCATAGGCACGTTGACTCCAATCGGCAGCAGCAGTCAACGCGGCGTCTATGTATATATGTCTACGAGCACGACCTTAGTTTGATGGATGTCGTACAATATAGCCGTCAAATCACTGAATAAATCTGCCTATATGGACAATAATTAGCTATAACGTTGCTTATTTAAACCTACCCAGCAGTATTTATGTCCACAGTAGCTGCTAAATGAAGAAACACCACATTCTCCAAAGAGGCAGTGAGTTCAGTTTGTTCTCAACTTGTGTAAAACAAGCTTCTGTTTGACTAAACGTGTCCCACAGCAAAGTTGGAAGCCGCGAAGGCCTCGCAGTTTGAATTTGTCAGCAGGGCAGACAAACATGTGTGCAAAGCCAGCAAACATTTGCCCTTTTTTTGCCACAAACTCCGTTTACCTCTGCCACTGCAAACAGCTTCAAACTGTTCGGTGCAACCTGAGCCAGTTCTGGCCGATTCAGGGCCTCGTAGAAGCAGAATCAACCCATTCTCTTGGCAATATTTCACTGTCAGTGTATTATGTGCTATCAGAATTAATGTGTTGCATGTTGCAGCCTTAAATGTGTCAACTAAACATGAATCCATGTCTCTGGAGAGCAGCTTGTTATTTACAGCCTCCGTATCTATTCATTATTACATACCCACAATGCAGTTTTGCTGATGCAACACCGACCCAACCGCTGCCTGTCAGCTGCCACTTATTTCTCTCTTTAGCTGCGATTCGCGCCTCTTCTGTCAGAACCGCTCGGCTTCGCTCGTCTATTCTCTAATCTTTGTGTCCAGGAGCGGCGTTGGTCGGCCTCCATATGGCAGCGGGCTGAGGCGGCAGCTGGCCCCTTTATCACAACAACGTACAGTACAGCAGCACCTGCAGGCCCAGATTACACACCGCGTGACGAAAACACAAACTGTAAAGTGTACATGAAGGCTGACATGCGGCGGAACAGAAAAAACCAGGCCAAACACGAGCATCCATGCACAGAGAATGTTGGAAATGTGGCGCAGGAACCCGTGGGAGGAGGTGGGCACGTGTACCCGACACCGGAGCTGGAAACAGTTTGATGACAGATGTACCGGCAGAGTGAACTCAGAACAAATGAACTCCAGATTCGGCCTCGAAATCCTGATTTGACGCTCAGTTCGTCATACTTTTCTCCTCCATCAAAGGTTTCTTGTTGGGGTTTTACTGAAGAGGCTACAGCTGTGGAGGCAGAGTGCTTCCATCTGTCACTTAGAGCGGCTCCACGTTGTTCGCTCAGACCATGCGGGGCTCTTAACGTCTCGGTTTGAAGTCGCTCCTTTTGTTGCTTCAGTCTGCTGGAAATCCGACATGATGCACCCGACATTTAAAGGCATCTCTCTGGTCACGTGTTTAATATCCGTCCTCTCTCGGCGTCTTCCATCCGACGGTAACAGAATCTGTCTAAAGGTCAGCAAAGATTGTCTGGCAGCCGCGAGAGATTCCAATAAGTTACAGGTTATGCAATTGTGTCTCGCAAAATACGTTCCTGTGCTATAAAATAAGCTGCTTCTCATTTACATTTTGAAAGAAGGAAAAGCTTCCAGTTTGAATGAGCCACCATCACTCTTTTACTTCACTTTCACGCCCCAAAACTACTCGCTTATGTTTCCGAAAATATCGTTCTTTTGATTACAGTGGACACATTTATGAGGTTCATTACATTTAAGGCTACGTTCAGACTGCAGGGCTTAATGCTCAATTCGGATTTTTTGGAGATGTTCGTTCACATTTCCACTTAAATGCGTCTTGTATTTTATCTCCTGTGTGAACTTCATACGACCCAAAAGTGTCCCAAAGAGAACACGACAACGTCACACAGCAGTTCTGTTGGCTGAACGCTGGGCTCATCTCCTAAAATGCGGTGCAGCTCTTCGTAAAGTAGACCAGCAACACGTCCACTGCCGCTTGGTTTGTTTGAGTCTTTACCCTCCTTATATTTGGCTCGGAGGCTCTTTACTTTTCTTCGGCATTGGAGCCAGGACTGTTTATACCCTCGCTCGGCCACTTCTTTGGAAATGTTTTCAAAAACCAGCCGGTTCCGATAAGACCCCTCGAGTTTGTCCTGACTAGAGCTGTCCCCCCAAATAGTAATTAACTCCGAGGCCTCCACTGACTGGACTCCACATTATCGTCCACCATGGTTGTTGTTTTTGTTCCTACTTGAACACAGCATAGAGACGTTTGTCGTGTATCAGTGACGTGTAGGTCGGATAAATGTGACCTGGCCGTTCAGACAGAAGCCGCATGGCAGAAGATCAGATACCTATAGGTTTTAGGACCACATATCCAAGTGGTCTGGGTCGCATTTGAAAAAATCGGATCTGTGTTGTTCAGACTGTCATGAAAAGATCAGATGCAGGTCGCATAGGGGGGCAACAAAATCAGATTTGGGTCACTTTAGCCTGCAGTCTGAACGTAGCCTTAGAGTCTTGTTGAGGTTTACACACCAAAACTACTTGTGCAGGTAGAAAACATCATGTTCCAATTTAAAAAACAACATTTTCACAACACGTTCAAAGCTTTTGAGGAATGGTAAATCAATTATGGAAGGTCCTTGGTTTACGACGGTCTCATGTTACAACATTTTGTGGTTACGAACGACTCCCGTAAATTACTTAAAAAAACCGAGTTTCGATACTTGCGTGAGAACTAGTTGCTGGTGTGTATTTTTTGCCCTTTATTATGGCTACCAAGCGTAAGGCAGACTCTTCTGATGGCAGTGCTTCAACTAAAATGAAAGCCATCACCATGGAAGTGAAGTTAGACGTTATGAAGCGCTCTGAGAAGGGAGAAAGGCCGATCAACATTGACCTCGTGTTCGGCTTAAGCCGGTATTAGGTATTAAATTAGGTATCAAATCTGACTTACACTGGAAATCAGCTTACGACGCGTCGTAGGAACGGATTTAGTTCGTAAACCGAGGACCAACTGTGTATAAATGATGTTACTGAAAACACATTGGACACACCTGGAGGTAGTTCAACCTATTAGACATGTTGATTTATTCATTTCTTCTATCCGGTACAAACCTCCTCACTTTTTGCATTTTTAGATGAGTTTAAGAAGCAATACTCTTCTTTGGGTTGAAGATCACAGACTATTAGTTAGACTATTATAGTACTTAAACTATATTTTCTCACTCTTAGCTTCATTGTACTGTTTTTGGTGTAACTGTAAAGAGATTGTCATTATTTGAAGGGGACAAATAACCAGGACAGAAAAGAGTAAT
>CM045459.1:1679144-1885413 GCA_024666655.1 Dascyllus trimaculatus | reverse complement strand
TTTTATTTTGAAACTGAAATCTAGACTCTTAAAGGAAGCTGTCAGCTGAGGATAAGGAAGCAGAAAAGTGTGACAGGAATCCATTTTCATTCCTGAATGTGGCGTCAGCTTCACCATTTACCATTTACCAGACAACGTGAACAGTTTGTCTTGACTTCCTCCTCCGCTGTGCTTCGTAAAGTCAAAGCAAACCTCCCAGCTGGCAAGATACGCTCCCTGAACGTTCTCTTAAGGTTCTAACAATGTTTCAAATTAAAAGTTCTAACCTCGTGTTCAAAGAACTTTTGCGGGATGCTCATAACTTCAAATAAAGTTCCATACAAATGCCTCTGCACTTGTATGGCACCTTTTTCTAACTTAGTGGCTGCCATTGGGAGCAACTTGGGGTTCAGTGTTTTGTCCACTTCGTCATGTTGAGGGACCAGGGATCGAACCGCCAACCTTGTGATCAGTGGACAACCTGCTCTACCACCTGAGCCACAGCCGCCCCTGTAAGATTAAATGTTCACTCACATTTTGCTGCAGACTTTCAGAGGATGCTTCGAGGACGTTTTCAGGGTGGCTGGGTGCAGCCTTAGAGATCGGGTGAGGAGCTCGGAGTAGAGCCGCTACTTCTCCACATCCAGAGGAGTCAGTTGAGGTGACTTGGACATCTGTTCCAGATGCCTCCTGGACGCCTCCTTAGAGAGGTGTTCCTGGCATGTCCCACCGGAAGGAGGCCTCGGGGTAGACCTAGGACACACTGGAGGGGCTGGGAACGCCTCGGGGTCCCACTGGAAGAGCTGGAGGAGGAGTCTGGGGCGAGGGAAGTCTGGGCCTCTCTGCTTAGACTGCTGCCTCCATGAACCAGCCCCGGATAAGGGGAAGATAATGGATGGATGGATGTATCGTAATTTTAAGGAATATTATGCCTTCTGTTAAGAGGAACATTCGGGTTGTTAAAGTTCCAACAACACCTGAAGCATGTAATGTTTATCACTATTACACTTTTCATATTTACATTATTTATTGTTCTCCTCTGCCGACACTTTATTCTGAAAGTACATAAACTCACACCACAGCATGTGCATACTCTATGTTCCTATAAACTACATACATGTCTTTATTTTATTGTATTTTTATTTTTACTTTCACCTTTACTTCATTTATTCATTTTTGTTAATAGTCCTGATTGGATTCCCACTCATCTGTGTTCTTTTTTGTTCTCGTAACGCTGCTCTGTCCACCTTGAACTGGACAAATAAAGTTTTTTGAATTTGAATTTGAAGGATGGGCTTATAGAGAGCGTCACCCCGCTGCATAATGATAGCTTTCTTAGAACAACAACAAGACAAACAACCAATAAAAAGACAAAAGAGTCGAGAAAGTTCTAGTAAAGTTGGGGTAGAATGTTCTGACGATGCGTTCAACAAAAAATTCAAGAAAGTTTTCCCCAAAGATTTTTAGATTTGTTTGTTTTTAATACAAATGTTATGCTGCTTTTTAGGAGGATCATTCTGTTACCGCAAAAGATGCTTATAAAGAACATTATCCTCCTCTATGATAAGATTCTAGAAACAAACAAACAAATAAACAAACTAAACTAAAAACTAAACTAAACATGGGAATGTTTTAATAATTTTTTTTAGTTTTTTGTAAATGTGACTCTGCCTTTAAGATAATCACTAGACCACTGAAAAGGAAGATTTTCTACAAATGTTTTCAGAATTTTCAGCTGGGCTTCCGGTCTCTGGGTTTTATTCTGAAAGTCCCGACCGGATGTGCGCCGTGCGCCGTTTCTCTCCGGGTAGCTTTAAGCCCGTCCCCTCTCTCCCGTCTCCTTCTCGGTCTCAGTCAAACTTGTCTCCGGTCGGAGTCGGTCGGACTCGGAGCCATGAGGCGGAAGGAGAAGCGGCTGCTGCAGCTCGCCGGGCTGCTCATCGCGGCTCTGCTCTTCCTCCCCAACGTCGGTCTGTGGTCCCTGTACCGGGACCGGGTGCTCGACAGCTCGCAGGACGCCGTGGAAGGACTCCCTCCGGTCCAGGTAGGACGGGCTCGGCTCTGATCCCAGCATGAACGTTTCTCTCCGGTTTAATAATCTCTAAGGAAGAATAAAAACCACATGTCAGGATCCACTTGAACCGGTTCTGGATTCAGCACCACGGACAGCTCCAGTCCCTCAATACTGCAGTATTTGTAGTGAAACTGCAGTAAAGAAACCAGGAAACACACAGTTTGTAAACAGTATATTGATTTAATTTTAATTGGACGTCATTCTGCATTCAGTTAAACACAATTCTGATGGTTAAAAGTTGAATTTTCTCCTGAGATTTGCTGCGTTTTGCGAAGAAATCCTCGTTTTTCTTCATTCTAATCAACAGTTTCATTGAAGGATCATGCTTTGGGTTGATGTCAGTCCTCCGGCATGAGCGTTTTTTTCTCCAGTTGAATGATTTAATGATCTTAACTTAAGAATAAAGAGCCTGAGATAAAGACCACATGTCAGGATCCACTTCAGCCGGTCCAGAATTCAGCACCACGGACAGCTGCTCAGGTTCAGCACCATGGACAGGTCCAGTACCTCAATACTGCAGTAAAGAAACCAGGAAATACACCGTTTTAAACATTATAAAGCTTTAATTTTAATTGGATGTCATTCTGTATTCAGTTAAGGAGGATTTTAGACAGAAAAAAGTTGAATATTCTCCTGAGATTTGCTGCATTTTGCAAAGAAATCCTCGTTTTTCTTTATTATCACAATCAGTTTCATTGAAGGACCCTACCTTGGTTGATATTACAGTCCTCCAGCATGCATATTTTTTCTCTAGTTTAATGGTTTAATAATCTTTAATTAAGAATAAAGAGCTTGAGATAAAGAAATCATGTCAGGATCCACTGTAACCGGTTCTGGAGGTCCAGAATTCAGCACCATGGACAGCTCCAGTGCCTCAATACTGCAGTACTTTAATTGAAACTACAGTAAAGAAACCAGGAAATACGCTGTTTTAAAACGTTATAAGGCTTTATTTTTAATTGGATGACATTCTGCATTCAGCTAAACAGAATTCAGACGGTTAGAAGTTGGATTTTATCCTAAGATTTGCTGCATTTTGCAAAGAAATCCTCATTTTTCATTATTATAACAATCAGTTTCATTAAAGGACCCTGCCTTGGTTGATATTACAGTCCTCCAGCATGCATGTTTTTGTCTAATTTAATGGTTTAGCAATATTTAATTGAGAATAAAGAACCTTGAGATAAAGACCACATGTCAGGATCCTTTTTAACCGGTTCTGGAGGTCCAGAATTCAGCACCACGGACAGCTGCTCAGGTTCAGCACCATGGACAGCTCCAGTGCCTCATTACTGCAGTACTTGTAGTGAAACTGCAGTAAAGAAACCAGGAAATACACCGTTTTTAAACATTATATCACTTTATTTTTAATTGCATGCCATCCTGCATTCAGTTAAGCAGAAATTCAGACCCTGAAGGTGGTAAAAAAGTTGGATTTCATCCTTAGATTTGCTGCATTTCGCAAAGAAATCCTCGTTTTTCTTCATTGCGAGCAGCAGTTTCATGCTTTGGCTGACATCACAGTCCTCCAGCATGTAGCCTCTGGCCGCTACCACCAGGAACAACTGAGTATTACTGATTAATGTTGGGATTTACACATCAAGGTTGTTCAGAAACAGGCTGTTAGGTGATAAAATGAAGCCTTCAAACCACTCAAAGCAGCAGACTTTTGGTGTTAAAATCAATCTAATGTGGGTTTTAGATGCATTTGTCTCTTGAGTTGCTGATTCTACGAGCTCTTCAAAGTGGTAAAATGCATCCTTTTCTCTGGTATTCTGCACATACAAGAAGAGAAGCTGCACATTCCGGGTCTAATCCTCGATTGAAGCGTGAAACAATCGACTCTCCGCTCAGAATGGACTCAGATGGAGGCATCAGACGGTAAAAAGCGACACGCTGTGATTTATGCGTCGCCAGCTGGAATGGACGCGTGCGATGCCATTACGTCCGGACGGCTCGTAACTTCCCTCGTATCGACGCGTCCATCGATTCCTCGGTTTCATTCTCGCCGCTTCAGCCGAGAGAAGATGAGAGCGAGTGATTAGAATTGATCAAGTAGCGGCTGAACTGAGGAATGTGCCTCCGCTGACCTGCTCCTTCCACTAAACATCCAAAACAGAGGAATTAAACAGTCGGATTGGCCTGTTGGCTCGTCTGTTGGTGTTTCATCTGGAGAAATTTGCATCTTTGGGAGCAAATTAGTGGAAAGTAGTTGGCGGAGGAGACTTTAATTCCATTTATTTTCAGTTTTTAGTGTCTTAAAATCTTTGTCTTGCAAAAAAGAAGCTCTCAGGTGTTTTTGTCCGTCGTCCTGGGAGGATATTTAGCATCTCAACAGCTGAATTTGTCCACTGTTGTCGTCTTCATGTCACATCTGGCTGCGGCTACAGATGAAAGCTGTCATGTTTGCATCATCATAAGGCTGCTGAATGATGCTCTGCAGGGTTAATGTGACTATTTAGCATTTAATCAGCTCAAACAGGGAGTTCAGAAGACATTTGGCTGCATTTTCTTTGCTTTTTTAGCGCTTTTATAAAGTTCTGTGTGAGCTGGTTAACTCCCACTTAACACTGAAGCTCCATTACTGGCCACAGAAGAAACTCTCAGGTGTTCTGTGATGTGAAACTGTCATTGTCTATCGTCCTGGGAGGATATTTAGCATCTCAGAAGCTAAATTTGTCTACTTTTGTCATCTTCATGTCACATCTGGCTGCACATGCAGATCAAAACCGTCATGTTTGCATCATCAGAAGGCTGCTAACTTCTTCTCTGCAGGGTTAATGTGACTATTTAGCATTTAATTAGCTCAAACAGGGAGTTTATAAGACATTTGGCTGCATTTTCTTTGCTTTTTTAGCCCTTTTATAAAGTTCTGTGCAGATTAGCGCTTGCAGGAAGCTGGTTAACTCTCACTTCACATTAAAGCTCCATTACTTGGGGTGAAAAGCTGAGGATCGCATCCATTCTCAGCTCTTCACCGACCACAAAAGAAGCTCTCAGGTGTTCTTGTCCGTCGTCCTGGGAGGATATTTAGCATCTCAGCAGCTGAATTTGTCTACTGTTGTCGTGTTCACATCACATCTGGCTGCAGGTACGGATGAAAACCGTCATGTTTGCATCATCAGAAGGCTGCTGAATGATGCTCTGCAGCATTAATGTGGTGCAACATGTGGTCATTTAGAGTTTAGAAGACGTGTGGCTGCAGTTTCTTTGCTTTTTTAGCACTTTTATGAAGTTCTGCACATGTTAGAGTTTGCAGGAAGCTGGTTAGACATTAAAGTGTCGTCCGTCTTCTGTTTCTATCTTGTAAACTTTTTAATAGCAGACAAGACGAGTGGAGCAAAAGACAAACAAGGGGAAGAGGAAGGAGCGATATGAGCGTCTGTGTTCTGTGTGTGAGTGCTCCCCGTGGGCCGCCGAGGCTTCGCTGAAGTAGATCAGAATCAATACTCTAATCCCATTCAGGCTTTTCCCACATAAGTCTTGTTAGAGGCGACGTCTGCAGCCCATGTTTTCTTAGCCCCTTGTTGGTTTCTGTCGGCTGAACTTGCAGATGAGACGGTTCGTAGACCACCAGGTTGAGATCAGAAGAATGTGGAGGTTCTCAAACGTCCAGGTCGTGGTTTCAATCGTAGCGTCTGGACTGGTTGGAGTTTCCAGTCTTGGATTCAGAGGAAGTACAGCGCGTGACCCCGAGCGTGTCGAAGCAACCAAACATCGATCGAAGAACAACCTCAGTTTCTCCTCTCGTCCCCGAAGCTCCACGAACACCGAGGGCTGGTTTAGCTTTTCACCGGTGAGCCAGCAGCTGGAGACCTTCCATTAGCAGCTGCAGCTCTGCAGGGGTCCAGAGTTTGTGTTTTCATTCTCCAGTTTTCGTACGAACACGGAGCAGATGAGGTCTGGGGGCATTAAAGCAGAACCGCACACGGCTCTCACACATGTAGAAGGGCTCAGACGAGAGAGAAAAAGCCTTTGAAGTGGAAGTGGGAAAGTCGTTTCCTTCGCAGAGCTGATTGTGTTAACGAGGAGGGAGGAAGAGTTCATCTGCAGCCAAGAGGTTGGAGCGTTTTAATCCTGAATACATGCATTTTTTAGTGGAATATTCCTTTAAGGGCAGCATGGTAGCCGGATAAGGTTGGAGAGAACGTGATCTATCTCATAGTTTGGGATTCAGATCTTATCATGTGCCGGCTGGGATGAAATGTAGTGAAAATGAAGCCAAGAACAACAACTACAACCTTCAGAATGAACTATTATCACATCTGAAGGGAGAGTTTGGCTGCAGGTTGGTCAGAAAGACAAACTAATAAACCAAAATGGAATCAAGAGGATCAGAGTCAGAAATACTTCATCAGTCCCTGAGGGGAACTCGCTCACGGCCCTGCTGCTCTCAATCAAACAGGACAAAACAATATGGAGATAAGTAGAAAAACAGAATAGAATAGAATAGAATAGAATAGAATAGAATAGAATAGAATATTCTTTACTGATCACCCATTGGGGGAAAATTCAATTTGTTACAGCAGCACCAAAAAAATATGAGAAGAAATGTAAGAAAAATAACAATAAGAATGTGCAGAAAAAAATGAATAAAATAAAAATAATTAAGTAATAGAATAAGTATGTGAAGAAAAAATAAATAATATAAAATAAATTAAAAATAACAATAATTAAGAAATAAAATAAGAATATACAGAAAAAATAAAAATAAACATAATTAAGTAATAGAATAAATATGTGAAAAAAATAAAATAAAATATCCTTTGGCTACTCTGTCTTGTGCAGTGGGGCCTCTGTCAATCCAACTGGTTCCACTGCATCCTGTTGATGCTTGATCAGAATGGGCTGTAGGAAGTCTGGAGGTCAAATCAACATGTTGGACCAACGTCCTGGTTCCAGACCCCATAGGACTCCCTGAGAGGTCCTCTGGTCCAGTGGTTCAGAGCATTCTGGACCAGGTGGTCATAATGTTATGCCTGATCGGTGTGTATCTGCAGTCATGTGACTCTGAGCTTCATCTGCAGCCTTTAAAGACAAGAAGATGCAGTAAAAGGTTGCATTTTTTCTATAAACAAGTACTTAATTGAGTAGCTAATGTCAAAATGTTGTGTTCTGTTGACCCGTCCATCAGTCCCAGCTCCTCTCTCTCTCGATTTTGCGACACTAAACCAACAAAAACATCAAACGTCTTCCTGTTTTCCCTCCAATTAGCAAAAACACACGCGATTAAACCCAGATGTGAACCTCAGAAGCGACTGACGCTGACTTTAACACAGTCTTTTGTCTGATTTTCCATCTTTGTACTCTTTGATCTGAAACTGACAAAATATTTCAAATCCAAACATGAAATTAATCAGCAAAAAGAAAAACTAACAGATGCGGGCTGTTATTAATGTTTATTAATGCCTAATTCAGTGTCAGGTAGGAAACTTACTCACCCGTTAACCTGAATTACACTGATATTTTGCAAACTTGCGATACATTAAATGTCTTTTTGAGCAGTTAATGGCAAAACGCTGCATTTAAGGAAACATTATGACAGAAAAAGGCGCCTCTTTAATAAGAAAATGTGGAGTAACAGCATCAGACGTGAGGAAGAGAGTGTTAAAATGATGTTCAAGGCTATTAAAAGAACAGGAATGTGAGTTTGCAGAATGAATCGGCAGCAGAAGCAATTTAAAAACGCATTCAGGAGAGAGCTGGGGAAACATCTGACTAATTTGTGATGATTTAGCTCGAGATGAAACAAGAAGATCGTGTCGTTGGTGTGTTCGAAAGCTCCAGATTGTCAGCTAACCTGACCTTGAAGTCCAGGGTTAGTGTTGAATCCGCTGAGCTCCGATTAACGTTGGACATCATAACGTCTCCACACATGCAAAACAAAGCAACATGCAAGCTGTCAGCCGGGTTGTAATCTTCAATTCCTGCTGTTTTCTTTATGTGATGTGAAGTTTCCTGTGCAGTTAGAGCTTGTGCTGCAGCATCGGAAGTAGAAGAAGTCGTGTACTCTCCAGTCAGAGCTCAGCTTCACGTCAGAGCTCAGCTTCACGTCAGAGCTCAGCT
Organism: Dascyllus trimaculatus; assembly: GCA_024666655.1. NCBI lineage: Eukaryota > Metazoa > Chordata > Actinopteri > Pomacentridae > Dascyllus > Dascyllus trimaculatus. The sequence goes on along the minus strand of CM045459.1, from coordinate 1,877,294 downwards.
TCACGTCAGAGCTCAGCTTCACGTCAGAGCTCAGCTTCACGTCAGAGCTCAGCGTCCTCCTGAAGCTCTGAAGTCGCTCCGTCAGCTTCGCCTCCGGTTCGAAGCTGCTGCTTGAGCCGACAGCGTCACGTCTCAGCATTTAATGTCGGCGCTTCTGCGACGTTATTCCCCTCAGACGTGATAATAAGCAGCTTATTCGAGCAGCTCATGTGGGTTTGGACTGGAGCCAGTGGAGGCTGCGATCCCAGCAGCGTTAACACGGCTGTAAATTACCCAGAACACCACAGCGGCTCCATCACAGAGCTCAGGATACTTTTTAAAGTTCTTCCTCTAGAAGCAGAACCTTGAAGCTCCACTGATCACATGGACAAAGAAAAGGCCTTCTGGAGGAAAGTTCTGAGGTCAGATGGAACAAAGACTGAGGAGAGAAGGTGAGGCCTTCAACCCCAACAACACCAGACCTACCATCAGCATGGAGGTGGCAGCATCATGCTCTGGGGCTTTCTACAAGTCCTTTAGTCCTGATTCCAGACTGTGTTTTGGACTGGCTTTGGACTTTGTTGGGACAGGTTCTTGTTTGGTTTCAGTTTTGGTTCTGGGCTGGTTTGGGACCTGGTTTCAGACTGTCTTAGGGGGGTCTTGGACTTCTTTTTAGGAGTATTTAACGTTTGGTTTTGGTCCTGATGTTTCACTGGTGTTTGACTTTTTAGGGCTGGTTTCAGACTGTCATGGGGGGGTCTTAGACTCTTTTTTAACCCCAACAACACCAGACCTACCATCAGCATGGAGGTGGCAGCATCATGCTCTGTGGAACTGGAGCTTCACACAAAGTCAATGGAACAATGAAGGAGGAGGATCAGAACCTAAAACCATCATCAGAAGGTTGATCTGGGACACAGCTGGATGTTCCAACCAGACAATGAGCCCAAACACATCAAAGTGGTGAAGAAATGGTTCCATCAGGCTGGAATGAAGGTTCTAGACTGGTCCCCCCAAAGTCCTGACTTAAACCATCAAGAACCTGAAGAAACCAGTAGCTTGTAGATGGAAACCCAAAAGAGCCTAGTTGTGTTGATGGTGGCCACTAAAGGACCTTTAATCTAATATTAGGACTGTTTGTGTATTTTAGAACCAGCAGACCTTTAATAAATCTATAAAGGACCCAAGATGCATCATGGAGAAAAGACATATAGGAGTCACTGGAAGCTCAGCACTGCCATCATATACATGGTCCTCACAAGTGCATGTAAGCTTTAATCACAGCCAGACTGACATCATAGAATCACTTCATGACTCTAACTGCAGGATCCGATCTCATCCTTTTGGTGCACTAAAGAGAAAAGACTCTTGATGTTGCTGCTCCCTTCAGAGTCTCGCCGAAACATCCCGACAACGAGGAACAAACAAACGCCGATTTGAAGTAAAGTTTCCCGGTGATTACAGCGGGGAGGGGAGGAGGCTTTGAAGCCGGCTCCTCTTAACGAGTTCTTAAAAACGAGATGCGCTTCCTCGCGGCGGCAGCGGGCTCTTTATCGACGCTCGGCAGCGTTAAGGGTGGTTTAAATTCACATATCTGCGTGTTCTCCGGCTGTATCTGCTGGCAGGTTTTAATAACATCCTCTGAGCTGTTTGGGAGGCGCTGAACTCGGCTGTTAGCGGGCGATAGCTGCTAGCCGGAGGTGTTGACGGCAGTTTTGCTTCTCTTGGAGTGTTTTCACAGTGAGGTCCTTTCTCTTTTATTTGTGCAAACACAGCGCTGAGTGTGTGTTCGTCAACTCTCAGTACTTTCATACAAAGACTCTTCTGCGGTTGTTGAGGATCCACTTCTGAAACCAGGAAGTCAGTCCGGCCGGTTTCAGGCTTTTCCCCAGGTTTTCTGAAACTCACTGCAGAGATTTGTCTTCGTTTAGCTGCAGGAGGAGGAGCGAGATGGTCGATGAAGAAAGGCGCTTTCAGGAATGTTTTTCCTGCTGAAGTCGTCGCACTTTGAGTTCGACTGCTTTTCATTGATCTTCATGCATTTCGGGCAAAATCCGAAGCAAACTCCTCCTCTTCTGTTCTCCCGTCTCCGTCTGAGATCCCGGCTCTGATCGATGAAATCACAGAAGAGGCCAAAGCAATCATCTGGATTCACCTCGTCCTCCGAACAGCAGGCAGCTGGAGCATTTTGCACGACAAGCGTTCAGATCATGATCCATCAATATCTGAGCGGAGAGACGGAGTCCGCGGGAGGCCGAGGACTCGTCGGGTCCTGGCCTCCCTCTGGTCCTCTGCCGGCTCTCTCCGTCTCAGCAGGGCTCCGGATAATGACTCTTTTGGGGAGATAATGGACTGTGCAGTGGCCGCTCTGTGAGGGCTGGCTGGAGGGCTTCTCTGCAGGAGCTTCTGCCTGGAGGTTCTCCGCCTGCAGACGCCTGGAGGGATTAACGTGTGTCAAGGAAGTTAGAAGCTTGTTGCTTCAACGGCGTCATTGTGTAAAAAATCTATCAGAGGCTCCCCCTGACCTCCTCACAATCAGATGATCTTGTTAAGTACAAGAACTTTAGTAGATTTAATGAAGCCATGGAAAGTTTTACCTTCATACGGTGGATATTTTCAGTTACAGGCCCTCGAAGTCCATGGAGGTGGGTCCACATTTATCACGTCTTAATGGACTTTTTCCATCATTTCTGAGCCTCAGAACTTCATCAGTCCAGCAGACGCATGTTCATTTCCTCTATAACCAACTTTGAGCTTCAGTAATTATGGGATATATCCTAGTTTCATGTCACAAACGGACAAAACTGTCCCAAAGACACGTAAAACGATCGAAACGTGACACTAAATCAAACGCGACAAGAAAAACAAGACACAAAATGACAAGAGAGGGAAGCAAAATGACAAAAAACGATGAACGAAACGACCTTAGTGACAAAAAACAGACCTAAAGACACCTAAAACATGACACTAATTGAAAAAAACGAAATGGAAAACGACGTAAAATCACAGAAAGAAGACAAAAAAACAATGAAGATGAAAACAAAACAGCAAAAATCAGATGCAACACAAGAAAATGAGACAACAAATGTCTAAATTTAAACAGAAAACACGAAAAACAAGAGACAAAAGCACAAATAATGAGAGAAATGAGACATGAAACGCCAAGAACAAGACTCAAAACAAGAAAAACCAGACTCCAAACGTCTAAAGAGAGAAGAAAAATGACAAAAACAACCAAAAAAAATGACCACAGTGATTAAAAACTGTCCCAGAGAAAAACAAAACGACACAGAACTGATGTAAAATCACAGAATGGAGACGAAAAATGACAAAGATGAAAACAAAAACAAGAAAAATCAGAAGAACCAGACTCAGAATGACCAAATCAGTTCTACATCCATCCAGGTGTCTCAGTCTAAACACTACATCTGGTCTCTGGTCATTTCCTCTATAAGCAGCTGTTAGCATCAGTATTATGAGATGTCTCATAGTTTCATGTCACAAAGAGACAAAACTGTCCCAAAGACGCCTGAAACAATCAAAACATGACACTAAATAACAAAAACCAGACCCAAAAGAAGAAAAACCAGACCCAAAATGTCAAAAGAGAGAAGAAAAGTGGCAAAAAAAGTCAAAAAAATGACCTCAGTGATTAAAAAAAACTGTCCTTAAGACACCTAAAACAGTCAAAAAGTGACACTAAATGACAAAAACCAGACACAAAACAACAAAAGCGAGAGGCAAAATCACACAAAACAAGAAAAATGGGACACGAAACGCCAAAAACCAGACATCAAACGTCTGAAGAAAAATGACAAAAACAACCAACAAAACGACACAAAACTGATGTAAAATCATAGAATGGAGACGAAAAATGACAAAGATGAAAACAAAACAACAACAATCAGAAAAACCAGACTCAAAACCACCAAATCAGTTCTACATCCATCCAGGTGTCCCAGTCTAAACACTACATCTGGTCTCTGGTCATTTTCTCTGCCACAAAGAAACTAAAACTGTCCCAAAGACACGCAAAACCATCGAAACCTCGCACTAGACAAGAAAAAGGGCACAAAACAAGAAAAATGATACACAAAACATCTAAATCTAGACACAGAACATAAAAAATGAGACAAGAAACGCCACGAACCAGACAGAAAACAGGAAAACCGAGACACAAAAGGCTCTGAAATGATGGAAAAGGTCCATTAAGAAGTGATAAATGTGGAGCCTCCTCTGTGGACTTGAAGGGTGAATAAATCTTCATAGTGTGAAGGTAAAACTTCACATGTCTGAAGTTACTGTAGATAAACAATCAGCTGATTCTGAGGAGGTCACATGTTCAGATCCGTGGAATGCAGTCAGACTTCAGGGCTTCCTGTCGACTTCTTCGACTCTTTGCTGCCGAGAAGGAAAATGAAAGCAGGAACCGACTTTCTGAACAACAACAAAACGTCTGAAGTGGATCTTGTCACCGTGAACGGGCAGGAAGGCGGGAGCAGAAAAGTCAGGCCTCCAGCACCGACTGACTCGTCTGTGAAGTGGGTGAGGACGGAGGGGGAGGAGCAGGGGGTGAGGTGAAGCAGGGAAGGCAGGTAATTGTGTCTCTGGGGGTCTGGGATCTGACAAAACCAGAACGGGGAAGTGAAGACAGAGAGACCAGAGCAGCTTCCTGAAGGGCTGAGTGGCTTTGATTGGTCCTGGATGTTCTGATCCGGCTGCAGCAGACGGAGGAGTCCAGACATCCAACGTTCCTTCAACGCTCTCTTTGTTAGAACAGAACTAGTAGAATTCTTTTGTTACTAAAACGTTCTGAGAAAGTTCTGCTAATATTTTCAGCAGGAAGGTTTTCTTTTAGTTCCCAGAATGTTCTTCTTAAAGGTCGGATGACTAAAGACGTTTGGTCACAACATCGTTCTGCCTCAAGGTTCTCAAAACTGAACGCTGCGCTCAAAACGTTCTTCCTTTATTATCCAGTAACATTGTGGGAACGTTTTATAGATCCTCAGAACACTGCAGCCAGAATGTTCCACCTTCGTTAATGTATCGTAGTACAGGAACGTCTCATGAAGAACGCTCGGCCATCTGAGGTCTCGATAACATCTTGAAAACGCTTTTTAAACGTGCTCAGAACGTCCTTTTGCTATCGTCGTGGAAACATCTTCTAGAGGAACGTTCTGTAATGTGTTCCCTTAAAATAAGGCAAAATGTTCTACCGTGCACCGTATATCAGGTTACAAGGACATTACAAATCATTTTATACACGTTGGTTTAAGAACATTCTTCCATTTGTTATCATAGAAAGTTGTCAGAATGCTTATAGAAGAACGTTCTATAATGTGTTCCCTTTAAAACAAGGCAAAATATTCCACCTTTAGATCACAGGGATGCTATAAAACTGTCGTCTGAGGCCTCGATAACATCTGGAAAACATTTTATAAATGTCGATTTGAGAACCTTCTACTTTTGTTATCATAGAACGTTCTGAGAATGTTTTATAGAAGAACGTTCTACATTGTGTTCCCTCAGCAACATCTCCCCAAAACATCCTCAGAACACTGCAGCCAGAATGTTCCACCTTCGTTGATATGTTGCAGTACAGGAACGTCTTAAAGAGAACGTTCTGTAACATCTTGAAAACATTTCATGAATATTGCAATGAGAACATCCTTCCTTTGTTATCATTGTTAGAACACTTCGTAAAAGAACGTTCTATAATGTGTTCCCTCAACAAAAAGACTGAATGTTCTACCTTTAATATATCACATTACAGGAACGTTATAAAAAACGTTCTGTCATCTCTATAACATCTGGAAAATGTTTTTCGAGTGTTGGTTTTAGAACGTTCTTTCTTTGTTTTCTTGGAACACAGTAAGAATGTTTTATTGAAGAACACTGTACACTGTGTTCCGTCAACAACATCCTCAAAACATCGTCAGAACATTGCAGCCAGAATGTTCCACCTTCATTAATGTATCGTAGTACAAGAACGTCTTATAAAGAACGCTTGGCCATCTGAGGTCTCGATAACATCTTGAAAACGTTTTTTAAATGTTGCATTGAGAACATTCTTTTGCTGTCATCATGGAAAGGTCTTCTCGAAGAACGTTCTACATTGTACATAAATGTTCTACCTTTAGTACATCTGGGACATTATAAAACATTTTAAGAACGTTCTTCCTTTGTCATCACAGAACGTTGTCTGAATGCTTCTAGAAGAACGTTCTACATTGTGTTCCCTCAGCAACATCTCCAAAACATCCTCAGAACATTGCAGCCAGAATGTTCCACCTTTGTTCATATATCGCATCACAGGAACGTTTTATAAAGAACGTTTTACCTGTAACGTGTCACATTACAGGAACATCTCCAAAACATCTGGAAAACATTTTCTGAGTGTTGGTTTTAGAACGTTCTTTGTTTGTTTTCGTGGAACACAGTTAGAACGTTTTATTGAAGAACCCTGTACACTGTGTTCCGTCAACAACGTCCCGAAAACATCCTCAGAACATTGCCTTTGTTAAAACATCGCAGTGCAGGAACGTCTTCTAAAAGTCACCGGAGGCCCCGATAACATCTGGAGAACATTCACGGAACGTTGGTTTGAGAACGTTCCTCTTTTGTCGTCATGGATCGTAATCTGTGTTCCATCATTTACAACATTGTATTAACTTTATAGGAACATCACAGGAAATTAATATATTCTTAAAACATCCTTTGAACATTTGATTAAACTTTTTTTCATTGTTTTAATAATTAGAACTCGTTGTTGTTGTTGTTGTCATCCAACGTTGTGGGAACGTTTCCTGTCAGCTGGGAAGCATCTGTTTGCAAGTTGGTGCTAGAACGTTGTTTGGTTCGACATGTTGTGGTGCTGATGGTGAAGAAGAAGAAGAAGAAGAAGGAGAAGAAGAAGAAGAAGAAGAAGAAGAAGAGGAAGGAGAGGAAGAAGAAGAAGAAGAAGAAGAGGAAGGAGAGGAAGAAGAAGGAGCCTTTATTGTTGTGAAATGTTGTTTTCTCATATCCCAGTTGGGGTCAGAGGTCAGGGTCAGCCATGGTACGATGCCCCTGGAGCAGGAAGGGTTAAGGGCCTTGCTCAAGGGCCCAACAACGTCCGCCTTGGGATTCGATCCTCTGACCTTCTGATCAGTGGCTCAGACACTCAGCTGTTGCACCACCGCTGCCCCCCAGCATCCTCTGAGGAGATGATGCATCACTTTTTACCCAACTTGAACAAAAACTGGAGCTGCAGCTGCATTTCTGACATTTCTGTGCAAGAAGAAAAGGTTTTGCACGTATGAGATCTCTGGTTCGGCTGCAGGTCCAACACAGCTGGGAACATTAATAAGTCCAGGACTATTAATGCATGATAACAACACTCAGCACCTCCTTGTTTCTACTGATGCTGACTATATTGACTCCAATCAGATTTAGTCAGAAGAAACCCTCAGCTCCTTCCATCACGGCTGATAAAAACCTCGACATCCCAACCTCTAACCTCCACCGTCTCGCTGTTATTTATCTCGGTGTTTAATTGGCTGTGAAAGCACACGGAGTTTAGTTCTGATTTCATTTCTCTGGAGGAAGCTTTCTCCCCCCGCCGGTGCCGCGAAAACCTCAACCGAAGAATAGAAAAAAGACCCGAGTCTCGGCGGAGAAGGTGACACCTCGGAGGTTAGCATGACATTTCCATCCGCCGTGCCGCTGCGGTGGGTTTATCCGGGGGCTCTGAAGACCTTTTCAAGCCTGCTCGTGTGCAGTGTGTCATTTATTTCCTTATAAACCTGGCAGATGGAGCAAAAATGTGCAGCAGACAAGTCAGGAATGAGATAGAAGGCAGGTGTGAGGTTGCAGACGTCCAGGTCAGAATAATGTTATGCATCAATCTGCTTCTCTTTTAATGACGTCTCTCTTTTAATCCACGTCGGTCCTCATCATGATGACCAAACATTCATTCCTATTGAGGAGTTTAACCCTTTAAATGCCAGTTACATGATGTCACTGATGTTTTATATGAAACAAGCTGTAAAAATGATTCATTTTCCATCCAGTAAGAGTGAAGTAGGATGTTTTTTTTTTGATTGCCACAGTCTGGGACGTGTCAGTGGTCAACAGCAACACTGATTCTGATGCATTATCATTTTTAATGCAGTGTCAGATTTTAATGGGAAGTTGTACTCGGACGAAATTGTCCTCATTAAACACACACACCATAAAAATGTTATATAACACCATTACTTTCTACTTTCAGTGGCTCATTCTGTTTCACCAACATCCGTCCTGATCATAATTACCAAACATTTATTCACTCTCATGACTTTAACCCGTTAAATGCTGATTATGTCACACAAGAGATCCATTATTTTCCATATAATAAGAGCTAAATGGAAGGAAGACCCTCCTATTCGGGGCCTAATAGACTATAATGTCCTCATCATGAAATAAACAGCCATGAAAATGTTATATATTAATATTACTTTTCAGTTTTCATAGCTAATATACTTTAACCAGCATCATTTCTGCTCATTAAAACCAAATATTCTTTTTTTAATCTAAGTGAAACCGGGTGGACAATTAAATACTGTTTACTCTAAAAGCCACCAGAGGGCGCTTTTGTTTTTGGGGTAACCCCCTCTGACCACATGACATTTTGGGTCTCCACGCGACAGACAGCAACAGTGACGGAGTTCTCTTTCCTTCCTGAGCGACATACGCACGGTTGGGCCGGCATTCTTATCTCCGGTTGTCTAAGAAGCTGGGAGGCTGTTAGGAGCTGCCGCGCTAGAGGCCGCACCTGTTCATTAGGTCGGATGGGGTGAAGGCCGCATTGTCGGTAGGACATTTGAACTGTCTGTAATTACATTAGTATAGAAAATATGTGAACTGGGAGATTGTGTTGGGGGTGGAGTGGAGCTCATTGGCGGAGGTATGAGTTCGCTTTTCTAGTTTTTTTATGAATTTTTTTAATCTAATTTTATCCTAATTTTATACCAGATGCATTCACACGGCTGACTTTAGCCCCATGATTTGGCTCGTCTTGGATAACCAGAACAGTGTGGTTGCACCTCTTTATCCCTCTGCTATCAGGGTGGAAAAGACGCTCTCTATCTTCTGCTTGTATTTCTTTGAGATTAGTTTAATCATCTTGGCCGGTGCTCAGCCCAGGATGCAGTGAAGGTGCCCCAGTGAAACAGTGATGGGAGGAGCTGTTTCAGTGGAACAGTTGCATGCAGGGATGTGAGCAGTTTGAAAGAACCAAGCATCGTTGCAAGATTAAGATTTGGATTTGGCAGTTTCAGTGTGTAGGTGTGCAGATAGTGGGCAAGGAGGGGAATACTGTGTGAAAAGCATGTTGGAAGACGTACAGCCAAAGTCTACATCTGGTGAATCAGCTATGAATAGGTTGAATGTTCTCTCTGGCTCTTGTTTTACTGGTTTAAGCTCACCTTCTTTCAAAATTGTTCCTTGGATAGGCATTTAAATGGCTGCAAACCTGCATTAAAGCAGAGAAAACTGAGGCTAAATCACGACCTAACGGAGTCGTGTCGTTCTTGTCCAGTTTCGTTCCACTTTAAAATGCAAACAGGGCAGAGCGACTAATGTTAATCTATTAAACAGAAGCATCCTGGCTTCCTTTCAGTGGATGTGTTGTTCTGAATGAGCACATTGTCATGCTGTGTCTGTGCCTGCATGATAATGTAGTTAGCTAATGACCTGCACCTCGGCTTTGGAAGTGATGTTTTCCATTTTGGGTAGCGAGCTAGTTAGTGAACCAGACTGTTCGATGGATTCTGTAAAGATGATAAAAGTCTAGGTACCAATCATGTTTGCGTCCTTCGTGCTGCAGTCAGACGCAGTGTTTTGTCACTTTTAGACTTTTACACTCATCTGTGAAAAGACTTCAAAGTGGAATCATGTTTACCTGCATCCAGGGACGGACGAGCAGCAAACATCCGACGGACGGACCATTAAAAGGCTGCGTGGGAGTTAATTAGCGATCAGCCATGCAGGTGAAACTGACCGCATCCATCTTGTGCTCTCTGTCCTCGTTCTCTGTACCGTAAACTGAACGTTTGGCTTGATAAAAAGCGGACTTCCACTGCTGCCTCTTTGTGATCAGAAATGGAGCGTTGATGGAGATAATGTGGCGGCTGGAGAGTCTCCTGTCGACTCCCTGCTGCTGCTCCGTGCTGAATAATGAAGCGGTGGAAACGTGCAGAGGGGGATTCGCTCAGCGGGGAGGCCGAGCAAACACGAAGAGCAGAGTTAAGACGCCTCACAGCGGCTTTTAGCAGGTGTCGTGTTTGATGCAACAAAAAGACGGACGCCCGGCGGTGCAGGTTCACTCCGTCATTTGGTGCTTTGATTTAGGTCTTTGTCAAGTGGATGGCGAAGGGTCAGGAGTCCAGGGGGAGGGCTGAAGACGAAAAGTATTGACGGCTGGTTTGCTGGTATCTTTTTAAACACTATATTTCTGAGAGTCTGCATTGTTCTGATTGAAATTCGAGGTGTTCCGTTGTAATTAAAACCCCACTGAGACCGAAATGATGTTTGATCTGATTTAGTCAACAGACAGCATCAGACAGACTCACAACAGCTGCATAGAAAAAACAATAATGAGTTTTTTTCACAATAAATCTCAATCAATACCAAAAGAACCTGCAGTATCAGGGTTTGGTACTCATGGAATCATCACACAGTGTTTGTGTCTTTCTACATTTACTACAAGTACACTGAACAAAAATATAAATGTGAAATATTGATGCCACATGAAGTGCACCACCCAAAGTGAGCGTATACTGTCTGGTACTTGTACTAAATGGATGTTTCTCTTGATTAATGTCCCAAATTTGAGTCCACCACTGCCTCAGTGATGCATTAATTGCATTCAGTCCATGGGTGTGGCATATCCAGACGCTGCTCCAACACAATGAGCAGTACTCAGACACTCCTTATACTGGGGACAATAAAAGGCCACCCCAACATGTCACATGTTGACCAAAGCAGCAACGCCTCAGATGACTCCGGTCATGAGGGAACGTGTCACGTGTCTGAACGTGTCAAACCTCAGGAAAAGATTACTGTGCAAACTCTAAACACAAAGCTGCAGTTGCCACCTAAAAAGTACCACTATCTCACAGTTTTACAGCATTGTTGTGTGTGAAAACAGCACTTTTAGAGCTGTGGACTGACTTTCTTTGGGCTGCTTTCCAACCTTCCTCTTGACTTTGTTCGATGGAGGTCAGATGATAACTGGAGACGTTTCAATCAGGAATGTCGCTGCATTTTTTCGCGTTTTCTGGCTCATCTTTTTCAGAAATACCTGCCTGGTCTTTTACTTTCTTAACCGGCTTGCCTCCTTATCTGTCGGGACTTGATGGAGGTGATGACTGGAGACGCTGCTGACATTCAAAGCTGCATTTCTTTGCATTCTTTCCACCTCCTTTTTTAGAAATACCTGCTAGATGTTACACTTTTCTAGATCGTCGTGGAAACTTTAAAAACAAACCTAAAAAGCTAAACCATCTCACAATTTTACAGCATTTCAGACGATTACTGTAGACGTCTCTATCGGTATTCTAGCCGCATGTTTTTTTGCATTTTCTGGCTCGTCTTTTTCAGAAATACCTGCTAGATGTTTCACTTTCTCAACCGGCTTTCCCCTTTATCTGTCTGCTCCATTCTTATTTCATTTTAATACATTTGATTTTTGATGTAAGTAAATCTCCTTAGCTACTCAGGGAGCGTTCCTATGTTCCCACAGCCCTGTGTTCCCACAGTTCCAACCCTTTTAGTTCGGGGTTCACTACTCAATCCGGTGGCTGGTGATTTGAAGGAGAGAGCTAGCTTCCAAACTCTCTGGAGCTCAATGCCGCTACTCCCACATGGGGCTGCTGTGGAACGACGAATCACATATATCACAAATATCTGCGTTTTCCCTTTGAGTAAACGGGATCTTAGAAACGTGGGACATGTGGGACCACAGGGCTGACCCCATTATTTAAGCTACACTGTGACGCACCAAACCTCACCGTGCAAACTTTAAAAACAAAGCTAAAAGCTAAACCGTCTCACACTTCAACAGCATTTCTGTGAGTGTGAACAGGATTCTTAGAGCCGTGGACTGACTTGCTCTGGGCTGCTTTCGAACCTTCCTCTGAGGCTCCTTCGATGGAGGTCGGATGATGACTGCAGACGTTTCTATCAGGAACACAGCTGCATTTTTATTTCCTTTTTTTTTTGCGTCTCCTGGCTCGTCTCCACCGTCTCACCTGCCCTGCGTTCCACTTGTCTCTTCATCGGTGGCGCGTGAAGCCGCCGGCGTCACGACTTGACAGTAAATCCAAACTGAATTCACTTGAACCGTAATGAATCAAATGAAAATGAATGCCCCTCTATGGTGGGAAGGAAATGGATGTTCCACTCTGGCGCTGGGTTAATGCGGTGTCCACTTCCATTTCCTGCATATTAGTGCTGAGTGATTACGACAGCTTTTCTGGGAGTTTAACTCCCTCGGCTGTTTGTTCTCTGCAAGGTCCTGCACATCTGCTGCTCGAGTGTCTGATTGTATGCAGGAGCGTAATATTTCCTCCTTCTCCGTCTTTCTTTGCTGCTTATCTCAATCTCGCCGCCACAGTTTCTCATTTGCCATTTCTTTCCTCTCGCCAGGCGCAAAAAATAACACCTGAGCAAAGTCACGGCGAATCACTCGCCGAGGCTCAGGCTGCGAAAAAGTTCCTCGCTCTCCTTGTCGTGTTTTTCAAGGTCTTGTTAGAGCGGAGAGCCCCGGTGGAATATCGCGGTGACGTGTGCTGAAATTTTAATCAAAAGGAAATGGGGCAGCGCCGTGTCGCTTCCTCTGGGTTGGGAACTCACAGATGGACTCTCGCATCCGGCGAAAAGAGGCGAGGAGGGAGAAGCTGGGAGACGGTTTTGCCTCGCAGGAACCAAATCGATGCCGGATAACGGAGCGTGACGTGCGGCTGCCCCAGTCCAATGAGCTCCTCCTGCAAATCATCCTTAATTGACCGCATCAATTAGAGCAATTAGCCGCCAATAATGCAAAAAGAGGCGGCGCTGAACAATCAGGAGGCTGGTTTTCTACAATTAATTGAGCCTAAATGAGAAGAATGAAGCCCAGACTGTTTGTTTACAGGCATCAGATGATAAACAATATTGATTTTAGCAACGACTAGCGTTAACCCAGCTTACATGAAATATCTAAAATGTCTGGGACATTCAGGATGTAATATGTGTATCTTTGTCATACAGGAGCTTTAACCCAGAGCTTCCCACGAGCCACATTTTCCTGACATCCGACAGCACGTGTATAAAATAATTACATGTCAGCATGAGACGGTGATGTGACGCGGTGACTGACTGCTGCTCCGTCTGGTATCCTCCTCCTCGACTGATTGGCCCGGTTCTCTCGGCGTCGAGTGGAACGAAAGCAAACAGACAATGGAGAGAACACTGCGGGCGATTCACACTCACATGAACACACATTCCCTCGCTGCAGCGGCTTGTTTGGCCGCGCCGCGCTATCAGCTAACAGCCTGGCTAATAGTATTCCATGCAGTCATGTATTAACAACATTTCCACTAATTGCATCCTCCCGTGGAGCTAATTAATTTACCATTGTGCTGTGATCCTATAATATCTTGAGTCACTGGATGTCGTTTCTAAAGCGGAGAGAATTTCATAAATGGCTGCTTTTGCATTTTAATGCTGAGTGCAGAATAATAGCTTATGGTGATGAGGGTGTGTGTGTGTGTGTGTGTGTGTGTGTGTGTAGCGGTGGCGAGACTGAGTGTTATTTCTTTGTGTCGTACAAATAAAAAGCACATTTTTCTTCCCCCCATTGCGTAAACCCCCAGCTGTCAGCATCACACTTTAGGAAGAAAAATAAAACTCATGCAGCTCCTGGCTGACGGCCAAGAAGACTGAAGTGGATATTAAGTCGGTTTTCTTCCACAAATGTGTGTGTTTGTTGGAGGAGAATGAGTTGTGTCCTGTACGGCCCCCTTTTATTGCTTTTCAACATTGAGTCATGGCTAATTTAATTTGGCTTTTTGGACAAGAATTTACAAAAAAGGACTCTTTCATGTCAAAGTGAAACTGATTTCTACAAAGTAATATCATTTTTCAAATTAAATAGACAAACTTAATGTAATACAGGTACAGACGCCACAGTTACTCAGGATGTGTCTCAGTGATTTTAGTATAAAGACTCCTGGATCTGGAAGGTCCAGTCTCTGGTGGATCAGTACTTCTGTTTAGAACTACACCATGAAGACTAAAGAACCCTCCAAGAAACTCTGAGAGAAGGTTGTTGAAATGCATCAGTTAGGAGACGATACAGGAACACTTCCAAGTTACTGTTAAACCATCATTAACAAATGGAGTAAATGGAACATGAGGACATCTGACTAGAGCAGGACGTCCTCAAAAACTGAGAGACCGAGCAAGAAAGAGACTAGTGAGGGAGGCCACCAAGACTCCTAAGACTCCTCTGAAGGAGTTAGGAGAAGGAAACTAGTGAGGGAGGCCACCAAGACACCTATGACTCCTCTGAAGGAGTTAGAACAAGGAGATGAGTGAGGGAGGCCACTAAGACTCCTATGACTACTCTGAAGGAGTTAGAAGAAGGAGACTAGTGAGGGAGGCCACCAAGACTCCTATGACTACTCTGAAGGAGTTAGAAGAAGGAGAGTAGTGAGGGAGGCCACCAAGACTCCTATGACTACTCTGAAGGAGTTAGAAGAAGGAGACTAGTGAGGGAGGCCACCAAGACTCCTATGACTCCTCTGAAGGAGATACAAGAAGGAGACTAGTGAGGGAGGCCACCAAGACTCCTATGACTCCTCTGAAGGAGTTAGAAGAAGGAGACTAGTGAGGGAGGCCACCAAGACACCTATGAGTCCTCTGAAGGAGTTACTAGAAGGAGACTAGTGAAGGAGGCCACTGTAGTAGAAACTTCTGTTGAAAAAAGCTTGAAATCAAAGTTTGTCTTTCTGTAAGCTGAACTCAACCTCTTCAGGTGGATTCATACAAACAGTTCAGAATGAAAGGAAAGTAATACAAAGGGGTTTCTACACTCAAGGTCACTGTGATACAAGTTGTCCATAGCTCCATTCAGACTCTTGTATTATAGTTTGTCTTTGTCTGGAGGCAGAGCACAGTAGACAGAGACCTGTGGCAGGATCACAAGGTCAATCATTTTGCAAATGTTACATGAGCATTACATTATATGTGAAAAGACTAAGCATTCTGAAGCATTTAGTTAGAAATATCCATCATATTTCCAACCTTTGTGTCTGCTTGAAGCTAACAGTTAAAAAGGAGAAATTTTACCAGGGCACCTATGACTCCTCTGAAGGAGCTACAAGCTTCATACAACAGCTGTTACCTGTTCTGAAGTTTTGACTAGAGTTCACCAGGAGGCATATGGCAGACTCTGAAATCATGGTGGCAGCATCATAATGTGAAGCATGGTGGTGGCAGCATCATAATGTGAAGCATGGTGGTGGCAGCATCATGATGTCAAGCATGGTGGTGGCAGCATCATGATGTGAAGCATGGTGGTGGCAGCATCATGATGTGAAGCACGGTGGTGGCAGCATCATGATGTGAAGCATGGTAGTGGCAACATTATGATGTGAAGCATGGTGGTGGCAACATTATAATGTGAAGCATGGTGGTGGCAACATCATGATGTGAAGCATGGTGGTGGCAGCATCATAATGTGAAGCATGGTGGTGGCGGCATCATGATGTGAAGCATGGTGGTGGCAGCATCATAATGTGAAGCATGGTGGTGGCGGCATCATGATGTGAAGCATGGTGGTGGCAGCATCATGATGTAAAGCATGGTGGTGGCAGCATTATGATGTGAAGCATGGTAGTGGCAACATTATGATGTGAAGCATGGTGGTGGCAGCATCATGATGTGAAGCATGGTGGTGGCAGCATCATGATGTGAAGCATGGTGGTGGCAGCATCATGATGTAAAGCATGGTGGTGGCAGCATCATGACGTGAAGCATGGTGGTGGCAGCATCATGATGTGAAGCATGGTGGTGGCAGCATCATGATGTGAAGCATGGTGGTGGCAGCATCATGATGTGGGGATGTTTCTCAGCAGCAGGTCCTGGAAGGCTTGTAAAGGTTGAGGGTAAATTAATGCAGCAAAGTGTAGAGAGATAGAGAACTGAGATTTATGAGATTTGTGTCCAGCAAGTAATAAAACATGAATGTAAGAGTTCAGACTTCAAGAGAATTCTTATACCATCATTCATTTTACGTTTTATATTTTGACATAAAGGAGTGTTTGTGTTTTTGTAAATTCTTGTCTAAAGAGCCAAATGGAAGAGACAACAATTCAACGTTTAAAAGCAACACATAGGGAGAACTTTGAACTGTATTCAAGCACCTCACTTTACTGTTTAATATCAAACACGAACACGATCCTTTTTATCGTTCTCTTTTACTGTCGTTTGGAATCTTTACAGACGCATCTCAAGATAACTCACAACCCTGACCTTGTCTTCTACAATACTTACATTCATCAAGCTTTAATAAACGGGGCTCTCTTGGATCAAATTCTCCATTTCAAGATCAGCTGTTTGACCTGAGTTCGCTTCGCAGCACTTTGTGTTTGATATAACTCAATAAACCTTCAGTCAGATCAGCTAAGAGGATGGGAATGGAAATCTGAGCTGCGGTTTTATCTTCTTTGCCTTTGCAGGGGTTGAACCAGATGCGCAAAGTCGCTCAGGTGGGGCTGGACGGCGTTCGGCGGACGGACTGGCACGACTACGAGGCCATCCGGAGAGACGCCGCTCGCATCGGTAGGCTTTCTGCTGACGCTGTTGAACATCTGCTCTGCTTGAGGCCACACACATACACAAACCACAGAACTACAGCTGAACCCCTTCTTTCCCTCCTCCTAATACCCTCTGAGTGGATTCCTCTCTCTCAGAACCAGAGTGAATCAATGCTGCGAGTACTGTTCTGAGTTCATAATTAAACGCAGTTAATCTTCTACAATAAGCATCGATTCGGCCTCGGGCCTTCAGCGGGGAAACATGGATCTGTCTTTTTTTTGTTGGGAATGTAACCGACTTAATTGGCTTTTATGTGGTATTAGGAGAAACTTAGGTGTCAAATGACCTGGATTTGTTTGAGAAAGCTAAATAGTTTGAGAATCCACGAGATGATACAGTCGTCCTTGAGGACAAATCAATAGTTGGGGGGTTTTGTTGAGGCACCGAAGAAAGAGGCGCATCGAGACGCTATAAGTGACGGGAGCTATTTCAGGCGCTCCTGGTTCCAGAAGTAAATGTGCCATTCATCTTCTTTATCAACACTGATAGGTGTCGCGCAGATGATGCACTTCCACAGCAGAGATGGGAAAAGGCTCCAGGCTGATGGAAACAAAAGCACGAGCCTCGGTTAACTCCTAACATCCAGACCGCAGGCTTGAAGCTCGGTCATGTCTGCCTCTAATGACGAGAGGAAGCGGAAGGTGTGCTGGGAAACTGGTAACGCACAGTATTACCAGTTCAGAAAAGCACAACATCACATGTGGGCGAAGGGACTGAGCTGATATAAAAGTCTGATACAGCTGAGTAACAAAAGGTACTTCAGGTGACATTTCTCAAAGAGTAATTTTAATATATCCGCTAATATAAACCAATAAAGACCAAAGCTGCTTTTACTTTGAAGTAGGGACGCAACTTTTAATTAACTTCTGACTGACACTTGATGTTTTCTGCAACGTCAGCTTGGTCTTGCTGGGAATTTGAGAAGCAGATGAATTAAAAACCAGACTTTTAAAAATGTATTTTACATTCAATAACCTGAAATGTTAACCCAACAGTCGCCCTGCAAAATCCAAACACAACAAATGAGCTGCAGCGTATTAATCTCTCGATACCAGGTTGATGTTCATAGCTGATCAGTGCGACGAAGCTACTTGTTGGCTGCAGTCGATCCAGCTGCTGGTAATCAGGATCCTGCTGCTCCCGGCTTGTGTTAGCTACCTAGCTTAGCGTTAGCATGAGCCTCGGGTGGCTAGCTAAACCGGACAACCTTCAGACACATTTTTCCAACACGATGCTGCAAAGTTAATCAACATTTAACAGTTAAACAGCAGGGGGGGGGATGCGCTTGATTTATGCATCATTATGGGCGGTCAGCAAACACACATGTAACTCCACTTCATTAAGCAGTAAGAGGCTCCACCTGGTGGAACAGCCAGGTACTACAGCTAATCTAAAATAGATTTTTTGACATGTACGTCTCTAGTCTTCTACATAATTGATTATTATGCAGCAATTAATCAATAATATCCCTGTTTTGAAGTCAGGACCAACAGTTCAATCTATTACGTGTTAAATATGCACAATATAAGATAATATAAAACGTATCAACTAATCCTGAAGGTAATTCTTGTGCCAGGTACTGATAAAACTACGATATACACAGATCAGGTATAACATCATGACCACCTGCCTAATATTGTGTTGGTCCAAAATGCTCTGAACCATTGGGCATGGACCAGAGGACCTCTCAGGGGGTCCTATGGGGTCTGGAACCACTGGATCCTTTGGCTACTCTGTCTTGTCCAGTGGGGCCTCTGTCAATCCAACTGGTTCCACTGCATCCTGTTGATGCTTGATCAGAATGGGCTGTAGGAAGTCTGGAGGTCACATCAACATGTTGGACCATTGTCATGTTCCTCCACATGTTCCTGATTGGTTGGTGTTGTTTCCATGTGGTGGGGGGCATTTTCATCCAGGGACATTTGGGATTTCCATCAGCATGAGGGAGTGTGTTTGTTGTGGGACCATGTTTATTTGGGTGTCTAAGTCTGATCAAGGTTTTCCATCAGAACACCACATAGAGCCAATATGATCCATGTTATTCACTTCACCTGTCAGTGTTCAGGATGTTGGGGCTGATCGGTGCATGTAACTGAAACAAAGTAAGATAAAATAGGGCTAAAGTAGAACAGTAAAAAGCAGTGCTGGCAATTATGATGAGGTAATAAGTAATATCACAGATGATAGTAAAATATTGCACATAAAAATTAAATACAGTACCCGAAAAGTGAAATATTGCACGTTACATTAAAAATATCATACATGAAAGTCAAATATTGCAAAAAAGACAGTGAGACGGTTCATTTATCCAACAAAAAAAGATTACTGAGACCCATTAATGTCAAATACCACTGAAAAAGCACAAAAAAAAGAGAATATCATGGGAGAATTCTCAAGATATTTCTCAGGTTTCAGATTTGCCTGAAGGGAGGAACGGAGTATCTTGATTTCACTCATCCATATAACAAGTTTGTTATGCGGGGAAAAGCTCGGCGTTCAGGAGAAGAGTTTATCTCTGAAATGAGCCATTAAAGTGAGGAGTTATTTTGCACAGTTATTACCTTCAGGGATATAGACAGATCATTTCTGCCTAATGGGACAAGGCAGCTCGGTTTAATTTGACGCTCTCCTCCGACTATGGAGCCTCCGTGCATGCGTCTGGGTATTGATGAGCGCCTAATGAAACATGCAGCACGCTGTAATTTGATGCGCTCCTGAAAATGAGCTCGGGCTTTACCATGTTTGTGTGTCGAAAGGGGTTGTTAGGAAGTGATTAGGTGTGTGCGTGTTAAACATTAGCAGAGACGCTATATGCCTACTGTACACACACTTTGCTGTGCTGCATATTGGTGTAGAGCTGGAACAATTAGCAATATTTACATTTTTATTGGCGTTTCATGACGTTAAACTGATCATCGTCACATCCAGATGAGAGGAAACACGAACCAAAACGAGGAGAGAGTAATAAACGAGTGGAACAACTGGAGGAGCTGCAGGAAAGTTTCGCCTCGCAGACCCAAATCAAAGCTGAACAAACGTCTGTGATGAGCTCCGTCATTCTGTTCAGCCTGCAGGACGGCGGCGGTGGTTTCTGCCTCTGCTTCATCCTTAAATCACCGCATCGCTACCGCCATCAATTAGTGTTAAATTAGCCACCAATTATTTCAAAAAGAAGTGGTGCTGAACAATCGGGAGGCTGATTTTCACCATTAATTAGATGTAAAATGGCTGCAGTGCTGAAGCTTTCTCTGCACCCACGGTGTCTGTCTGTCTAACCAATCGACTCATCTATAGCGAAGAGCACTTTAATGAAATTTTTCTGGATTCTTTTAATGCAACTACGCTGTAAAAGCTTCAAAAAATGGTGGAGAATGATTGCCGATATTTAGCTAGTTAGTATAATTAGATGCCTTTCCCTTCTCTCCTGTGCATCCTGAGAACAAAGACACACTGGGATAGTGCTGTGCAGATTGATTTGAACCAGTCTGGTTAAAAAAAATAGAAGAAAACTCTCCTAAATGACCTCCAGCAGTTAGCAGTGCTGCATTGTTCTGCTTTCTGGACAAACATTCCCTCACTTCTCGACCAGAACACTCATATATATCAGGAAAGGGGCGTGTCTTTTCAGTTTAAACCGGCCAATCAGGACACATCTGTCATCCAATCACATCTGAGATCCCACCTGCTCAGTGAACCAATCAATGAGCAGCTCTGGAGGCTGTTTCCTGTTTAAGAAACTTCTTTCAACTTCCTCTTTTTAACAGGCTGCTGCTTTAATCAGACGGTAAACTGGACTTTAATAATTCTCCCTGGAGACACTGGAGAAGTAAATAGAAAAACAAAATGGAGTCTGGTTCATGTCCACCTCTCTATACTCTGCTTTATAGCATAGAGTCACTGACTTCACCTTTAGCTGTTGGATGTTCTTTAAGGAACACATTATAGAAAGTTCTCCACGTGTTCGATCATAACAAAAGAACGTTCTACAAACCAACATTGAAATGTTTTCCAGATGTTGTCGAGGCCTCAGATGACAGCCTTCCTCTAATCTGACAAGTTAAAGGTGGAACATTTTACCTTGTTGTTGAGGGAACACATTAGAGAACGTTCTGCCATAAGATGTTTGAACAAAGAAAGCAAGGAAGGAGGTTCTCAATGCAACAGTCAAACGTCCTGAAGATGTTTTTGAGAGCTCAGATGAGAGAACGTTCTTTATAAGACATCCTTCTAATGTGATTTATTAACAAAGGTGGAACGTTCTGGCTGCAATGTTCTGAGGATGTTTTAGGGAACACATTATAGAACGTTCCAGTGTTAGACGACAACAGAGGAAGAGTGTTCTCTGTGAAACAGAGGAAGGATGTTCTCAATGCGATGTTCAACAAAACGTTTTCAAGATGTTATCAAGACCTCAGATGACAGAACGTTCTTTATACGTTCCTGTACTGTGATTTATTAACAAAGGTGGAACATTCTGGCTGCAATGTTCTGAGGATGTTTTAGGAAACACATTATAGAACGTTCCAGTGTTAGACGACAACAGAGGAAGAGTGTTCTCTGTGAAACACTGAGTCACCACCGGGCATTTTCAGAACATGTTTATTTATCCTACCTTTTAAGGAAACATTCTGACAACTGAAAGAAAACTGAAAACATTGGTAGAACTTTGCAGAACTTTCTCGGAACGTTTTCGGAACAAAAAACTCAAACTTAGTAGGAAAACCTGCTGGAAATAGATGCTTTTAGTTGCTCCTGTTAATTAAATACCTGAGGAATGAAGGTAACAAACTCAACCCTCAGCTGTCGGCTACAATCAGAGACCTTAAAGTCTGAAATGCTTTGTTTCTTCCTGACACACATTTCTTTCTTTTTGTTTTTGTTTTTTCAGGCAACGGCGAACAGGGGAAGCCTTTCCCTCTGACAGAAACCGACCGGGTCGACCAGGCCTACCGGGAAAACGGCTTCAACATTTACGTCAGCGACCGGATCTCTCTGAACCGATCGCTGCCCGACATCCGCCACGAAAAGTGAGTCGTTGAAAATGAAGAGCGTGTTTGAGCCTCAGTGTAAAAACTCAAACTGGGGGATGAGAAATTAGAAAAAATGAGCAACATTTGGGGCTTTTGCTGAAAAATCTTACATCAGTTCCATTATAAATGTCGAACCAAGAAAAGGAACAACATAGAAATTAGTCGTAATAGTAGAAGAAATCATAGCGATCCAGTTATGTGTCGGATTAAACATGACTTGTGTGGCATCTGGTTGATTTTGTGCACCGCTGCTTCCTTTAAGTTTTTAAAAATCCCCACAATCGATTCGTGTTCGCGGCAGCAGCGAGCGGATGTTTGTGTTGGTCAGGGATTACTGCTGGGGCAGGAGACGCACAATCAAAATAGAATTTCTCTTTAAAAACCCCGAACCTGTCGAGACTCCTGTGAACTGTGGACTCCTTTCAATCTCCGAGCGGCGGCATCGAGGAAGGCCTTTAATCACAGCTTTTCTTTTGCCCGACGAGAACTTTCCTCTGACACTTGACCCTCCCTCCTCTTTCATGTGGAAAGCAGCTCTGAACGCTTCCCTTCTGCCGGTTTCCCCACGAGGACGGCTGCTTTTTATCAGCGTTTATAAAAGCAGCCTTTCCCTGACCGGCACATCTCCTGCTCCGACCAGAACGACGGCAGCATCTCAACATCCAGACAGCTGCTGTCTCCCACAGGGAGGGTTTAAAGCCAACCGGAGTGAAAAACAACTGCAAAAATATAGCAATATTTAATGTCCACATGACGTAATTGTCCGTGTACTAGAATAATACCCATCTCAGAGTAAATTTCCATAATTAAAATAACATTTCTAGCCATTATTCTACATAGAATTGTGTATTTATGTTGCTTTTTAAGAGTATTTATATAATTATAGCATAAATAGTTTGGAAAACATCAGTAATTATACACGATAACTGTAATTTAACCAACAAATCTATGTAAATTCACAGTTTTCACTAATTATCTGTAACTTTAGAAATAAATTTACCCTATCGCTGTTGAATTTAACAGTTTCAGTCTGAAAATAAACCGGAAATATTTGTGAAATATAGTTTTACAGCTGCTTCATATGGAAAAAATATCTTATTCCTTTAAATAAAATGATAAATTTTGATCATTGACTTATAGAGTTTTAAAATATTTCAACATTAAAAAGTAAATTCTGAGAATATTTATTACAGTATTAAACTTGAATTAACAGTTTCCTCTAGTAAATAAAATGAATTCTTTTTGTGAAATTACTGCAAATCTGCACATTTGAACAGTTTTTGAATTTAATTTTAAAAAATTCAATTATCTTCAAAAAATAATTTATTACAGTTACAAGTTTTTAATATTATGTAACATATTTTTTTAAATATTTTAATATTACTTTTAATTATAATAACAATAATAATTCTTATTATTTAACTAATTAATTAAAAAATGTTGAATATTATTTTACATTATGTTTAATATTTTAATATTATTTTACATTATTTTTAAATTGTATTTATCATGATTAATTATATTAAATTAATTAAGTTTTAATAACTTTTAAATATTATTTTAGATTATGTTAAATATTTTAATATTATTTTACACTATTTTAATTTTATTTATTATTTAAAAAAAAATTTAAAATAATATTATTTTACATTAGACATGTATATTTTTAATATTACTTTTACATTAGATGCAAATTCACTGAATATTTTTTGAATGTATATATTTATGTTTATTAAAAAAACATTTAAAAATCTGTAAAATAAGGGGAAAAAACATGGAACTACAGATTTTCTTTTTCTTTTCTTGTTTTGTTTTAGGCAGGCATGTTTTTTTAGTCCGCTCCTTTTTTAATTTTTGTAAATGCAGATGGTTGCTGCTTCTTTTGGCGTCTTTTGGGACTGACTGAAGACGGTTAGACCGAGTCTAAATAGAGTGTGTGGCGATGGGAGGCCTGCTGCCGTCTGATTGATTTAAAGATTCTAGGATTTCAGCAGATCAAGACTTAAGACTTGGAGATTTTTTTTGTTCATCCTGTGCAGGAGGACTCAAGGTGGGGAAACAGGACAAGAAGACAAGAAGATAAGGGGAGGAAAAGAACTATGAAAATACAGGAAACTGATTCAGGAGACAAGGCATAGTAGAAACTGATGGAGGCGATCAAAAGAGGAGGGAAACAGTCAAAGGGAGGAAGTAAAACAGACAGAAAATAACAGAGAAATAACTGAACCTACACCTTCAAACCTTCTGGCACAAGTTTGGATCAGTTTAGGATCATGATAAGACAAAATAAACTTCATTAAATCAGCTAGACACAGATGAGGCATGGACAAAGCTGGAATTACAAAAGCCGGAACATTTTAAATGGACCTGGATCCTGATTGTGACCTCCGTCGTTGCCTCTCTAAATACTTAAAGTGTGCAGCAATGTGAGGCCCACTGCCGTCTGATTTATTTTAAGATTGCAGGATTTCAGGGAAGACGCAGCAGAACTGATTCTGGAGACAAGATACAGCAGAAACTGATAAAGCCGATCAAAAGAGGAGGGAAATGGACAAAGGGAGGAAATGAAACGGACACTGAAAATAACAGGGAAATAACTGAACCTAACCGAAGACTCATATTCACACCCTCTAAAGCAGGTTCGGTTCTGTTTAGGATAACAATGAGATGAAATAAACTTTATTATAACAGCTAGATGCTGACGAGGCATGGATGAAGCTGGAGTTACAGCAGTATGGAGGCAATCAAAAGAGGAGGGAAACAGTCAAAGGGAGAAAGTAAAAGAGAAAGAAAATAACTGAACCTATACCTTCAAACTTTCTGACACAGGTTTGGTTGAGTTTAGGATAAGAATAAGTTAAAATAAACTTTATTAAACAGCTAAAAGCAGACGAGGTATGGATGAAGCTGGAGTTACAACAGTATGAAGGCAATCAAAGGAGGAGGGAAACAGTCAAAAGGAGGGAAAAAACAGACAGAATATAACTGAACCTAACCGAAGAGTCAGATTCACACCATCTAAAGCAGGTTCGGTTCTGTTTAGGATAACAATGAGATGAAATAAACTTTATTAAAACAGCTAAAAGCAGACGAGGCACGGATGAAGCTGGAAGTACAAAAACAGTATAAAGGCGATCAAAAGAGGAGGGAAACAGTCAAAGGGAGGAAGTAAAATGGACAGAATATAACAGAAATAACTGAACCTATACCTTCATACCTTCTGACACAGGCTTGGTTGAGTTTAGGATAAGAATAAGATAAAATAAACTTTATTAAAACAGCTTGATGCAGACGAGGCATGGATGAAGTTGGAAGTACAACAACAGTATAAAGGCGATCAAAAGAGGAGGGAAACAGTCAAAGGGAGGGAATGAAACAGACAGAACATAACTGAACCTATACCTTCACACCTTCTGACACAGGCTTGGTTGAGTGTAGGATAAGAATAAGGTAAAATAAACTTTATTAAAACAGCTAGTTACAGAAAACAAAGGTATAATAACGACAGTGAACCATGCATGGTGGATTTACAGACCTACAGGTACGACAGCTGCTGCAATCAGAATCTTGCTCTAATGTGGTTGTAATTGAATTATTAGCAGCACTAAACCCTTGAAATGAGGCGGCGCTGATCCTGATATTGACCCCTCCGCCGGCTGCCGTCGCTCATCACTCTCCTGTGACCAATCAGGCGGACACACCTGCTCCCCTCCCCCCCTCCACCCCCCTCCACCCGCCTCCCTGTGATTGACATGTTGTCGGCGCCTCACCGGCAGCCCAGACCCAGAACCGGCGACTGACACGTTCGATTTCTGAGCGCTGACAGGATTTAATTGAAGCACACACTCCCCTCCCCGGTGGGGTTTGTTAGGATTCGCCGGGCAGCTGCCTGTCGATCACTCCGCCGCCCGTCTCCCAGCGTTCATATCTGAATGAGCAACACGCCGGCTGATGTTCAGCACAGACACTGATCGACTGACACGGTTCACTTTCTCTCTCCGTCAGCGCAGCAACGCGACTCTCCTCCCACGATTAGCTCCCCTGCAGGGGTCCCGCCGCTCGCTGTGATGGTAATGCACGAGGTGATCGCTGTAAACCGTCATCGCAACACATGTCGGCGGCTGATAACTGCCGCGTGTGCTGCAAATAATGAAAGTGATGCCACCGACATGAGCAATGAGCTTCACTACTCAGCAGCCTGTCTGACGGTCTCTGCATAGTGAAAGGTCACACTGTAGTCGGCCGAGATTCAATTTCATCATTTCAGATAAACTGTCGGGATGTTTTTTAACTATGTAATGCATTTTTAACTGTATGTGAGCTTAGAACAAACATCACGACTGGAGAAGTTCATTAACGGTTGCTGCATCTGTCTGTCCAGAAGTGGAAATCTGGTGTCGAGAAACAAAAACTGATCTCCTGAGTTGTTTGTTGAAAATGTTCACAGTTCCTTTCAGTGTTTCTTCCAACGTCTTTACTGATAAAGACTCGCCAACACAGTTTGCTTTGACAGATCTTTTCTGATCAATAACTGGCTTTATTTAGAGCATGAGCTCTCGCCAGGTCTGTGCTTACATAAAAGCGAGTCTTTCAAGAAAGCAATTACCATCAATTATAATGTGTTGTTCAGAGCAACGCACCAGGAGACAATCTTCTCTAGACATATATATGAAATGGAAAAGGAGTCCTTGAAAGTGTTTTTTTTCTTATCCTTTATTTCCCTGAGAGGCGAGCAAATACAATTGTCCCTGTAATAGCAAATGGAAGAAAATGCATTGAATAGAGGCTCCAGAGAAGATTGCACCTGGATCTCGGCAAACAGAATAGAGCGTCGGCCGACTAGACTCGCCGAAAAACACATCAGTTTGAGCGCTGAATCTATTTATCACCCTCAGTGACCTGAGATCTGCTGAAGAGGCGAGTGTGCAACAAAGGGAAGCCTGCCGGCTGCATTAGGGATGTGAATGAACGCCATGCTCTTGTCCTTCCCGGGAGAAAAGACCACCAGCATTAAGTGTTATTTTTCTCTGTTTACTTTGTCGTGCAGCTGCAAACACAAGCTGTACGCGGAGAAGCTTCCCAACACCAGCATCATCATCCCGTTCCACAACGAGGGCTGGTCGTCGCTGCTCCGGACGGTCCACAGCGTCCTGAACCGGTCGCCGCCGCAGCTCATCGCAGAGGTCATCCTGGTGGACGACTTCAGCGACAAAGGTACAGTCGCATATTAGCATGGGAAACGTTCAAGAAGACAGAGTTAAGGTGCTTCTATAAACTGTTTAAATGAAATATTAGCAATGTCAAATATGAGTTAACAGGGCGGCTGTGGCTCAGGTGGTAGAGCGGGTTGTCCACTGATTGCAAGGTTGGCGGTTCGATCCCCGGCCCTTCTGCATGTTGAAGTGTCCTTGGGCAAGACACTGAACCCGAAGTTGTTCCCAATGGTAGATTAGCGCCTTGCATGGCAGCTCTGTTGCCATTGGTGTGTGAATGGGTGAATGAGGAACACATCGTAAAGCGCTTTGGAACCACTAAGGTACAGAAAAGCGCTATATAAGTGCAGACCATTTACCATTTAATGAGCCGCCTGAATCCCAAAACCCACGTCGAGGTATGAAAGGAGTGCTATCTTTTAAAAATGACAAAACTACAGCATTTATCAGAGCCAGAACCTTAAAAAGAAACAACAAAAACACAGTTTTTCACTGCATAAGATAAGATAGGATAACTACCCACCTTCCCCAAATGCATATTAATTGCTCTATTCACCTGTATGCAGACGACACTGTTATTTACACTTCTAACTCTGATCTATTAGAAATGCCAAATTCTTCCTCTGTAGGTGGTCATATCCACAAAACATCTGAAATAGCCCTTTTAATTTGCCCCTGGGATCTTCTAAGAAGTCGGATGCAGGTCATTTCAACCCAATGCTCCTTCTGATTGGAATAATTGTTGTATTCTGGGTCTTCTTAACTGATTTTTCAGGGGCTGAGTGAGCCGTCTGTGTCGTATCTCTAGAGTTTGCTGTAAAGTGTGTGCGGTTTGTGTTTGTGTTTTTAGGACCTCGTTAAAAATGAGACAGAAATAGGATGTTTAGTGCATTCAGGTGGCAGAAAAACAGAGATTTAGGAGTTGCATGACTGTTTGTGCTGTTTATAAAGATGCTGCAGTGAAGCGCTCTGGTCCAGTCTGTTCAGCGCTTGGGTTTTCTTCTGTAAACATGGGATTACATGTGCGCTACTTCCTCCGTCACTCTCCCCTCATCAGGCCTCATAGGAAAGTGTTTAACGGGTTGTTAATTAGCGCTCCCTGTCACGGTCCCTTGCTGAAGGATGTGTTTACCTCTCGTCTCCACGGTAATGAGATGTTCCGCTGCCTCCGACTCATTTAGAGGTTAAAACCCATCACGGCTCGCAGATGAAAACCTCCTACCTAAAAAGTTGTGCTGCAAGTTATTTGCATTTTCAAGCTGCTTGGTTAAAAGTCGTGTAATTCTGAAACACGTTTTGCAGATCGTGAAGGTTTTGAGAGTCTTTAAAGTGGCACAGAACTGTCACAACATCTCCATTGGTCTTGAGATCGAGGAAAAGTTTTAATCAACAAATTCAAGATGTCCTTGTAAAGAAGAGTTCATAGTTGCACCTCATCAGCCGGAGCAGCTAAATAATTATAAGAGAAACCAGGAAACTGAATCCCTCCATGTTTATGTGACCAGTTACAGCCTGGTACCGTTAAAAAGGTGCGTTTTGAACACGGCAAGTCAATTTGCAAGTGAAAGCAACACATTATTATTATTGTTTCCATCATTGCACACCATGTAGTTGAGATGAATGATTCCCTCCATCCCTTAGCCTGAACTTAACAATCTCAAATGTCGTGTAAATGCAATAAAATAAGACGCATATGCAGGCGGTCCTCGGTTTAAACGATATCTGTTCCTACGACGTGTCTAAAGCTGATTTTCGGTGTAAGCTGGATCTTATACCTGATCAACGATGGTGAACTCAGTGACGCTTTCTTCTTCATTGTTACCGCGACTGTGTTCACACCACCACTGCACACCAGCAACTAGTTCTCATGTGAGTATCGTATTATTTATGAACCAAACCGCTTATGTCGAAATTAGGTTTCTTAAGTAATTTATGGGAGTCGTTCGTAACCATGAAACGTCGTTCCATAGTTCCATAATAGAAATATCCAGAGTCATGCAAATCTTTCTGGCTTGTCGTTACTAAGTGCACATTAAAGCAAATTAGAAATAAGAGCTTAGTTTTATGTGCACAAACAGATTGCAAATTTATACATGCAACTAATCTGCAATAAAGATCAAGTTTAAATTCAGCAGTTTAATGTTCAGTTCCAGCTGAGATTTTACTTTGTGTGGCTGCAGAACCAGATGTGGTTTTAGAAACGTTTGCTTAACTCTCTGAACCTCCAGCTCTTTTCCAAATGACTACATTTGTAACAAATACATTTTCCTTTTTTAAATAAATCTACACAGCCTGCAGTTCAGCCCAGTTAACTCTTGTCTCAAGATCGTTGGTCACAGCTGAGTCACTGAAGGCTTCCTGGTTGTCCTGAGGAGTCCAATCTGGTTGTATCATGTGTTTTATTTGAGACATGTAGAATAACAACGAAATATCTTGATTTAAAGCCTGGCCAAGTGTCCCAACTAAAGGATAAATCACAGACGAGTGATTCAAGGACCCTCTTAATGTTTAAAATTCACTGATTTTCTCAGTTTTTACAGTTTCTGAATGATAAATGGTGCAATGTTGGCAGTTTTTTAAGTTCAGAGTTTAAATTAATGTTCGATTAGAGCTAAACTTGTTTTCAGGAAGTCACCAAGCCTCATGAAAAAGTGACATACGAGCTCTTCCAATTTTCCCAGTGCAACTAAACCAAAAGAAAAAACAGATTCGAACCAAGGAGAGTCCAAAATTCAAACGTTAACTATCTTTACCATACAGCTAATTAGTCTGGCTGTAAGTCCATACAGGTCTAAGGAACCACAAGAACAACATGAGCCAATCATCGTGGTCTGAGGTCGAGTAGCTGCTGTAACAGTATCGGAGAAAGTAATCCTTGTGTGCAGAAAACCACAAATCGATGCTCAGCTTTAAAGCTTTGCATAAAACATCAGGGAGAGAGCGCATTAATGAGGAGGGGGGGAGGGAAGTGAAGTCGGTGAGAAGCGAGGCTGGTGTTTAAGTTCTGGTTCGCACGTTAATTTATCGGAGCCGAGGAAAACGTTTCTGTACGAACGTGGGAAAAGGAGGACGATGAATCGCAGCGTAAATGAGTCTCGTCTGTGTGTTTGTCTCCCTGCTGCTGTGGGTTGATTGTTTGTTGCTGCTGAAAATGATGAGATTTAAAGGATTCCTCCGAAGCTAAAGCAGCGCCGGAGATTCAGGGCGTAAACGGAGATCCTGAGAGTGAGAAAAATGGATTTTTGTCGATGTACCTCATCTGTCTAGACAAAAACACGAGCAACTTATGCAGCTTGTATTTACACAGAACGGAGTGTTTGGTTGTTTCAAGTGGAACGAGTAGCGCCGGCACACTGCAGAACATCCACCTTATTAATCTAGCATCCCTCTGATTCTCTTGTTAGCTTTGTTGGCTCTGTTCAAATGGAACAAATTACTGCTACGTTGCTACACTGAAGAAAAATATAAAGGCCCCATGTGAAATACTGATGCCACATGAAGTGCACCACCCAAAGTGAGCGTATACTGTCTGGTACTTGTACTAAATGGATGTTTCTCTTGATTAGTGTCTCAAATCTGAGTCCACCACTGCCTCAGTGATGCATTAATTCCATTCAGTCCATGGGTGTGGCATATCCAGACGCTGCTCCAACACAATGAGCAGTTCATGTGCTGAGAATGTTTTGGGGATGTTACTGAAGGAACACATTACAGAACCATTTCCGCGATGTTCTACGGTGTTACGTGAGAACAAAGTGAGAAGTTTTGGGAACCTTAGAGCAGAACGGTTTAACGATGTCATCACCAAACAGTTTGACAACATCTTCAGTTATCGTAAATCTCGAAGAACATCATTCGGGAAACTACAAGAAAACATCCCACAGCTTTTTCAGAACGTTTTCGGAACATTAAGACTCTCACTGGAACATGAACGCACACATGACGGAACCCGAATCTTCTTAGAGCTTAATGGAGTCTTTGTCTTTCCTGAAACTAAACATGATGATGATACTGGATTTAATTCACAAAACAGAGTCAGTCTGCAGGAGTCATTACCAACCCAACGCCCCCTGACGAAAGGTAGAACACACACATTAAAGAACCCCCCCAGTCGGTTCTGCTACCTTCCTGTTTAACAGCAGCCTACAGTCACACTAACACTCCGTTATTACTCTTCATTATGCACCTGATCTGCTGCTAACGCCGTCCTGAGGCCAGTTCAACCACAAGCAGACGGGTTTTTTTTAACACCGAAGTTTTCCTGCAAGCTGAGTCAGACTACACCTGCTGTAATTATAGAAATGACCTTCAGTTGTATCGTTAATGCCGTCGTTGAAGGAACCCTCCAGCGCTGGTGGAATTCCACGTCGGCTTCTCTCCGGCTCTTATCAAGCTGCTGCGGTTGTTTGCTAAAATGAAACAGCTGTTCTCCGTGATCCTTCAGGGATCATCCGTGGAGAGGATTTAGAGCCTGCAGGCTGAAGAATGTTCGTCTGTTAAGTCCTAATGTTTGTAAAACGTTAATAGCATGGAAGCAACCTTGCCCTGTGTCTAAAAAGCAAAACTCTTCTCTTGCCGTACTTTCCAGTGGAGTTTTTATGTTCCACAAACATCCTGAGAACGTTCTGCAAAGTTCTACTAATGTTTGCAGTCGGACATTTTCCTTTAGTTCCCAGAACGTTCTTCCTAAAGGGAGGATAACTAAACATGTTCGAAGGTAACATTGCTGGACTGTTACGCCCTGACGTTCCCAAAACCGAATGCCGCCCTGAGAACGTTCTCGCTTTGTTGTCGTGGAACATTCTGGGAACGTTTTATAGATTCTGAAATATGTTCCCTCAACAACATCCTGCAGTCAGAACATTCCAGCCTTCTTCGTCTACTGGACCACAGGAACGCCTTTTAAAGATTGTTCTGTTGCCTCGAAACCATCTCGAGAACATTTTCAGAACGTTGCGAACGTTCTATAACGTGCTCCTTTCACAAAATGTCTGAATGTTATAAAATGTTCTGTGTAAAAACATAATGGTTCAAGAACGTTCTTCCTTTGTTATCATGGAACATGGTGAGAATGTTTTATAGAGGAGTGTTCTACAATGTGTTCCCTCAAGAACATCCTCAGAACATTGCAGCCAGAATGTTCCACCTTTGTTAATGTACATCGCAGTACAGGAACATCTTATAAGCAACGTTCTGTCTTCTGACGTCTCCATAACATCTTTTTTGAACGTTCTTCCTTTGTTAGGAGAACGTTCTGTAACGTGTTCCCTCAACAAACCGGAAAATGTTCTACCTTCAATCGGCTAGTCTGAGAACGTTAATTCTTTTTTAATCATGGAACACTGTGAGAACGTTGTGTAGAAGATCATGTGTTGGCATCCAAAACATCCACCTTTGTCAACATATCGCAGAACAGGAACGTCTTATAAAGAACGTTCTGACATCTGAGGTCTCGGTAACATCTAGAAATCGTTGTTTGAATGTTGCAGTGAGAACATCCTTCCTTTATAGAAGAACGTTCTATGACGTGTTGGCTCGTCAACGTCCAAACATCCTCAGAACGTTGCAGCCAGAATGTTCCACCTTTGTTAATATTGAAACGTCTTATGAAGAACGTTCTGACATCTGAGGTCTCGATAACATCTGGGAAATGTTGTTTGAATGTTGCATTGTGGAAACATCTTACAGAAGAACGTTCAACGTGTTCCCTCAACCAAATGGCACAATGTTCTACCTTTAATGTGATCTGTATATTAAATGTTCTGTCATCTGCAGCATCTGGAAAACATTTTATGAGTGTTAGTTTAAGAACTTTGTTGTCCTAGAACATCACCTGTGTTGAGTTTACAGGAACCTTACTGGAAATGAAACTTTTCTTTAGACGTTCCGTTGTCTTGGTTCAGTCTAGAACAGATGCTATCAGATGGAATTCAACCACAGCATCCTAGTCGAGTTTCAAGCAGCTCCGAACGTTCTACATCTTTGTTTTCCTTCCCTTCGATGCCTGAAGATGTCGGCGCTCCCCACGCTGCAGCTGCTGCTCTCCTTACTGCCCTTTATCTCTGCAGTCGAGCACTAGAGGCTGAAATAGTCCAGCTCTGCTCCCATCACTCAATAAGTTGCACCAGGATGTGTTCGCTATCTTCTGAGAATCACCAAACTTTGTAGGGGAGGTGTTGAAGAACGCCGACCCCGATGATCCCATCAACCGGCCACTCGGAGTGGGTTAGCTCCGGAAGCGTGACTGATGCTGGGTCGACCTCTCGTCTGGGTTATTTTTACCTTCGTGGGATATCTGCAACAAGAAGACGCATTTAAAGGGCCTGATTTAATGCATGTATCATTAGAGGCTCAGATTTGACACTGAGCGAGTTGTTTAAATCACTCGGCCGTCTGTCACAGTCCTCCAGTTAACAGGTTTGTAGAGAATAAAACGAGACCTCCAGCGGCTCCGGGGAGCTGCAGCTCCAGGTTCAGCTGCCATCTGTTTCCCAGCGATGATAAACACTGTTTGTCAGGTGGATTCGATTTATCCGCTCGCACCTGTGATTCTTTTCTTCGCTTTCAAAAACAGTGAAGGTTCACTTTGTCTCTTTGCTGTGCTTGTTTTATTTCTATATTCCCGTGTGTTGAGGCTGGATCGTGTGAATGAATCGCTCTTTTATATTCAAACCTGCTAATGGTGTTGTTCTAAATGAAGAAAGCTCACCTGGCAGGGAACGTCGCAGCGACCTTGGATAACTTCACCTACAAGTTCTAATTATTGTGCTGTTATAAAGTTAATCAAATGTTTGAAGGACGTTTTAAGACAGTTACCATGTCCACTAATGTTCCTGTGATGTAATGTGATTCACCTGCTGGTAGGGTTTGCTCTAAACGTCCTCTTCCTTCGTCCGTCGTCGTCCTTCCTGTCAGCCTGTCGCTCTTCTTCCCTTCATATCTGCTTTATTTTTAGGCTTTGGTTGAGGCCAGTTAGAGGAGGCTGACCTCCACTCTCTGCTCTCTGCCTCTGGGTTGATCTCCGGTGCTGCCTCCCTCTAACCTCCATCCCTCCATCCTTCTATCCCTCCATCCATCACTCGTCCATCCTCATCCCTCCATGCCTCCATCCATCCATCTTCCATCCTCCATCCTCCCTCTTGCATTCTCATCTATCATCCATCCTCCATCCATCGCTCCTTCCCAACATTCTCCATCCTCCCATCTTCTGTCCTCGATCCACCATCCCTCATCCTCCATGCCTCCATCTATCTATCCATCTTCCATCCCTCCTTCCCTGCATCTCCCATCCATCCATCCCTCCATCATCTATCCTCTCATCCTCCCTACATCCTCTATCCTTCCATCCTTCCATCCATCCATCATCCATCCATTCCTCCATCCTCATCTTTTATCCTCCATTCCTCCAACCTTCATCCATCCCTTCTTCCCAACATCCTCCATCATCCCATCCTTTCATCCTCCATCCTTTATCCTCCTCTAATTCCATCCCTCCATCTATGATCCATCCATCCTTCCTCCTTCCTTCCATCCTTCCATCCTTCCTCCATCCCTCCATCCTCCATCCATCCATCCTTCCTCCTTCCTTCCATCCTTCCATCCTTCCTCCATCTTCCATCCTTCCTCCATCCCTCCATCCTTCCATCCATCCTCCATCATCATCCTTCCATCCTCCATCCTTCCTTCCTTCCATCCATCCTCCATCCTCCCTCCGTCCCTCCATCCTCTATCCATCATCCATCCCTCCATCATTCCATCCTTCCATCCATCCTTCCAACCTTCCATCCTTCCATCCTTTCATCCTCCATCCATTCCTCCATTCTTCCTCCATCCCTCCATTCCTCCACCCTCCGTCCTCCATACTATCTGACCAGCAGTCAGCTCTGATTTACAGCCAGCAGCAGCTCAGCCGTGACTCTGAGCTACAGACAGCCGTCGTGTTTTGCGATCAGAGCGGACTAAGAAGCTTTTTACGTCTCCTCGTCTTCGCCCTGCTTCTTCGTCTCTCTGCTGCGTGGTGGAATTTTAAATCTAAAGCCACTATATCTCCAATATTTGGTTTATTTAATAACAGATTTAAAAGCAGTTACTGAGTTATTCAACAAATTAAAGAACTAAGAACGTATTCAAAGTTTTAAGTCTTGTTTAAACATTAAACGTCATCATTTTCTCCTTTTTAAATCAACCTTAACTGAACCTCAAGCAACTTTTACTCCAACTGCAACTGAAAGATAATGAGATAAACAATAAAACAAATGAAGTATTTAAAAAAACAATGAAATAGACAATAAAATAGACATTAATAACAATGAGGAATAATAATGAAAGAATGATAAAGAATAAAGACACAATAATGCTCCTTTCTACTCCAATCAGATTAATTGCGACTCCTCTTGCAGCGCTCGTTGCGACGGACTGGTTCCCACAGCTTCTTCTTCTTCTGCTGCTGTGTAAAGAAGGTCACGCCGACTGAGTGGCTGAATTCGTCTCTCGCGGCTCAACGCTGGCGGCTGAGCGATGAATGCTGCCGGAGGAGCCGAGTCATTTCACGGATTTATGGCCAGACGGGGCGGAGAGAGCGGCGGCAGCTCGTCAGAGATCAGAGAGCTGCCGGGCCTCGTCCACATCCGCTGTGGGAGGCGTCCTGTGCATGGAGGCTGCGTGTCGGCGTGTTGGAGCGTCGCATGTTCCAACATGTCGGCTTCTATCTGGATCAACAAAGCTCATGAATGTGACTCTCGTACGTCCACCATCACTGGAGTCACGTTTGTGTCGCAGAACTCAAAGAAGCAAATGACTAAAAGGTTCTAATCAAACGTTCCGAGAGTAGTTTAATTTCCCGTAACGTTCCCGTAATGTTAGTAGAACGTTTTACCTTCAACATTCAGAGGATGACGCCAGGAACACTGAAGATGTTCCGTGATGACGAAGGAGGAACGTTCTCAAACCGACTTTCAATAATTCCTGCAATGTTCCGAGGATGTTCTGGGGAGGTCGTTGAGGGAACACATAACAGAACGTTCTTCTATAGTGTTCCGTGATAACAAAGGAAGAACGTTTTCAGTGCAGCACGTTTTGTTAGAGAATAACGGTCGTTATTCTACCTTCAAGAGGAACATTCAAGGAACTGGAAGAAAACGTCCCGCTTTGGTAGAACATTGGTAGAACTAATAGTAGAACTTATCGAGAACTCAGATGACAGAACGTTCTTTATAACACGTTCCTGTAATGTGATTATATTAACAAAGGTGGAACATTCTGGCTGCAGTGTTGTTGAGGGAACCCGTTATAGAACGTTCTTCAGTGTTCCACGATAACAAAGGAACAAAGTTCTAAATCAACATTCAAAAATGTTTTCCAGATGTTATCGAGACCTCAGATGACAGAATGTTTTTGATACAGAACATTTTATAACGTTCCTGTAATGTAATATACTAAAGGTAGAACATTTAGCCTTTTTGTTGAGAGAACATATTATAGAACGTTCTGCTGTGACATGTTTACACAAAGATAATTGATGTTCTTTGAGGAACAGAGCATAGAAAACTCAAGCGTTCCTTAACGAGGTAAGAACATCTTATAAAGAACGTTCTGCCAACTGAGGTCGAGATAACATCTGGAAAACATTTTCAGAATGTTGGTTTGAGAACGTTCTTCCTATGTTACCACGGAACACTGGAAGAGTGTTTTACAGAAGAGCGTTCTATAATGTGTTCCCTCAACGACTTCCCCAGAACATCTTCAGAGCATTGCAGCTAGAATGTTCCACCTTTGTTAATATAGACACAAGAACATAAGAACATTCTTCCTTTGTTATCATGGAACATTGTGAGAATGTTTCATAGAAGAACGTTCTATAATGTGTTCCCTTAATAACATTCCTAAAACATCCTCAGAACGTCACAGCCAGAATGTTCCACCTTTGGTAATATCTATACAGCGCAGGAACATCTTCTGAGGGACGTTCTGCCAACTGAGGTCTAGATAACATCTGGAAAACATTTTCAGAATGTTGGTTTGAGAACGTTCTTCCTTTGTTCTTCTTATGTTATCACGGAACACTGGAAGAGTGTTTTACAGAAGAGCGTTCTATAATGCGTTGCCTCAGCGACTTCCCCAGATCAGAACATTGCAGCTAGAATGTTCCACCTTTGTTAATATATACACAAGAACCTTCTTTCATCCAAGGTCTAGATAACATCTTGAACATGTTTTCAGAATGTTGCTTTAAGAGCATCATTCCTTGGTTAGAACGTTCTGTAATGTGGTCTTTCAACAAAGAGACAAAATGTTCTACCTGTTCTAATATATCACATTACAGGAACGTAAAAAGAAAAAACGTTTTGTGTAAAAACATCCCCTTACGAATTCTGGTTTAAGAACATTCTTCCTTTGTTATCATGGAACATTGTGAGAATGTTTTAAAGAAGAACGTTCTGTCCCTCAGCAACGTTCCTAATACATCTTCAGAACCTCACAGTCAGAATGTTCCACCTTTGTTAGTATATACACAGTACAGGAACATCTTCTGAGGAACGTTCTGCCAACTGAGATGTAGATAACATCTGGAAAACATTTTCAGAATGTTGGTTTGACAAAGTTCTTCCTATGTTCTTCTTATGTTACCACGGAACGCTAGAAGAGTGTTTTACAGAAGAGCGTTCTATAATGTGTTCCCTCAACGACTTCCCCAGAACATCTTCAGAACATTGCAGCTAGAATGTTCCATCTTGGTTGATATATCACTGGACAGGAAAGTCTTTAAAAATCCTCTGAGACCTCGATAACATCTGGAAATGTTTTTTAAATGATGGTTTGAGAACGTTCCTCCATGCTATCACATAACATGGTGGAACGTTGCGGGAATGTAACTGTGACTAGAAACGCTGCAGGTGGGATCGTCCACGTCCTCATCTTCACCCCTCCTGACTCCACCGGAGCACAGACAGCTCCAGGAGGGCGAGCTGAGGCTGGGAACTCTGCAGAGACGACCCTGGCAGGATTTAATGATGCAGGGAAGGCATTATTCATTCATCTCCCCCGGCCGTGTCGCGGCGGGGGTTCCAAAGGGCCGAGCCGGGTCACCGAGCAGTCGGTTCTTCCGCCGCGCTCAGTCTGGTCACGAATCTTCTCAGAAAACTGTGGAGCAGTCGTAGTTAGAAAAACACTCTCCGGGAAGTTTGTGTGTTGAGATTAACAGAGTCTGTCTGCCTCTGAGTGGGAATGAAAACCCTTCATGGAGGCAGCCTCTTTAAACCACCAGGAATCAACCAGTAGATATAATGAGCCTCATTCAGGAAGCACTTTTTGTTCCAGTGTTCTGTCGGAATAGAACGTTCTTCATGTGACACTGGAAACCATCGTGGCTGGACTGCTTTTTCTATAAACCCAGCTAGCAGGGAACGTTCCCACAACATCAGCTGACGTTATCTACAGGTTCTAACTGTGTTGTGTCAAATCTTTATCTAAAGTTCTCAGAGTGTTCTTTGTTATCGTGTAACGTTGTGGGAACGTTTTATAGATTCTATGATGTACATGTTCCCTTTACAACATCCCCAAAACGTCCTCAGACTCTGACGTTCTAGAGGGTCTTACTGTTACACCGTGGAACATCGTGGGAACGTGCTTATTCCACCTGTTGTGGTTTATAAAATGCAACATGACGGCTATAGTTTGGGCTATGGTCGCTGCGAGACGCCGAAGGTCGCTTTAAAGAGAAGCGACTATGCTAAGTGTGGTTTGAATGAAGTTGAAGTCTGTCTGTGGGCTAATAAATACATCAGAGTTCCAGTGGAGGCCGTCTGCTTTGTCCTCGTACGGAGAACGAGACTCGCGGCCGTCTCCTCCTCGAATCGATCAGCCCCCACATGACGGCCCTACACATCCAAATGGCAGCACTCAATTAGCTGCTTTTGTCCCCCGCCGTCCGCCTGCCTCTCAGCCTCCCTCTTCACATCGTCCCTCCGTCACACTTCACCGAGCGCCATTACCTCATTATCACACACACACACACACCAGCACACACTCGGCTGGAATGAATAAACATGCACGACTTTGTTCGGTCTGTCTGCGCCGCCGCCGCCGCCTTGCGCCCCACAAATCATCTGGTATCTCCTCATCGCTCTGCTTCCTCCCCAGCAGCTCCATCATGCTGCTGCTGCTGACAGGAAGCTGACAGGAGCTGATCCAGGAAGTGGTTTAAACTTGCTGTGCGTTCGCTGCTGTATACAGACGTTTATACGTTTACTTCCAGGAAGGCCGCCGGCAGAGGGTTCGGTTCTGTCTGAGAGCACGCAGAGCAAAAATATAGCGATCTTCATTGAGTTAGAACCCTGATAGAACGTTTTTATTCACAAAATGTTCTGAGAAAGTTCTGCTGATGGTTTTAGCGGGAAGTTTTCTAGCAGTTCCCACAATGTTCTTCTTGAAGGTCGGGTGCTGTTAAAATGCTATAGACTGCTTTAACGTTCTCAAAACTTGTTACACAGAGAACATTCTTCCTTTGTTATCATGGAACGCTGTGGAACATTTTCTAGATTCTGTAACGTGTTCCCTCAGTAACATCTCCAAAACATCCTCAGAACATTGCAGGCAGGAAGTTCCACCTTGTTCATAAATCACAGTACAGGAATGCCTTACAAAGAACGTTCTGTCATCTAATGTTTTTCATGGAAGAACGTTCTACAATGTGTTCTAAGAACGTTTGGTGATAACAATGTTAGACCTTCATGTTCTAACGTTCTCAAAACTTGTTACACTGTTCTTCGTTATCGTGGAACACCGCGGAACATCGTGGGAACGTTTTATAGATTCCAAAATGCGTTCCCTCAGCAGCATCCCCAAAAACATCCTCAGAACATTACAGCCAGAATGTTCCACCTGTGTTAATAAGTCACAGAGCAGTAACGTCTTATATGGAACGTTCTGTCATCTAACGTCTGGACAACATCTGCAAAACATTTTCTGAACGTTGCATTTAAAACGTCCTTCCTGTGTTGTCATTGTGGAGATGCTTTATAGGAGAATGTTCTATAATGTGTTCTAAGAATGTTTGGTGATGACGATGTTAGACCTTCATGTTCTAACTTGTTACACAGAGAACGTTCTTCCTTTCTTATCATGGAACACTGGAACATTGTGGGAACGTTAATTAGATTCTATAATGTGTCCCAAAACATCCTCAGAACATTGCAGCCAGAATGTTCCACCTCGTTAATGTATCATAGTACACAAACATCTTATATAGAACGTTCTGTATTCTAATGTCTGGATAACATCTTAAAAACCTTTTCTAAACCTTTTCTAAACATTGCATTTAGAATGTTGTTCGTTTTTCTATGGAAGAATGTTCTATAATGTGTTCTAAGTATGTTTGGTGATAACAATGTTAGATCATTATGCTCTAACATTCTCAAACGCTCCTTTGTCATCATGTACCGCTGTGGAACATTGTGGGAACGTTTTATAGATTCTAAAATATGTTCCGTCAACAACGTCCCTGAAACATCCTCAGAACATTGCAGCCAGAATGTTCCACCTTTGTTAATAAATCACAGAGCAGGAACGTCTTATATAGAACGTTCTGTCATCTAACGTCTGGATAACATCTTGAAAACCATTTCTGAACGTTGCATTTAGATCCTGTGTTGTCATTGTGGAGATGCTTTGTAGCAGAACGTTCTATAATGTGTTCTAAGAACGTTTGGTGATGACGATGTCAGACCTAACGTTATCAGAACATTGTGGAACGCTGTGGGAATGTTGATTCTATAACGTGTTCCCTCAACAACATCCCCAAAAACATCCTTTAGAACACTGCAGAAAAAATGTTCCACAAGAACGTTTTGTAAAAATCATCTGAGGCCTCGATGACATCTGGAAAACATTTGTGGAACGTTGGTTTGAGAACGTTCCTCCTTTGTTGTTATAGAACATAATCCGTGATCCTGTCCACATCCTCTGAGTGTTGACGTTAACTGGAAATGAAAACGTTCTTAAAAGGTTCTTTGAACGTTTGATTGAAGTGTTCCTGCTCCACTCTGGCTGCTCTGTGATGCTCCTGGAACCGTCAGCAGGTTTTTGGAACCCGTCCAGCTCGTTCTTTTAGCCTGAGCTGGTTTTCTGTTTGTTGTTCTGCTCGGTGTTTAACAGCTCGAGCTTTTCTCTGTTTAATAAATCCACACGGACACAGCACCAGAACACCACACTCACAAGCCTCTTCAATTTTTTAAAAGCAAAGACAAACACAGACGCTAACAGGGAGGATTGTCTGGAGCCTGGCAGAAATCTGACGGACGCGTCTCGGCACTCAGAGCCCATTAGTGTCACTTTTCTCTTCTGCTGGAATCACAGCGAGGCGTGGAGGAGAAAGCAGCGTTAAACAGCCTCCGTCTTCTGGACGACGCGGGTCAGTCGGGGAAAAGCGTTTCGCCGCTTGATCCTCACTGGGAGAAGATGTTTGCAGTTTCACCCCACAAGCAGCTGAGCTCGGCAGAACCGAGGTGATCAGCGTCACAATTAAAATCTGCTGCTGACACACAGAGTTTCTGCACAATTAGCCGGGAGTCTGGAGTCCGGCCATGAGACCGACCAACCGAACCGCCTCCACATCCGACTGGAAATTCATCAAAAGTCCCTCTACATGGAAGGCAGCGTTCGGGCGGCGCCTCACTTCAAATGAAACATTGCAGTCGTTTGCTCAGCTGATCCGATCTTGGAGCAGGAAGTGGGAAAGTAATTGGACAATCAATCAGCCAATGGCAGGCTTCCATCACGGAGAAGCCGACCGGGCCGCCGCGCTGGATAAGTGGCGGCTGAGTTTCTGGCTGCGATCACACGACACGAGGCTTTTTCATCCCGGATCAGAATCGATGGCATCAACTGACGCAGCAAAAGTATTTACATGAGAGCGGAACGGAGGAACAGGGAGTCTGTTTACGGGTTCTGCAGCGGGAACACAAAGAATCAGATCATGAAGAGATCTACTGCAGCACCTTTGATTGAAGCAGCTCTTAGATCTGAGTACAGTTGAGGTATTAAACTGCTCAGAGAACATTCTGCAGAGTTCTAACCATGTTTTTAGTGGAAAGATCTTCTTCAGTTCCAAGTGTATCCTCCTGAAGGTAGAATAATGTTCTCTAAAGATGTTCTGGACGTTGACTGTAACGCTCTGACGTTCTTAAAACCACGTGTTGCATTGAGAACTTCCCTCCTCTGTTTCCAAAGAACATGGCGAGCTAAATGTTCCACCTTTGCTTTGTAGAAACAATCGTCTCAGGCCTCGATAACATCTGGAAAACACTTGTTGTTTACCTGAAACATAATCTGCCAACGTTCTCCAAACCTCTTAGTTCTCTTTTAGCATGATAAGAACATTATTTGCAGTGATAAATACCCTTAAAACGTTCCTTAAACATTAGATTAGAACTATGAAATGTTATTAAAACGTCTAGATAATATTAGCCAATGTTGTGGGAACGTTTCCTGCTAGTTAAGGCTAAAAAGCTAATCACTCATTTTGCAGCTTCACAAAGGTGAAGTCGTTCATATTAAGATGAGACCAACTGTTTGACTGGCAGCTGGTCAACAGAATTTCCTTCTCCGCAATTAACCATCGCGTTTTTATTCTTCTCAGGTTTTGTTTTTGCGTGTTTACTTCATGAACTGGCACATTTTGATGTCTAGATAGAAGACCCCCAGACAACAGCGGTTTGATTGTCTCCAGGGTTCTATAAAGGCCGACACAATACAGGATAATCGGGCCGATTGTTGTCCTGATCTCCTTACGATCACATCCAGCAAAGGCTCGATTGTCGGATGTTTGCAAACCACATGGTGTCTGATT
Source organism: Dascyllus trimaculatus (assembly GCA_024666655.1). Lineage (NCBI taxonomy): Eukaryota > Metazoa > Chordata > Actinopteri > Pomacentridae > Dascyllus > Dascyllus trimaculatus. The sequence goes on along the minus strand of CM045459.1, from coordinate 1,834,344 downwards.
TTCCTGTGGGGTGTTAAGAGTGATTTTGTCTGTTCCGATCCGCTCGGAAGGAGAGATCGTAGATAATAAACATGTTTAATATTAGCGACTATAAACCCTGTAGTGTGTGAGGCGAGCACGCTCAGTGTGTGATGTCACGTGTACCAGATTTAAGCCAATCAAAATGCAAGCTGAGTCAGCTGACTGACGGAAGAGGAAGTAAAAACAAACAAGTAGAGTTACCGTCACTAAAAATTTAACTGGACTAATCATGATGACGGATTAATCCGCACTAACGCGTCAGTTTTGACAGCCCTAAAGAATGTCTGCCCCTCGGCTCAGAGATCTGGATGGTCTGATAGAAAAACAGCTTCAATTCTAGTAACGCGACACATTTTTGGCAGCAACGGTAACAGAGTTATAATGATGGGAAGAGTAATCAGATTACTCGTTACTGAAATAAGGAACGCCGTAAGTAACGTCGTTATTTATAGTGTCGTTATTCCATCAGGTTTGTTTAAACTGAAGTCACGTTTGACCACGCGAGATTTGGAATATTGAGCGTGAAGAACCTGATAGTCTGCTGAAGGATCGGTTAGTAACACCACACTATAAGATCAGAAGAGAGAAATCTTGTGCGATCCGTCTTTTGTTATCTTCAAGTGTGTGGTCTCTAAATCTGTGGAGGTTTGAAGAACCCTGTAGTGTGTGTCGGCCTTAAGACTAGAAGCCGTGATGTATGATGCCTGACACTTTCCATGTAGGTGGCACAACGCGTTTGTTCAGCAGACGTTGGAGGAGCCCAGCGGAGAAACCCTGTTTAAGGTGGAGAACTCGGTCCGACTCCTCCACCCCTCAGGCCATCAGGGCTTGAAGCCTGACGAGGCTCAACACATGCAAATGCAGCTTTCAAACGCTTCGTCAGTTTAGGTATTCACCTGTCTTTCTGTTGCTTCTGCACGATCTGCCTCTTTCAGAATCGCCCTTAATAAAACCATATTTCTTCTCCTCTGACGCTCCGTTTAGCAACAGTAGCATCATGTGAACACACAGATCGCTGGTTCCTTTAGGACAGTGGTTCTCAACTGGTGGGTCGGGACCCAAAAGTGGGTCGCAAAGCCATTTTTAGAGGGTCGCAGAAGCATGCCCCCCCAAAAAAGTAGTGGTATAAAGTCTTTTATTTTAAAGGACTCGTTTCTTATGACACCGTTTGCTTTCAATAGCAGGATATTTAGTGGTGGTGACACCAGTAGTTTCCCACTATTAACTTCTAGATTTGACTCTGCCAGCTTATTGGAGAAATTTAAGCTAAAACGTCCCAAAAATGAACCAAAATGTGCTCAGAATCTGTCAAAATGGACCAAATTATGCCCAAAACTTGGCAAAAGTGTCCAAATCTACCAAAATGAGCAAAAAATAAGCAAAATTTCTCACTAGCTATATCAAAGTGCATTGAGACTCCACCCAAATAAACTTTAATTTGTTACCAGGAACAGCAAACTTCAACAGTCTGGGTCACGACCGTTATTAATAGAGACATAGTGGGTCCTGAGGCTGGACCAGTTGAGAACCACTGCTTTAGGAAGTCATTGCAGCTTCCTGTGCCATGTTGGAGCTGCAAACAACAGTCTTGAAGGACACGATTCTTCACTTTACTTATTGTCCTATAACATCAAGCTGCTGTTGAAGCTCCCTCGTGATTCCTTACAGCTGTTCCATCTGAATTATGAATCCCTGAAGTAAATAAAACACTCGTATATACAGTTATCATCCCGCATTGCCAGGTGTGCATTAGCTCCCTGTGTAAAAGCTTCATGCCCAGTTACTTCCCATGTGCACGGACGGATCAGCTCCATTAAAGCTGTATTTGATGTTGTTTGTGCAGAAAACAACAGGCGGTCTAATGACTGCTTCAAAGCTGAATCGACGGGCCTTTAGCGCTGATAGTTTTATTATAATTACACCACAGCGGCGGAATTATTGCAGCCTCTTCTAAAAGACATGAAAGGTTTCGTAACACAATGGATACGTACAAAAACACGACGTGCCGAAGCCGCAGGAACGTCTGAATCCACAGTGGAGGGAGAAGAAAACATCCTCAAACCAACACTCGGAGAACGTTTTAAAGAAGACCTCAGATGACAGAACGTTCTTTATGAGACATCGTTGAGGAAACATGTTGTAGAACGTTCGAAAATCAACACTCAGAAAACGTTTTCCAGATGTTATCGAGACCGAAGATGACAGAACGTTCTACAATGCTCCTGTAATGCGACGTGTTCAAGGCAGAACGTTTCGCATTTTTCTTGAGAGAACACATTCATGGAACGTTCTAATAGAAAATGTTATCTCAGTACTAGTAAAGGATGGATGTTGTCAATGCAGCATTCAGAAAATGTAGATGACAGAACGTTCTTTATAACGTTAACAAAGGAAAAACATGGCAGAACGTTTTATAACGTTCCTGTAATGCGATACACTAAAGGTAGAACATTTTGCCCTTTTATTGAGGGAACATATTACATAATGTTATTACAAAGGATGGATGTTCTCAGTGCAATGTTCTGAAAATGTTTCCAAGATGTTATCAAGACCTCAGTACAGGAACGTGCCATAAGGAACATTCTGTCATGATGCGTTGCCAAAGGTGGAACGTTCTGCCTTCAATGTTCTGCAATAACATGTTACAGAACCTATAAAACATTCCTACAGTGTTCCATGATAACAACAGAACGGTCTAACAATGTTATCACCAAACGTTTTTAGAACATCTTCAGTGATCTGGCCTTTAAAAGGAACACTCTGGGAACTGTGAGAAAACTTCCATTGCTTCCTGTCTTTGAATCCAAACGGCGTCTCTGCGGTGGACCTCGCTGCTCCAACCGGCTTGTAAAGATGCTGCAATCCTGCAAATTAAGACGCCACCAACACGTTTGTAGCCTCACGAACAAACAAAATCCTGAAATCAATCCGTCACCCGGTGGAGAGCGGCCAGCGCCGGCGTTATGAGATTAGCTTTTCCTTTTTCCCCTGCTAGAAGACGAGCAGCCGCTTTGGCCCGACTAGTGCTGACTCCGGTGAAATCTTTTAATTTATCAAACCTCTGATTCTCGGTAAACAGTGGGTTTCTCTCTCTGTGGGCTGGGAATGAAGGGGTTTAAATGTCTCAGGTTGTTGTTTCTAAAGCAGATTAAACTGTTTGCTGGTCCTATTTTTTAAGCTTGACACCATTTATTCGCCGTCCTCCTCGGTTTGCCTTGTGTCCCCAGCACACTGACCTCGCCGCCGCTCCCCCAGGAGTCATTTATCTAATGGCGGCGGCGGCAGGAGAGGGGGAATTGACAGAATGCGACGGAGTTCACTGGAATATTTTTGGCCGAGGGAACAAACAGGCGGCTCCGACTCTTTGGTGGTTCGCCGGAGCGTTCAGGGATTAATCCGCCGCCCTGGAAACGCGGCTCGGTCTGCCACGTTGGTTCCACTGTGTCTCAACACTAATTGAAAATTTTGAAAAGGGAGGACGCTGCTGGTTTTATCTGTGGAGTCAACACGTCGGATTGTGGGTGAGTTGAGTTTATCTCAGGCTGGATGTTGACTTAAAACTCCCCAGTAGTTCCCATTACCTCAAACAGAAATAATAATGTAATAAATTGCAAAGTTAATCTCCCTGTATAAATTATTTAAAGACGTATTCTCTTTTAAAATAACTCCTTCAAGCATTGAAATGACTTAGATGTAACACTACACCTTTGCCTCCTCTAGTATGTGTGGATCTATGATTATTAACTTGTGTTCCCATTTACCTGCAGCTCATGCATGTCTGCTCACCTGTGACCCTCATCAAACACTATAAAACCTGACTGTGACAATGACAAGTTATAATATTGGGGCAAGTGGGAAGTCTCTTGAGCTGGGAGCCAGTTATGAAGACGAAAAGTATCATGTACAACATGGCGTCCATGATAAAAAATCAGAATATTAATGTATTTTATGTGGGGATGTCGCTAAATACAAGCTAAAGATCTGATCAGAGTCATTTAATACTTTATTTACTGTAAAAAGCTGTACGACCTCTTACTGTTCAACACTTTAGCAGCCAGAGGAGTTGGTTGGCGAGCGGAGAGCACTGTTTAGCTAGCAATGGGCACCATGACAAAGACTTCTGTGGTGCTTAATGACCTCCGACCAGCACACGTTTTAACCTAAGCCGGGGATAGCTTTCGTAAATTTCCCTTTTGGCCCATATCATGTGTTCATGGCTTAAAATAGTCAAATCAGCACAGGACAAATGTCAAGTGAGACATTTTTGACATTTTTTGGTCGCTAATAGTCGAATCATTCGAATGGTTATAAGCCTTATTACAGGGCTTCAGTCCAAAGTGTTTGACTTTGACGTTTAAAACTAAGATTTTCAGCCAACAGTTCATCCTCTTCATCCCTCTTGCAACATGAAGTTTTGACAATTTGCATCCATCTAGATCTGTTTTAGTGCTGTAAGTTTCGTCAAGTTGTTTTGGGCTTAACTTGGTTAGTTTTCCCTTGGTGTGGTCCACTGTAGTGCAACGTTTGGTATCTAATCTTGGGCCACTCTCGATCTCCAGCATCTCAGTCATGCACGTGGACGTCTTGTGTAGCTGTTTCTCTGAGATGTTCCCGGGTCTAAATATCCCATGTGGAAGGCATCAGTCTTTTCCACGTCACGTGTTGTCGTTCACCACCCTTCCGAACCTTTCAACAACACCAGCTGATGTTGTTCCGAGACTTTCAGACGGCATGGAGCTCGGTGGCGTTGTTTTAAACCATGAAGGCGATATTCCTCTGATTTAACCGCCCCAGACCTCAATAGTTGTTCAGAAAACACTCAATGACATGTATGTAAACATCCTGTCTGCTCCTACACTACTAAAATGCAGTTTCAGCAGGTTTTCAGGGGAAACGTGACGTATATCACAAATAATTTTCAAATCAACCTACATTTGCCGTTAATTTCACTGATTTACTGTCGCTTCTTTCCAGCCAACCAATCATAAATCAGATGGGGCGGGACTTGTCACCCTGGTAACCCTGAAAATGGAGGAGAAGCTTCGAAAAGGCTGTATTTTAACCCAAACTGTGATGCTTTTTCTCAACCTAACCAAGTTATTTTGGTGACGGCGAGAGAAAACAAGACTTAAGTCCAAGAATAGTGACTTGTGCACCTTTCAAACTCTTTATTTGTTGTAGATAAAGCGACACAACAACTAAATCTAAAAGGGCATTTAAAGTGCTCGTGATGCAGTGAAACACCAGCATCGACCGAGTTGTCCTTTAAACGCTCCTGTCAGTCAGCGTGGTTTCATTTCACGGAGCGCCAGAGTGAGACAAATGCAAGCTACAGACTCGTGTACTTCAGGTTTCACCGGTGACATTTTAAATGCACACTGACAAGAGAGCGAGCGCCGAGTCTTTTCAGCCGCTAAGCAAGAAGTCCTGTTTGAGTACGGCCAGATAAAAGGAGGCCGGGCGGCTCCGGGACGTGGAGGCACACAAACAGAAATGGGCGGATTATATCGTGGGAGTTCAGGTGGAGTCTCCGCCGAATAAACAGGGTTCATATCAGCGACTCGGTGTGCGACCAGCGGCTCCTTCCCCTTCCTCCTCGCTGCGAAATGACCCCGACATGGACGAGCCTCAGCCCTCCAGTCTCCTCCACTTCACATTCTAATAAAGACTAATGTGTTTGCCGACATCAGCCGGCTCTCATTAGAGTGATTAATTGCCTCCTTGCTTTCGGTAAACAGTGTGAGCCGTATTCCAATTTATTCAGGGAAAATGAACCAATCATAATTAAATGCTCTGATCTTTCTCCCTCACCTCCTTCCCGTAGAAGCTCTCCTCACACGCCGGGGCGAACGCCGGCTGACGCATTTCGCCGTGCTCCCTGTCATTAGCGGGATGATGTAAGCTTCACTTTGTGAGCCGGAGTTGGCCTTGTAATGGTCAGTTTTTAATGGCTTGATTTATCGCCGGAGCGCGCAGGGAAGGCGGTTTCAGTCCGACGCCGACCTCACGGACTCCTGACGGCCTTCATGCAATGTCACGGCTTACAGTGTGAAGGTCACGACGCAACGAGCTCAGCAGCTGGACGACGAAGACCGCCGACCTTCACTGGAATCTGGAAAGGAGATGCAAAGACAGAAACAAATCAGGGGAAGGGCGGAAGGATTTGATGTGGGATTAGTTTTTGATGGACTGATATAAAGGCAGCCGGTAAAAGATTTCTGATGGCTTTAAACAGCATCACAAACACTCCGATTGAGGGGATTAGACGGAGGCGAGCGGCGGTTATTTGCAGAGCTGAAGGATGGATTGAGGCCGTGTTTTAGTGTAAACCTGCATCCTGACGCTTATTAAACAGGGTTTTGTAGCTTCTGTGAGTCGAACATCAGAAAGACACACTGCAGTTATATACTCCATATGTTCACACATTGACCTGGTTCATGAATTTTTCATAACCCAAGTGAACAAGAATACACATAAATTCAGCTACAAGTTCTTCTTTTGATGTCTCTCAATGATTTCAAAGTCATAGAAGAAAGTAAACAATCAAAGATCATCTCTGTAGTCTGTTGTATCTGTACATCACTGGCCCCTGATCTGATCAGAGTCATTTCATATTCAGCATGGGCCCATACAGAGTCTCATTTTCTGAGATAATACACACTTCAAGTGTTTTAGATTGTTGTAGTACCCAGTCGTTCCACCAGGTGGAGCCTTTTAAAGTTAATAAAATCGATCTAGTGTATGAGGATGCTTCAAAAGGTTCTCAGGCTCACTAGAAAACATGAGAAACAGGAGAAAGGTTTGTTTTTGCATTAATTTTTTTTAACGAAGTCTCCTTTAACTTCAATGCACTTGCTCCGATAATAAAGCTTCGCTACGTCGCTGTGGAAGAAGGTCACATCTTGAGCCTTTACATTTTCCTCAACAGCATGCATGACGTCATCATCGCTCTGAAAATTTCAGGTTGGGAAACAGAAGTCAGTCGGCCACCTGTGCAAAGTGGATTGTTTCTTTGATTGTTTCAAACATTTGAGTTTTTTCGTGGAAGGGATATGAAGCTTTACAGTACACTGTTCTGTTTGAGTTGCTCCCATTGTCTTAGGGTGAGGCTGAGATGTAAGGACATGTAAGTACCCATACATGTGGTTTTGAACTGAATAGCTCTGCATCCAAGCTGTTCCTTAATGTTCTGTACTATGGTTCCACAATCTCCAAAAGACAGACGAAACCTGTGTTCACTACATACATGTCAGAAAATGCACATGCATATCTTACATTTTAGCACTGTTGCAACCAGAGGAGGCGTCATTCGGACTACAGCAGCTTCATGCTGGCATGCAGAGAGCATTGTGGGGGTTTAGCTAGCAACGGGCACCATGAAAAAGACTTATGTGATGGTTAATGACCTCCAATCCAGAGCCTATGTGTTTAAGACAAGCTGGAATCAACTAGGACAATGTTCGTTGCTCCATTACTCCTGAAGCAAACAAAGGACATGAACTGCCTTAATTGACCCTGATCAAGTCAGATCTGGACATTCCTATTGGTTATAATGCTAAGAGTATTTGCGACTTTTTGCGACTATTTGTGCTACTGCAACTTTCCTCTTCAAGGTGGAATACACCAAAACATTAAACCCAAACCTATGGGGTAAATAAAGGGCAAAGGTGTAGCCCAAAACTCAGACTACGGGATTGGGCATTGTGGAGGGTTTAGCTATCAACGGGCACCATGACAAAGACATCTTTGACACTTAATGACCTCCAACCAGCACACATGCATGAAATCGAGCTCCCTTTTGGGCCATATTGTGTGTTAATGGCTTAAAACATTAATACCAGCACAGGACAAATGTCAAGCGGGACATTTCTCGGTTGCAAAGAGTCGAATCATTTCAAGAGTTACTTGAACTCCCCGTTTGCATCCTCTAAAAGCACGATTGCTGTAAGATGCAAATGGTTGCAAAGATTGGTTGAATAGTAAAGCAGACGTTCAAACCAAAGCCACACGTCTGATCGAACACCTCAAACTGATCGAGCCAAACCACTGAACAGAGAAGCACAGTCGAGTGAAATGGCAGCAGAAACACTTAAATATCAGACCTCGTCGGCAGCAGTGACGACAGAGAGAAGTATTGAGGTCAGAATGAATGATTCATGTCACATCTTCCCAGGTGTACATGTCAGTGTGATCCTTCATTGTTCCTAAAGGTGCTTTATGTGTCTTTGTCGCAAAAAAATACAGTTTTATTCCAACTGGTTCAAGATAGAAAAACCAAAGCCAACAGAGAGGAGTGAGGACGGTTGGAAGGACGATGAATATGTAGCGAATATTAATCCACTCCTTTCATCACTTGTTCTGTGGCTGAGCTGTTCTTTCTGCACTTTCTCTCCTTTGCAGTATAAAAAAAATAAAACCAATTAACAGCTATTTCTCTACCTGCTGCAGGCGTTTAAAAGGCAGCTTCTCACAGCAGTTTCTCTGTTGCTCTGTCAACGTCGGCTCAGTTCGATCTGCAGTTGACGCGAAAGTAAATAAAGTTTCCAAGGGATGGAGTTAAAAGGTCAACATCCCAGCCTCTTAGTCCGTCGACAGGCTGTTCGTAAAGGAGCTGTCAAAGTCAAATGTCCAGACTGTTCGTTGGTTTTTTATGAATAATGGCACTTTAATTTAAGGCTGCACACAAAAATCCCAAAATGCTCCGTCCTTCTGTCGCTGCTCATTTTAGTGAAACGCTGATATACGTTAGTCAAGAGCAGAAACTGGAGATTATAATATAATATAGAGCTTTTGTCTGCAGTATTTATCTGGGAATAAAGGCTCGGTGTAATAAATAACCAAGCAAGAGCTGGTATTGTTGCAAGTATGAGCAAATATCAATATGGAGTCGTTAAAAAGCCTGTTGGTACCACTTCAAGTCCATTAGGTGTTATCGTCTTCAGACCGATCCATGATGAAACCTCCTCATGTTTTCCAATCTGGGGCCAATTTGCAGTCCCCAACAACAGATGCTGTTATTAGAGTCTTGCAAACTCAAACTTAATATCACACCAAAGAAATGGAAAGCGGCCTTCGATTTTCAGCGCGACCCTGCAAAGTGCAATCTTTAAACCGAGGGACCGGGCGCTCGAAGAACATCTTAATACGGCAGCAGCAAGTCGTACAAACAAATGAAACCAAGCTGGTTCTACTGGATCTCTCTGCTGCCTTTGGTAGTATTGACCACGGTATCAGGATAAACAGGCTGCAGGATTTGTTTGGCTTTATTGGTGTTGTTTTAAAATGGCTTGCATCCTATTTAACTAAGAGATCTTTCAATGTTAGTCTAAATGGAATCATGTCAGATACAGCGGACCTGCCTTGTGGGGTACCCCAGGGATCCGTCCTGGGCCCGATCATCTTTCCACTTGGGCAAATTACAAGATGTTATAATACTATATCTTATCATCTCTACGCTGACGACATCCACATGTACTGTTCTTTCAAAGCCTCTGAATTTCATAAGCTATCGAGTTTAATAAACTGTCAGGAACAACTTTCTACAACTAAACAATGAAAAAACAGAAACTTTGATCGTAGCTCCAGACGGGGGAATCCCAGTCATTAAAAAACACTTAAGCTTTTTAGGGTTTTCTGATGAAACATCTCTTAGAAATTCGGGTGTCCTCAGCTTGTTGGAAGCTGTTTTTATCACTGAAGAAATATTTCAAAACTGAGACTGCTGGTATCAAAAGCCGAACTCGAGATGGTTATCCAGGCTTTTATCGCTTCACGTCTGGACGACTGCAGCAGTCTTTTTATTGGTTTAAACAAGTCGACCTTAGACCGCCTCCAGACAGAGCAAAACGCCGCAGCCAGACTTTCAACGAGCACAAACAGGAGATCGCACATCACTCCGGTTGTAGCTTCTCTTCACTGGCTACCAGTAAATTTTAGAATTCATTTTAAAGTTTCAGTCTTAACCTTTAGAGCCCTACAAGGTCAACCTCCACAGCAAATCTCTGACCTGCTGATACCACATTTCTCTGAGGTCAGCAAGTCAGAATTTGCTGTTGGTCCCATGCACTCATTTTAAAACTAGAGGTGATCGGGCTTTTCAGGCGGTGGCACCAAGACTGTGGAACTCTTTGCCGCTGGCTCTACGCTGCATAAACTCCACTGACTCTTTTAAAAAGCAGCTAAAGACTTTTTTATATAGAGAAGCTTTTAATTAACCTCTTTTACTAACTTGGTGTTTACATTGTGTTTTTCTCGTGCTGTATTGGGAACAACAGTGATGTATTGTGTTTTTTTTTTTTTTGTATATCACTGTTTTATTTCTTTGTGTTACTGTAAAGCACTTTGTGATTTCTATCTGCGAACGGTGATATATAAATACATTCCACTTACTTACTTACTTAGCCGACCTCTGATTATGAGAAGCATGTTGTCAAAGACTGAGCAGTTTGAAAGTTTACTGACTGATTCCAACTTGGACTTCCTGTTCCTTGTGATTAACTAAGTCAGCAGCATTGGGGTTACAGGAAACACGACTAAACCTTCAGAGGAGGAGGAGTTCTGTTATCGGTTCAAGATCATTTTAAATGTGTTTCAGTACATTTTACTTGTTTACAACACCTGGAAAGCATCACTGCTTCCTTCGCGTTCTCACTTTGCACGTCTTTTCTTGCTGTTGCCAAATACCGACCCCTCATTTTAGTTTCTGTTCTTTATTTGACGATCTGCCTCCATCGAGATCCGTTAAACCTGCCGTCACTGATCACTGTCCGGTTGTTTTGGGTCAACCTTGGTTTCTTTTCCCTTCCTGTCTGGCAGGAAACGTTCCCACAAACAAGTTTTTAAAGAAAAATCCCTGTAATGTGGAACATTCTCCTTGCAGTGTTTGCAGGATGTTCTCGAGGGAACACATTACAGAACGTTCTTCTGTTAGACGTTTCCACAATGTTAACAAAACGAAAGATGTTCTCAATGCAACGTTCAAAAAAATGTTGTCAAGATGTTATCGAGGCCTCAGATGACGGAACGTTCTTTTTAAGACGTTCCTTTTCTGGGATCTATTAACAAGGTGGAAAATTCTGGCTGCAACGTTCTGGGGATGTTGTTGAAAGAACACATTACAGAACGTTCTTCTGTCTCACGTTCTCACAATGTTCCTTGATAACAAAGGAAGAACGTTCCAACACAAACATTTGCAAAACGTTTTCCAGATCTTATCGAGGCCTCAGATGTTTTATAACGTTCCTGTAATGTGCCATATTAAAGGTGGAACATTTGTTCTTTTTGTTGAGGGAACACTTTATAGAACGTTCTTCTAGAAGACTTTTCTACATTTATGGCAAAGAAAGGATGTTCCCAATGCAGCGTTCAAAAAAATGTCCTCAAGATGTTGTTGAGACATCAGACGCCAGAACGTTCTTTATAATACGTTCCTTCACTGCAATATATTAACAAAGGGGGAACATTCTGAGTGTAATGTTATGAGGATGTTCTGGGGATGCTGTTGAGGGAACACATTGTAGAACGTTCTTCTGTAACACATTCTCACAATGTTCCTTGATAACAAGAACGTTCCCACACAATCGTTTGCAAAATGTTTTTCAGATGTCATCAAGGCCTCAGATGACGTTCCTGTCATGGGACATATTGAAGGTGGAACATCTGGACTCTTTGTCGAGGGAACGCGTTACAGAACGTTCTTGTACGAGACGTTTCCAATGGTAGTAAAGAAATAATGTTCCCAATGCAACATTCAAAAAATGTTTTCAAGATGCTGCCGACACCTCAGACAGCAGAACGTTCTTCATAATATAAAAAAGGTGGAACGTTCTCGCTGCAGCGTTCTGAGGATGTTGTCGAGATAACGCATCGCATTATCTACAAAACGTTCCAGCAATGTTCCACACTGTTGCATGACAACAAAGGAAGAACGTTCTCAGAATAACGGTCTAAAAGCATTTTTAGAACATCTCTAGTTATTCTACCTTCAAGAAGAACATTCTAGGAACTGAAAGAAACATTAGTAGAACTAATAGTGGAACGTTTTGAGACCTCAGACGACAAAACGTTCTTTATAAGACGTTCCTGCACTGCGATTATATTAACAAACATTCTTCCTGCAATGTTCTGAGGATGTTTTGGGGACGTTGTTGAGAGAACACATCATGGAATCTATTAAATGTCCCCACAATGTTCCATGATAACAAAGGAACAACGTTCTCAGTGCAACATGTAGTCTCCAGAACATTAGTGCAAAATGGTCTCACACAGTCGTCACCAGACATCTTTAGAACATCTTTAATTCTTCGTTCTGAGAACTTAAAGAAGACTTCCTGCTGAAAACACCAGTAGAACCTTGCAGAACGTTTGTGGAGTCCATCTAAAATTACTCAAAAAGCTTAAAATGTGTAGACATGATGCGTTACATGTGTTTGAAGTGACCTGCTTCTCATACGTAATCTGATAATATCACACCGCCAGCGTTCTGGAACTTCATCAACATGCGTTTCTTCATGTAGAGAGAAAATCTCAACGAGGGAAGTCAAGTTCAGAATTCGTTTGTCTCCTCTTGTTCAGTGAGTTGATTCCTGCCGATGCGAGATAACGTTCGCTCATTTGCTGACATTTGTCCCGCGCACGTAAAAAGCAGCTCATCCCCGCGGTTCGTCAGCCCGACTCGTCGCTCCTGTGGTTTAATGGTCCGTCTGTAATGTCGCCGCTGAAATGTGAAAATCCCACAGGCAGAAAATTGAAGCAGAGAACAGATGTTGTTGTTGTTGTTGTTGTTGTTGTTCTCTGCTTTGTCTTTATGAGGGAGGTCTGTGGTGTAGTTAGATGGAACTGAGCAACTTCTGCCGTTTAAAAAGTTTCCTAAAGCTGTCCGTCAGAAGCATCCACTCTCTAAATCTTGCTAAACTCTGCACGTGTCGCGAGTCTATTATGGCAGAAACTCCTGCAGTGCAACTTCAAGCAAAAGCCGCCGATACAAGAGGACGGTTTTAAAAAGCTCCACAGTATTGATGAAGTGTCTTGAATTGTCTGCTGCTTCCTGTTTCTCATCCCAGAGTACAACTGTCAAAGCAAAAGGTTCTGCTTTTTATAAAATGTCACAGACATGCGGATCAAACACTATTTGCGATGCGGCACAAAAAGAGAGAGGAACTTTGAAAAACACCTCCTCGGTTTGACTGGGAGGCCTTCAAGTCACTTCAGATAAACTCTAGAATGTGAGAACTGGCGATCAAGTTCACAGTTAAAATGACAGCCTTGTCTATCAATAAAACCTGTTTCTACACAGCTAAACTGCATGTTTTGAAAGATGCAATGTGTGATGGAGTAAGAAAAGCCTCAAGTTTCAAAGAGCCAGGAGACGATCCTTCACTCATACTTGGCAAAATTAAGCTTCACATGTTGTTCAGTTTCAACTTGAAGACGACATGGAAGCAGCACGGGGTCAGCCCTGTGTTCCCACAATCCTATCCGTCCATCTTCTACCTCTTATCCGGGTTGGGTTGTGGAGGCAGCAGTCTAAGCAGAGAGGCCCAGACTTCCCTCGCCCCAGACACCTCTTCCAGCTCTTCCAGTGGGACCCCGAGGTGTTCCCAGGCCAGCCCAGAGACATAGTCCCTCCAGCGTGTCCTAGGTCTACCCCGAGGCCTCCTACTGGTGGGACATGCCAGGAACACCTCCATCCAGAACAGATGCCCAAGCCACCTCAGCTGACCCCTTTGGATGTGGAGAAGTAGCGGCTCTACTCCGAGTTCCTCCGAGAGCTTCGCCTTTTGGTTTAGCTCCTTCTTCACCACAACAGACCGGTACAGCGACCGCATGACTCCTCCTGTCAACATCACGCTCCATCCTCCCCTCACTCGTGAACAAGACCCCGAGATACTTAAACTCCTCCACTTGAGGCAGGGACTCTCCACCGACCCGGCGAGGTCAAGCCTTTTTCCCAGTTGAGAACCATGGCCTCGGATTTGGAGGTGCTGATCCTCATCCCAGTCACTTCACACTCGACTGGGTGCACGTTGAAGCCCTATGTTCCCACATTTTTCTGATTTTTTTTCACTGAAAATTTTGAAAATTAGGCCCTTTGTTCCCACACGTCTCACATTTCTACGTCCCGTTTACATGAAGGGAGAACGCCGATATTTCAACGCGGTTCGTCGCTCCTCAGCAGCCCCATGTTGGAGTAGCGGCGTTGAGCTCCAGAGAGTTTGGAAGCTAGTTCTCTCCTTCACATCACCAGTCGCAGGATTGAGTGGCGAACCTCTAACTACCAGGGGTGGAAATGTGGGAACATAGGGCCTCATTTTGAAAAAAACAGTCTTAGGAATGTGGACCAAAGGCACGCTTCCCTTTGCATACATAGTGACAACATATGGACTCTATTGCACACCTGTTTTTGTAGTGCTACGACATCCACACCTCAAATTCTACTGATGTTAGAGACCTTGAAAGTTGTTCAAATGTCAACCAAAGACTGTATTTTTAGTAGGAAACATGGATCCATCCATATATATACACTCACAGGAACTTTTTGAAGCCCCAGTTCCACCATCGATTGAAAGTTTTGCACCTTTTTCCCATTTTCAAGAGCCAGTAGTTAAAATCTTGTCTTCTGCCGGATCCATTCAATCATTCTGATCTGCTGGAAACTATTCTGTCTGTGCCCCCACCAAATATCATGACTCCAGGAGTTTTATTTCCAATTCATTTTTCAATTTTGAGTCACTTTTGACTAGTTTTAAGTAACTGTGGATACATTTCAAGTTATCTGAGACACATTTTGGGTCTTTCTGGACATTTTTTTGCTCACTTTCGACAGGTTTTAAATAAAAAATACCAACAAGCTGGAACATTGTCTTCTCAAACCTGCCACACATCAGATTCTACTGATGTTAGAGCCTCAAAAGTTGGTGAAATGTCAACCGAAGACTGTATTTTTGGTAGGAAACATGGATCCATTCATAGTTATACACTTACAGGAACTTTTTGGGACAACAATACCAACATCATTGGAAAATTTGATGCTTTCTTCCATTTTCAAGGCCCAATAATTTAAAATGTGTCCTCTACTGGAGCCGTTCAGTCATTCTGATCTACTGGAAGCTATTCTGCCTCTGTCCTCTCCAGGTTTCATGGCTGTGGGAGTTTTATTTCTGGAGATACTGAACCTTCAAAACGCCCTCTCAGATAATACATTATTTTTTCGAAGGTGAAAACACAGAAACTCACAGGGCTGGAGGAAAAACCTTCTCGAAATCCAGGCAAAACATTTCACAGAACTTAGTTTTGGGTCCCAAACAACGAACAAGTAAACTCTGAATACAGTCTGACAATGGAGCGACTCCACTGTGTGAAATGACTCGGACTGACCCATATTCATCCTCGGCGAACTTCCTCCTTCACCACTGTGGATGAAGGATGCACACAAACACAAATGCAAGACCTACGACAACAAAACGTGGCCTTCGCTCAGGAAGTCAGGCCTGCGTCCTTCATGGAACCATTATTCTTAGACTTAGGGTTTGTTTTCACTTGTTTCCTTCAGTTTAGGCACCAAAACTACGTGACTTACCTTGGGAGGATATCAGCGTTGGTTGACCCTTCAGAACGGCAGGTTAGAAGCTTGGATAAGCGCTTGGTTTAGGTTACAATACGACTCTTTCACAGCGTGTTTCAAGCTCGTTTTCTAGGTTACCATGGTGATCAGGAATGAGCTATGAGCAACATGACTGCGGTATTATTCGATGATTATAAGAAGAGACTGTAAAACCTAAATGTGAAAGGATGAATTGATTTAAAAAGTGTTCATGAACCAATAGTTTATTTACTGTAATGTCCATAATTGTTAACCTTCTCTGTTGTTGAGAGTCGCCCTCAGAATTGAAGAATATCACCGACTCTAATGTGTCGGGATGAGAGAAGACAAAAGCATAACTACAGACAGAACTAGAAACAGTTAAAATGATCTCTCTCTTCATGCATCTCCTTCATTTTTGTCCCTGCAGAACATCTGAAGGTGGCTCTGGAGGAATACATGACGCGGATGCCGAAGGTCCGCATCCTGAGGACCAAGAAGAGGGAAGGTCTGATCCGGACTCGTCTGCTGGGAGCTGCTGCCGCTAAAGGAGAAGTCATCACCTTCCTGGACTCCCACTGTGAGGCTAACGTGAACTGGCTGCCTCCTCTGCTGGGTGAGGAACAAACACATACAGACACTATCAGGTATAACATTATGACCACCTGCCTAATAATGTTGGTCCCCCTTAATGCTCTGAACCATTGGACCAGAGGACCTCTCAGGGGGTCCTATGGGGTCTGGAACCACTGGATCCTTTGGCTACTCTGGCTTGTAAAGTAAAAATGCACTTTCCAAGATATTCTGCTTTCCAAAAACAAGCCTGCTTTCATGAAATCACACTTATTTTCCAATAAATCAGAAAAGCTTTTGATTGAAATGTTATTTTTTGTCCCTAAATGTCTCCATTTATTAAAAATACTCCGACATAAATAGAAACATTTTATGAAACACCCTGTAATCACATCATTTCCAGCCTGAAAAACAGCCAGGAAAAGCCTTTAAACCAGAGGTGTCCAGTCCTGGTCCTCGAGGGCCACCATCCCTCTTCCAACACACCTGATTCAGATGATCACGATTGTTATCAGGCTTCTGCAGAGCTTGATGAGCTGATCATTTGAATCAGGTGTGTTGGAAGAGAGATGGTGGCCCTCGAGGACCAGGACAGGACACCCCTGCTTTAAACCCATCCATACTTTCTGTGTGAGATACCAGTTTATGTAGACAGGTGTCAGTATATATTATAGGACTGTGAATGTTTAAATATTTAGCCATCATTGAAGCATCTGATTAATCCCAGATTCATTCTTCTGAAGGACTCTGACCTCCAACTTCAGATGTCCTGGTCTGGTTTTCGAGGCTTGTTAAGGTTTTTTTTTTATCATGTTGAAGTTTGCAGTCGTAAAGGGAGAACAGGATTCTTAGCCTGGTTTGATTTGTGGTTTGTAAACTAAAGGGTTTTTGTAGGGTGCAGCAAAAATGTCTGCAGTGTGGAAACATTTCAAATTGGAAAATGGAAGAAGTTCACCTTGTAATATCTGCTGTGGGAGCATTTTGCAAGGTTTTAGTCAGTCCGTTTAGTCAGGTAACTCTGGCAAAGGCTGCACCGAATTTCCTCCAGACAGCAACAAGACCTGAAAGATCCCAGAGAGGGGACTAAATTCACCGTGCTGGATGCAGCCCGCCGGGTTCTTCCGAGATTTTCTTGTGTGGAAACTGCCATAATTCACCTCGGTTTGCATTAAATTCCAATTAAAACACTGTGTTTCATGCAGCAGCTGGGCTTTGCAGCAAGTTTCCAAACCATGCATGAGGCCTTTTATCGGATGTGAAGCAAAACTGAAATATCTGTGGTTAATCTGTAGTATACGGAGCCCCTAAAGGGACATGGGCAGACAAAAATTAAAATGTTAGTTTCACGTGAGCACAAGATAACTCCCTGTTTGTTCACTGCAGATGTCTGAAAATGATAATACAGGAAAGATGTTCACAGATTCGGACTTCCGGCATCAATAACTCATTAGAGATACGTTGTCAAAACACAATCGATGCCTCTTTCCATCGTTGTCAGGTAGACAATGTGCTACAAGCCCAGCTTTATCAACAGTAGCTGTCTGTCAGGCTGCAGAAATAACACGGCTGGGCGATGAGTGCACAGGGACCGTCTGCAAATTACAAAACCGCTGCAACAGTGTAGAGAGACACCACACAGATATTCAATAACGCCACCCTGATACACTGTAGTGTCACCAGAATCACTGCAGCCATCGACTGGCTCCTGTTGATCAGACCACAACACCTGGTTTGAGATACACGTAGATATAAAAATCACACCGTTGCAAAAATGCAATTTGCAGACGGTCCCTGGACACTCATCTCCCAGCCGGCTGCTCATAGACACCAGTGTTGTTTCTGCAGCCTGAAAGACAGCTACTGTTGATAAAGCTGGGCTTGTAGCACATTGTCTACCTGACAACGATGGAAAGAGGCATCGATTATGTTTTGACAACGTATCACTAATGAGTTATTGATGCTGGAAGTTCGCATGAACACGAGAAACTTCCATTTTAATTTTTGTCCCTTTAGGGACTCTGTAGTAGCACGGCAGCGTCACAACAATGCGAAACTCTCATTTTACTTACTTTACTTACTTTACTTGCTGTGACTGTGAATGTTCATAGATGAGATAAGATGAGATAAAACTTTATTAACCTGAGAAAAAAAGACATATCTTAAGAAACGCAGCTCCTAAAAGTAGAAAAGCGATAAGATGTAAGTAAAATACATGACTGAAATAACCAAGAACGCTAACATAAAGCTAGTATAGAGCAGCAAAAAGTGATGATGATGATGAAATAATAAAGTGAATTATTGCAGCAGGAAAATGAGACATTGCACGTGACGTTTTTCTAGTTTGCTCTAATGCAGCGCTAAATGAAACTGTGATGAGAGCTTTTCATAAAGACAATAAATACTTCAGTTTGTTTATTTGGTGTTTTTCTCGCACTAATTGGAGCAGTGATGAGTTTGTTTACTACTATTTCATTAAATTAAACATCAAGGAAGAGCTTTTCTCTATTCAGTTGTCATGTAAATAGATTTTATTAACTTTAATGTTGGTAAAATGCTGGAACACTTAAAGTTAAATTCCTCAGATTGGAGGCTAGAAAACTTAAACAAGCACATCGACTCCCCAACTGTCCTCACTTTGGGCTCCGTGACCTTGGGAATGAGGACGTTTCCACACGGCCTTGATGTCGCTGCCAAACGGCCTCCCAGCAGCCCTCCATCAGCCTCCTCCTCGGTAATGTATGCCCACATCAGCTCCGCTCCCCTGCTGAGCGCCTCCTCCTCCTCCGGCTGATGGACTCGCTCGCAGACACACTCTCGCTTTCTCAATTACCCTCCTTTCCATTAAGGCGCCGTGTTGGGTCGTGTTTTCCTCAGCGTGGCGTCGTCCCACTTGGAACCGTTTCACAACAAGCCTCGTGACCCGTGCCGCCTCGCTGTCAAGCTGTTTACACGGCGACTGGGAATAAGGACGGCGAGCTGCCGGCGCGGAACATAAACAGGCATCATGTTCATTACAGCTCGCCGTGACACTTTGGAGCATTATTAATGGAGCCTGTGACAAAATAATGAGCAAAACTACATCTCAGGTTTGCATCCAGTTGACTGCAGAATAACAGGAGCCTTCAATAAAGCAATGAAATCAGCGTCACACATGAACTTGCTGTTTGCTCGCTGTCAGAAATGACTCAAACGGGCGTCTTCGGGGCTCCACTTTTCAAATAAGCCAAATCTAGAGTGGAGATGCGTCGTCTGCTGGGGTGCAGAGATGAAGCGTCGAGGCAGGAATTGTTGCGCCGAGGCTGGATAAACAACAACTGCAGGGGGATTGTTTTTGACTGAAAGCAGCGGAGATGACAGCAGGACGTGTTGCTCATCCTCCGCCAGCCCTTCCTCACCAAAGTGACCTCCGTCGACACACTTTTAGTCACATTCAGGCTGACGAGTGTTGAAGCTCAGAGGCAAACAAACACACATCTGGGTCGGTTTGGACAGAAGTCAGCATGTATGTGGCTGCAGAGTCTCAGAGTTTGAGAATTTTTCTGAGGACTGAAGTACTATATCTTCGTATTTCCACCCTAAATAAAACCTGTGACGCCATTTTAAGGGTTCAATAACTCCAGAAATAAAACTCCCACAACCATTAAAATTGGTGAAGACACAGGAAAAATAGTTCCCAGTAGATCATAATTGGTCAATAGATCCAGCAGAGGACACATTTTTAATTATTTGCCTTTGAAAATTGAAAAAAATGCAAAATTGACAAGCAAAGCTGGCACTGCAACCCCAAAAAGTTCTTCTAAGTGTATATAAATATGTATGGATCCATGTTTCCCACTAAAAATACAGTCTTTGTTCAACATTTCTCCAACTGTTGAGGCTCTAACATCAGTAAGATTTGATGTGTTGCAAGTTTGGCAAGACGAGGTTCCAGTTTTTTTTTTGCTATTTTGATGTGAAATTTGCCTAAAATGACATGAAATTCTCCTAAATTACATGAAACGTGTCCAAAATTACTCATAATTGACCGATATGACTTGACGCCTGCCCAGAACAACTTAAAACTTGTCCAAAAAAAGTCTATGAAAAAGTCTCATATGTTAAATATGAACAAGAAGACAACATGCAAGCAGCTTGTAACTTTGCACATGTAATACGAACATCTAGACCCCTATGAACACCAACATCTAGACCCCTATTAACACCAACATCTGGACCCCTATGAACACCAGCATCTAGACCCCTATTAACACCAACATCTGGACCCCTATGAACACCAACATCTAGACCCCTATTAACACCAACATCTGGACCCCTATGAACACCAGCATCTAGACCCTATGAACACCAACATCTAGACCCTATGAACACCAACATCTAGACCCTATGGACACCAACATCTAGACCCTATGAACACCAACATCTAGACCCTATGAACACCAACATCTAGACTCCTATGGACACCAACATCTAGACCCTATGAACACCAACATCTAGATCCTATGAACACCAACATCTAGACCCTATGAACACCAACATCTAGACCCTATGAACACCAACATCTAGACCCCTATGAACACCAACATTTGGACCCCTATGAACACCAACATCTAAACCCTATGAACACCAACATATAGACCTCTATGAACACCAACATCTAGACCCTATGAACACCAACATCTAGATCCTATGAACACCAACATCTAGACCCTATGAACACCAACATCTAGACCCCTATGAACACCAACACCCCTATGAACACCAACATCTAGACCCCTATGAACACCAACATCTAGACCCCTATGAACACCAACATCTAGACCCTATAAACACCAACATCTAGACCCCTATGAACACCAACATCTAGACCCCTATGGACACCAACATCTAGACCCCTATGGACACCAACATCTAGACCCCTAGGAGCTTTATTTCTAGAGATATTGAGCCCTTACAATGGCTTCCTGGGTAAGATGTTCACAAGGTCTGAAAATGTGAAATTCTCAAAATTCAGGCGAAACATTTCACAGAACTTAGTTTTTATGATAAATAAGTAAACTCTGTACAAACTCTGACAATGGGGATGCACTGCTATGTGAAATGACACAGACTGACCTGCATTCATCTTCCTGCTTCACCACTGTGGACGACAGATGCACACAAACACGAATACAAACCCTGTAGAATAAAACTTGTTTACTGTGACTCTTCATTGTGGACTATACAGACCAGACAACAACTGTGTGCCTCCCTCTGTTTCAGACCGCATCGCCCAGAACAGGAAGACCATCGTGTGCCCGATGATCGACGTCATCGACCACGACAACTTCGGCTACGACACCCAGGCGGGCGACGCCATGCGAGGGGCGTTCGACTGGGAGATGTACTACAAGCGGATCCCCATCCCCGCCGAGATGCAGCGAGACGACCCCAGCGAACCCTTTGAGTGAGTAACGACAGGCTTTACTAAGAGACTCTACTAACCCTACCCCTACACTAACCCTAACCCTGCCCAATGCCAAACCAGAGTTATGAACGTGTTGCTTCAGTAAAAACCCATTTGAGTTTAATGCTGGTCCTCCATCAGTCAGCATCATCTTCTGTTATAAGCTTCCAATAAAGGCACATTGTTAGGTTTAAAACCTGAAAATACACACAACACAGGAAGGAAGACAGCGCTCACGAGCTCAGGTCTTTTATTTGCGCACAAGGAGAGAACGGACACTACAGCTCTGCAGTATGCATCACTACAACATTCAAGCTCTCTGGCTAGGTTTGTCCTTGGCTCTTTTTATTTGGTAAAACAATCAGTACAAGAGTCAGCATAAGATAAGTGTCACTTACACAATCTTAATGGGTCAGTTCTCTGTGTTCTTTACTGTGAGTACATACAGCTTGGAATGTTTTATGGTGATTCATGGTTGCTGACATGTAGACTTTAAAGTCCTGACAGTCACTCAGTGATTACCTAATAAGAATAATTCTTAACATCAGCACAATTCTTCTAACACACATGTTGCTGTTTGTCTTGAAGTTTCTGTTGCTGTGTTTATTGTGAAACTATTCCAGGGAACATTCAGCTCGTCTAACTAGTTTTAGTGGAGGCTGGGGTGGACTGGAGCAAAGAATCAGCCCAGATTGGCCCCCAGCAGTACCGCTTGACCGAATCAAGCACTGGTTTTTGAATGCAAGGACAAAAACTGCCAGAAAGGTCGGACTTTCAGAACCCTGCCGGCGGGAGGGTTAACGCCAGGATCAGGCATGACCTGCAGGGTCTGTCCTCCACTATCGGATGCTGCTGCTGCAGCTGCTGGACCAAATGACGCTGTTATTGTGGTGCATGTGGAGGCCTCTGCTTCCAGTGGTTTGCTTTCGCTGGTTGTTTTTCCATGATGTCAGACTCCTCACCCGACCTCGGCTCACTTGCCGTGACTCTGTTAGCCCAGTAGGATGTGACGATGGGCTGTCAGCCACACAGCTGGACAATAGGTCGCATAACTCTCCAGCCAATTATGTGGGGAAGAAAAAAATACCTGTTGACCAGCCTCCAGTAGACACCAGGACAGTGCCAGATAGCCAGACCACCCCTGAGTGGAGGTGATGCTAATTATTAGGACTCATCAATGCTACTACAGTTTGATTTGCAATATATATATTAATATTCACTTTGTAGTAGATTTAAAATGTGCAGTAAAGCTCGACTTCCTTAGAAAGCATCCAAAGCTGCCACATAAGGGGAGTGTTGACAACAAACGGCATGATTTTAAACCCTGATTTAGATTTGACATTGATAAATTAAGCAGCCCTGCTAATTTTCAAGTGCTAATTCCATCCTTGTTAATCCCAATTGATGCCAAGAACACATATTAAATTACCAGACAGACAGAAAGCATCCATGACATGAGGAAGTAAGTATTTGACTCGTTGGTGACGCCATACGAAACGTTAGAAACCAGAAAGATGGTCACCGCTCATCCTGATGGCGACACCAATGGTGGCACCAAATATCACGACTGTCCATTAAATAGTTGCCGACATGTTTTGACCTGCAAATGAAGAACTTCCTCAAAGCATCCTCAGAACGCTGCAGTCTGATTGTTCCACATTCGTTTATGCATCACATTAGAGGAACATTTTATGAGAAGGCAGCATCCAAACACTATTTAAAATGATAAATACACTTAAAACTTCAGATTCAAACGTTAAAACATGACTGGACCTTGCCGGATGTCGGGTCTGGTGGACAGTAGCATCGTCTCTGAGGGTAATTAGCTTCACAAACTGCTGCGTTCTGTTGCAGCGAGACGAGCTCTTCCCAATTAACACAAGTCGAATTTTTTAAGGCTCTTAACTCCGTCGATTCGCCTCCTTCAGTTTGTCTCGGCAGTAATTAAGTCCGTCTCCCTGCTGTGTTTCAAGCAGATCCTTTGTGCTCAGATTCACACTCGTATGGATCTGGACTAATTCTTGGGGTATTATTCTAATGTCTGATTTAACCGAGACAAACACACCCAGGCTGATCAGACTGACGAGGCTGAAGTTTATCTGATATTTCATTTACATCTCTGTGACGAAAAGCATGTTTTTAGGCTTCGAGGTTATTTTCTTCAATGTGGATGAACCTGATGTTGCTCCAGTGTTTTCATCTGAGATCATAACAATTCAATTAAGTTATGTTTATTCAGCACGAAATTGTGCCTCATGTCATTCAAGACAAGAGAGGGGAGACAAGATGAGCATTGAAATCCCCCAAATCATGGCTTTTATCCACATTAAAACTGTAATAAAAGACAGAACCTTCAGATTTGCAGCTTTTCCACTGTGTTACAGTCCTGGGTGGAGGTTTGTTCGAGACACTTGTTACCTAATGTGAGATTTGGGGGTTTAAACAGGGACTCTGCTAACATTAAACTTCCTTTCTTGGTAGATAAAACATGTTATGCTCCAGATAGTGGCGCTTCTGCCTGTGTATTTATGTCTGGTTACAGTAGATAAGGCAGGTTTTGGTTTGGCAGAGAGTGTTTTGGTTGCAGTTCAGGATAAATGTGCAAAACCTCTCGTAGAAGTTGGTCATATTATTTATTTGAGCAGCACCATCTGGCCTCAGTGCCTGTTTTGGAGATCTGTAGCATGCAGAAAAATGAACTGAATCTCAGCTTAAAATGGAGATATTTCATCAAAATCACCGACTGTAGACGTTTCATTTTTTAAAAATGGAAAAAAAATAAACTGTGTGAACCAACTAGACTCTAAAAAACAACAAAAAATGATACGTTTCTTCTCGCAGCTCAGGATTCATTAGAAGCTCAGCTGCAACCATCAGTGACTTCACAAAAGTTCAGGGACGTTTCGGCTGAACTGCAGGCCGTGTAAAATTTAAAAGAGTTATCAGTCAGAAACTTTAAATACACAAAGAATTATCAGATTTTCTAGTATTAACTTGCAGCTCCATCAGAGAAAAAAACAGCAAATATGAGCTTAAAACTGTGATATTTCACCAAAATCACTTCATTCTAAATCTATTATTTTTAAAAATGCCAACATAAACTAGTTTCCATGACCAGATTCTGTTTAAAGAAAAAAAAATGCTATTCAGTGCAACTTGACATTTGTAGATATTTAATCAGAAATACTTTATTCAATCTTTAGAATAGTGCAGAAACAATCCATGTGCACCATCCATCCATCATCCATCCATCGCTTAATCCTCTGTAGCCGACCCTGGTCCTCGAGGGCCAGCACACCTGATTCAGATGATCAGGATCGTTATCAGGCTTCTGCAGAGCTTCAGGATGAGCTGATCATTGAATCAGGTGTGTTAGAAGAGGGACAACATGCTGGATTGTGGCTTTCGAGGACCAAGATTGGACACCCCTGCTCTGAAGGGTCACAGGGTGGATTGGAGTCTATCCCAGCCGACTCGGGCGAAGGCAGGAGACACACAGAGACTGACAACCTAGCACACTCTCATTCACACCGACAGAATCATCAGTTAACCTCAGCATGTTTTTGGACTGTGGGAGAACAAACAAAGTCCACACAGAAAGATCCCAGGTGTCCTAACCGGGACGCGAACTGGAGATCTTCTAGCTGTGAGGGGTCGCTGCTAACTGAGCCACCGTGCAGCCCTGTTCACCAACCAGACTCTTTAGAAACATGTCTGCTACTCGGTGCTACTGTGAAGTCATTAGAGACAAACATTCAGGGTCTATTTGACTGATCAGGGCTCGAAATGAAAACAAATTACAAATCAAAGTAGTGAAGCACTGACAGTATGAACAGCCACCATTTCCATCTCCAGTGCTGGTGACACATGCAGGCATTTGAGCGAATGTTCAACAACTTTCATTTCTTCTTTTTTATGATTCTTGGATTTCCAGCTTTGTTATCCTGCATAAAGACACGCTTCATCTCCTCCTTCATGGTCGTTCTGCTTCCATAGAGGTGCAGGACTTTATGTCGCAGTGAGAAACTAGTTCAGAGTGAATAAATATGGGACATGTTGGGGTTCAGAGGGTTGACAGATCCCATAGACAGCAGCTACTGTTGTTGTAAAGGCTGGAACCAAAGGGGAAGGCATGAGAGAAGCCCATGCTTGTACGCTTTATGTCCATGAGTATATAGACGGTGTGTTTTCTCAACACAAGCATGTCTCTATCTTTGTTGGAACATGACCCCAGTTTGATGAGGAAGAACCTGACCTGGAACCCTGACATCAGCCTGATTCAGCTCCTTTGGGATTAACCAGAACTCCGACTGCGAGCGAGTCCACATCGGCCGACATCGACGCTCTGCAGCAGATTTTGCAGCCCGGTTCGGAGTCTGGAACCAGATCTGAACAAACGGCTGCACATGGACGCTCACACGTCCGCTCGGTTCTGTGCATTTTCATCCAGAGAGCAAATTGGAAATTATGTTAATTTTATCGCACAGCAAACGGGCAGAGAGCCACTCGTTCATCACGCGCGCATGTCGTGCAGCTGCGAGTGGTAATTTGGAGTTCCATCAGATATGGCGGAGGCCACGGCGAACAGAGCCGCCGCTGCGAGTTGTTTTCATTTTAATTATAAAACATAAAGCGCGCAAACAAACTGCAGGGAAACGGCGAGCGGCGGCCAATTATGATGTGTTAAAAGACATTAAAGAGGAGAACGCATTAAAAGAGAGGAGTGTTGGGGAGAGGTGCTGAGGTTTCTGCCAGATTAATTGAATTGTTTTCACCCTCGAAGAAGGAAAAACTGCAGAAGCCTTTCTGTTGTATCTGTGCTCAGTGCTCAGGAGGCGTGTTGCCGCCCGGCGGTACAGTAGCTGCCCTGTTTGCCTTTAATTGATCCTCCTCAGGGACCAGCTTGGTGAGAGCAGACTACCTGCCGGCTGCCTTCCTCCCATTTCTACCTGATGAAAAGCTGGTAACTATGACAACCCGGCGTACCTGCAAGAGAGAGTGTGTGTGTGCTGTGGTGTTCCAGCGCTGGAGAAGGCCGGGGATAGAAAGATTAGAAAGATCTGCTTCGGCGTTGATTGATTGTCGAGATTAGAGGCGCCTTAAATCGGATTCGGGCGAGGCTCCGGGGTGAGGGATCGGGATGCAGCCGGCGAAGTTCCTCGCAAGAAGTGTCGACGCGAGCTCGTGTTGATGCGTCTGCACCTGCTGCCCCAGTTTCTGAGCCTCAGGTGTGCGGCGGCGGCAACAATCAAGCGCAGCAGCGACACAGCAGCTAACAAGGCCTGAACTCAGCCCGTCACAGCAGACAGCAGCCACGGCGCTCTGTAGTGGGTTAATTGGTTCGGCGCTGTGCAGAGCGTCGTCATTATCTGCCGAGGAATAGTGCCGCCGCAAATACATGCTCTCTGACTTGCTGCCTGCTTCCCCCCGGAGTGTTTTCTTGCTCTCTTTTTACATCTCTTGTTGTTCCTCTTGTAGATACACGGCGTGTTTTGAGGGGCTTGATGCTCGTTTCTTGCAGACCTGCAGCTCTTATAGGGCGGCAGCTGCAGTGGATTCCAGCTCGGAGCCAGAGCTGCAGGAAATGACACGTGCACTTAACAATGTACACATTTTATTCTTCTTTTATTATTATTCTGGCGCTTGTTTTTGCAGGGACGGTGCAGAGTTTAAACCAGAGATAGCTTGGAGCGCATTTGCATCTGTTGTTCCCGCT
Organism: Dascyllus trimaculatus; assembly: GCA_024666655.1. Classification (NCBI taxonomy): domain Eukaryota; kingdom Metazoa; phylum Chordata; class Actinopteri; family Pomacentridae; genus Dascyllus; species Dascyllus trimaculatus. Next base: position 1,807,011 of record CM045459.1, on the reverse strand, counting down.
CAAGTACGCAAAAAAAACTCACCACAGAACAATAAATATACAACAAAACAATACAAAACAGTGTTGTGGTGACTTCAGCTGAACCTTGAGGCTGGTTTTAAACAATGCAAAGCTTCCTGAGTATCTAATGTTCAGTTCCAGTCCAGCCTTCAGTGTCCAGGCAGGCCAGGCGTCCCCTAACATGAGGATTTCATTGCAATAAATGGCGAAATGTCAAAGCAAATGGCATTTATTGTAATAAAAGACAGTGCAAAGGGGTTCAAAACATGAAAAGGGTCTATAAATGCGCCGGCGTTCTGAACCATGAGTGCTCAGGAGTCATGATTGCTTTGTAAAATACTTCATATTCACCGTTTGGGCTTCACCAACCGACTAAAGCTGCTGGACTCATCGTGTTTTGTCTCCAGGTCTCCAGTGATGGCCGGTGGACTCTTCGCCGTGGACAGGAAGTGGTTCTGGGAGCTGGGCGGATACGACACGGGCCTGGAGATCTGGGGAGGAGAGCAGTACGAGATCTCCTTCAAGGTAACATATAGAATTATTTTCCCGCTATTAAAGTCCTCGAAGGCAGACGAGATTTTATCTTCTTTACTTGAGATTCTGCAACCATCCAGTCTGTCGCCTCTTTATCTGCCTGCATCAGGGTCACAGTCATAATTAGAATAAAAGACGTCCTCCTGGAAATTAATGTTGTTGCCGAGATGTGACATAATCCTCTTTTCTTCTGCCTCCGGTGCAAACCTGCAATGAAAGCTTTGTGTGTTTGATTTTATACGTTTCAAAAGAGCTAAAGGTGGTTGTCTTTGTTCTTTCTTTGAGGGCCCCGCTCCATTTCTAATGCTCCCCTTCAAATTTATTAGAATTTCCCTCAGGCCGCTCTTTATCGGCCTCTTAACAAGCTCAGGCGGCGTTAACAACACAGGTGACGGTTATTTACCTTTAAGTGGAGTTCAGTGTCGGAGCTGTTGACTGAGGGGAGTGGAGGGAGTGAAGGCAAGGAGCTCTTTGGAGATTTTCGCCTTTTTCTCCTCACTTTTAGCCAAACGTTTCTGTGATCGGGATCACTGGGGTAGAAGATCAGACAAACGGAGTCGGGTTTGTTTGCTCCTGATCTGATCCGAGTCATTTAAAGCCAAAGCCGAGTCCCAATCAGATACCATTTTAGCTAAATAATAGACACTTCAAGTACATTTAGGTTGTTAAAATCAATCAAGTCTGCTGCTTTATAAGTGGATACCTGTTCCTTAATGTTATGTCGGTGGTCAGCGACCTTGTTTCTAAGCTTTAATGTTGTGTTAGAGGACGTATTGTGGATTAGCTGTAGTACCTGGTTGCCCGTCTTTAATACTGCAGTAACCAGAAGAAGGTGGTGACAGGCTGTTCATGTTGGCAAGCAGAGAGCATTGTGAGGGTTTAGCTAGCAACGGGCACCATGACAAAGACTTCTGTGTTCGTTAATGACCTCCAAAAAGAGAAAAGGTGTGTTTGAGACCCAACTCATGTGTTCCTTGACTAAAAGAGTAATATTAGCACAGGCCAAACCTCCACTGTTGTCATTTAATCAATTATTCAATTTAAAAAATATGAAATAAACTCACTTTAGGACAACTGTGTGTAGACAGATGTAAAGAAAAGACTGAACTTTGTTTAAAAAAAGGGGCTCATGACAAAGACTTCTGTGATGCTTAATGACCTCCGACCAGAGCTCATGTGTTTAAGACATAAAGGGACAACTAGGACAAGGTTCCTAAATCCTAGTGGACAATGTAGTATGGCTGCTTTTGTGGCCCAAATCATGTGTTACTTAACTACAACAGTCATATCATCACAGGTCAAACCTCCACTGTACTCTGTTGTCATTTAATTAATTATTCAGTTTGAAAAAATATTAAAAATTCACATCCCAAGCATCCTGCCACAAATTATACACTCACTTGTGACACTTTATCTAGCAAGGGGCACCATGACAAAGACTTCTGTTATGCTTAATGACCTCCGACTGATCAGGAATTTCAGACAAATGGGTATCAACAAAGACAAAGATTTTATATAAGTAACAGAGCCTTGATTGGAACCTCCTTATCTTCTAGCATAAACATAGCACCACATGTGCATGTTAATAAGGTTTAGCTAGCAATGGGCACCATGACAAAGACTTCTGTGATGCTTAATGACCTTTGAGAAAAAGCCTCCTACTGTTTAATACTATAAAGATTAGAGGAAGCGTCACTTGGATTACAGGTAGTTCATGTTGGCAAGCAGAGAGCATTGTGGGGGTTTAGCTAGCGAGGGGCACCATGACTAAGACTCTTGTGATGCTTAATGACCTCCGACCAGAACTCAGGTACTGAGTATAAACTAAGACAATGATATTATATTTAGTAACATGTGTAACAGAGCCTTGCTTGGGACATTCCTATCTTCTAGCATAAACATAGCACCATATGTGCTTGTTAATAAGGATTAGCTAGCAACGGGCACCATGACAAAGACTTCTGTGATGCTTAATGACCTTTGAAAAAAAGCCTCTTACTGTTTAATACTATAGAGATAAGAGGAGGCATCACTTGGATTACAGGTAGTTCATGATGGCAAGCAGAGAGCATTGTGGGGGTTTAGCTAGGACGGGGCACCATGACTAAGACTTCTGTGATGCTTAATGACCTCCGACAAGCTGAGATTGGCTCGGATAGTTTACCTATATCTCAGTGGCATATGTAGCCACCAAAACATGTCTGTTGAACTAAACAGGGATATCGGGACAGGATGACATGCGCTCAATTTGTGTTATCGATCAAATTTTGCTCTCCCTTTATGACACTTCTGCTACAGCTGATGTAAATTAGCATTAGCCTTAACGTGAGCCGAAAACACAGTGGTTAGAGTTCCTTATTAAGATGTAGACACACCAAAAAGGCTTGGCTTAGCATCCCACGCTAACTACCGACCAGCTCTGGAGCCTCTGTAATTTGGTGGTATAGCAGGAAACCTTTTCTCAGCGTCCATCATAAAAGATTAAAAGAAATCTGACTGATTCCTCCACCAGCCTCGCCTACGACCACATATCTGCACTCTGAGTGTGATTCCACCTTGACTCTGAAGGATAGCTCTGCACCTGAGTGTGTTCAAGCCGCGAGCGAAAGGTGAGGATGTCTTACATTCAAACCTGCGAGTGTGAAATGAATAAGAGCCATCGCCGACCCGGTCTGAGCCTGCCGAGAGACGCTCTTATGTTTCAGTGCTGTTTTGAGGCTTTCTCATCTTATTTAAGCAATTACTTTGATAATATCCACACCAAGGTTATTATTTTGGTCAAGATTGTGATATTATTAAATTCGGCTATCAGCACATGCCTAGCCGTGCCTCTTAGGCCCACTTTATACCCTCAGATATTCAATTTGGTTCCCTTTTTATTAAGATCCCCATTAGCTGATACAGCGCAGACAGCCAGTCTCCCGAGGTGAGAAGATTAACAGGCTCTCATGCTAATCCTTACAGCCAAACTGCTGCTCCACAGACAGACAGCCAGCCAGCCAGGGCCCGGCTCGCATGTGAAACACAATTACTCCATCCACTGGTACGGTTAATCTAAAGCTCCTGGTGACGCTGGTGTGGGAACGCCGAGCATCTCCGGCTCGCACGGCGCGATAATGTCAGCCGGATCCCAGAGCGCCGAGGCAACATGACCTGACACGCAGGGAGAAGAAGGCGTAGGACCGATTCTTCATGACGCTCCGGCAGGGCTTCAGTCATGCAGAGCTGAAATAATTAAACCTCCATGGATGGAGCCGTGGAAGCATTTATTCGCAGTAAAAGTTGGCTTCACTGGCAAACAGTTGGCAGCAGAGGACTCTTCTGAAAGCATACATTAAAAACTGTGTTGCATGATATTTTTTATTCATGGCTGCTGCATTCACACACATAAACCTTGCCTTACTGGCCTTTGGTACGGATGATACAAAAAAAATGTTGCTACGGCGATAATGCCCTTGCTTTCTGATGCTTGTTTCCACGGCAACACCATCAAACAGTATTTGCTGGCCAGAGACGACTAATTTCCCAGCTGACATTGATTTCTTTTCTCTTCTCTCTTCCACGCTGCTTATTACCAACTTTCTATGCTGCCCTCTGGTCCAGGTATCACGCCAGGTTGACCGCAGAGAAGATGGAGCCCACGTTGCGGAGAAACTTCGGGGTCGGTCCGTTCTGCGCGACGTGGGAGACATTTACAATCCCCGAGCGTTAAAATCCTGTTTTACAAGAGCCTAACTTTACTTTTATGGCTGCGAGCCTTTTTGTCGGATCATTATTATTCATGCGGTGGAAGCAAAACACAACCGGGCCGCAGAAACACGGCAGAAAATCAAACTGTACGCGCTCATGTTTTATTTATCCTCGGACACCGATAGAGACACAGCTCCAGTTTTTGTTGCACTTTGAGTCGATGCTGGAGTTTGTCTCGCAGCAACATGTTTTATTTATGCAGCCGGAGTGACTTCTGTGGTTGTGCAGCTTCCCTCCGTCTGCCGAGGCTCACGTGACCCGAGCTGCTGCTTCTTCTGCAGCACAGAACAGAGGCTCCAGTGGATGTTTGCAGCAGCAGTGAAGTCGACACGAAGACACGAGAGCTTCTGATTCACGCCTGGACGGTTCGATAGTCTGATGTTAGCAGCTGCTGTAAAATGTTGGTGAGAAGCTTTAAAACAGTTTACAGAACTGCTGAGTTGATTCTTTAGCTTCTTTTTTAAAGAATCTTTAGATTGTACTGGTGTGTCGTGTAGGAAGCAACTTTCAACTCATTTATATTTGAGCCTGAACCTGAACAAACCACAAAAACTATAAGAACAACAGCAGCAGCAGCAGCAGCAACAACAACAACAACAACAACAACAACAACAACAACAACAACAACAGCAGTATTGTGTTATATTGGTGCGTCTGTTGTGTAAAAAGCAAGTTTCAACTCATTTATATTTGAGCTTGAACTTGAACTAACAACAATAACAACAACAGCAGCAACAACAACAACAATAACCGCTATAAGAATAACAATAATAACAATGGCAATAACAACAACATAATAACAACAATAACAACAACAATAATAACAACAATACCAGCAATAACAATAACAATGACAACAACAACAACAGCAGTATTTGGTTACATTGGTGTCTGTTGTGTAGAAAGTAAGTTTCAACCCATTTATAATTGAGCTTGAACCTGAACTAACAATAATAACAGCAACAACAACAACAACAGCAGCAACGACAACAACAATAACAGCAATAAGAATAATAATAATAACAAGAGTAATAACAACATAATAACAACAACAATAACAACACAGTACCAGCAATAACAACAATAATGACAACAATAACAGCAATAAGAGTAACAATAATAACAATGGCAATAACAACAATAATAACAACTATAACAACAACAATATTTAGGTGATATTGGTGCGTCTGTTGTGCAGGAAGCAAGTTTCGACTCATTTATATTTGAGCTTGAACCTGAACTAACCACAGCAATAATAATAACAACAACAACAATAACAACAACAACAGCAACAACAACAACAATAATAACAACAACAGTAACAATATTTAGGTGATATTGGTGTGTCTGTTTTGTATGAAGCTAGTTTGAAGTCATTTATATTTGAATCTGAACTAACCACAATAATAACAACAGCAATAACAACAACAACAATAATAAAAGCAATAACAACAATAACAACAGTACCAGCAATAACAACAACAACTTTATTTGTAGAGCTTCTTTCAAAAACAGTTTACAATGTCCTTTACAGACACAGCAAATAAAAGACGGAAGAACGACAGAAGGCTGGTCAGTCCAAACATGGCAAAAGATTTTCAAAATAAATTATTACAACACCAGATAGAATAATAAAACGTCTGGATATGCCACACCCATGGACTGAATGGAATTAATGCATCACTGAGGCAGTGGTGGACTCAGATTTGGGACACGAATCAAGAGAAACATCCATTTAGTACAAGTACCAGACAGTATACGCTCACTGTGGGTGGTGCACTTCATGTGGCATCAATATTTCATATGGGGCGTTGATATTTTTGTTCAGTGTAATTCAAAGTGACTCCATCATTCATTGGGATTATTTGTGTCTTTGAGAGTTTTGAACAACACTAAAGATCTTCTAGTAGCAGATTTCTGGTATTTGGATCATCATGTTTCTGGTACTGAACTCGTGGTGTCATGGCGATGCTAGCTGAAGGTCAAACCTTGAGGATCATCCTCCTGGGATCATGAGTACTCAATTACTCCCCTAATCTTGTTTGCCTCCTGTGGGACTTGAGGCCTGCAGCCGCCTCCATTATCTCTCATCCTCGGTTAGCTCGTCAGCTGCAGAGGTTGTTTTCTTTCTTCCTGGTAGTTCCAAGGTTGTCGTCTCGTCAGGCTCGAGGACGTCGGACATTCAGCTCAGGAATTTACTGAGATGCTTCAACAATCCTTAACTGTAATCCCACAAATGCACTGCAGTCAGATCACAGTGGGCGTCTGTTGATCTGTGCTGTGTCGACGCCATGAAGGGATCTGGAAGGGAATGTTGTCAAAGTCAACCTCATCGAGCCTCCAACAGCCAAACAGTAAACGGACTGAAGCTGAACTATAATGCGATTAGCAACTCTCAAAGGCTGCAATTTAGGATACACAGAGATGTGGCTATTAAATAATGAGGATTATACTATAATTTAATTTCGTGTAATTGGAGCAGATGGAAGCTTCCAGGGCTAATTTCTGTTTTTCCCATTGATCAGTGTTTGCTGTGAGGCTCCACTGATGTAAGTCCTTGTTGTTTAACGGCCAAACCTCGTACATTTTCGAGGTTTAACCAGGCAGACATGTGGTTCTTTGCAGATTGTTTTAGCAAAAATACAGCTGGACCAGGTGTTTTTCAGCTCGAGCACAGCACAGGTCTATCTGTGATGTAAATATGTTTGTTCTGACACTATTTGTTCTACCTGAATCTTTGGTACTTTGATGTGTTTTCCTTGTTTCTCCCACCTTCGGATTTACCATCCAATAGATTTGAAACCGACTGTCCAACTACCCAGTCTCCATAAAGCTAAGCTTCTATACAGTTAAAGTGAAGTCTCAGTTATATCTGATTGGAGCTGTGATGTTGTGAGAGAGGAAAGACTGATAAAGTCCAAGTTGGGATGCAGGAAATGAGGATGGAGGCATAAATCCGAGCCCGGAGTTTGCTTTTGTGTTTGGTTCAGGCACCAAAACTAGATGGAAAATATCATGTTTTGTAAGAAATGTTTAAATATTAGACGCTTTGTTGAGTTTAGGCACCAAATTCGCTTGGTTTTGGTTAAAATACAAAACTTCCACTGCACGTTTGAGGCTTTTCCTCCATTTTTAGGGGGACAAGTTCAAATCTACACCGATCAGCCCCAACATCCTGACCACTGACAGGTGAAGTGAATAACATTGATCATATTGGTACTATGTGGTGTTCTGATGGAAAACCTTGATCAGACTTAGACACCCAAATAAACATGGTCCCACAACAAACACACTCCCTCATGCTGATGGAAATCCCAAATGTCACTGGATGAAAATGCACCCCACCACATGGAAACAACACCAACCAATCAGGAACATGTGGAGGAACATGACAATGGTCCAACATGTTGATGTGACCTCCAGACTTCCTGCAGCCCATTCTGATCAAGCATCAACAGGATGCAGTGGAACCAGTTGGATTGACAGAGGCCCCACTGCACAAGCCAGAGTAGCCAAAGGATCCAGTGGTTCCAGACCCCATAGGACCCCCTGAGAGGTCCTCTGGTCCAATGGTTCAGAGCATTTGTGACCACATAAGGGGGACCAACACAATATTAGACAGGTGGTCATGATGTTATGTCTGATTGGTGTTTGATTGGGAATGTTGGGACTGACAAACATTATCTGACAGAATATATGTTTCCCCCACAACGTTCCTCAGAATTCAGTTTAGTTGTATGGAAATAGAATTTTGTGCAAACTGTGTTGTATCCAGTGAATTCGGTTGAATTTATCGGTTTACCTCATGCTTTTGTCCATTTTGACTCCACTGGAGACGTAGAAGGGTCAAAATTTTTATCAGTTTTCACAAGAAAGGAGGTTTTGTACCCAGAATTTTCAAGATTTGTCAAATTTCACGCCGCTTTTCTTGTTTGACGGTAAAACTTTCAACTGTGTCCCATGCAGTGAAGCTTCATCACGTATTTTAAATCCTTTATATTGTGGATATTTAACTGACCTGCCACGTAAAACATAAAACTTTTTGACTTTAACAGCTTGCAAAGAGCTGTACAGTTCTTGCCCCACATTGACACACTAATGGTCACCATCAGGAACAACTTGGTTCAATGTTTTGCCCAAGAACGCTTCACATGTACAGAGGGAACCCAGGTTTCGGACACCAACCCTCCGACTTCCAGCCTGCAGAAACAGAACCCCGACATCGCTCTCTCGTCATACTTACCTTGCTTTGTTCCTCGCTTTAATCCATCTTTTCATTTCCACATATTCCAATTTTGCCATTGTCTCAGCAAACAAAAACCCGCTCCCCATCTCGTCTGCTCTCCTTAAGTCTTCCTTTCTTCGTCCTCATCCCCTTCGTAGCCCCTCGCGGTTTGTTTTCGAGCCAAGTAAGAGACTCATCCCACTTGTCTTCATTGTGGTTGGAGGATTAAAATGAGGAGCCGCTGCCGGACGTCTCTGTTATGTCAGATAGACGAGTGAAAGGAAACGAAATGGGGAAAAATCGCTGTGAAGGGAGGCTTGTTGTTGCTTCGTACAAACTCATTAGTGCATTTTAAACATATCTGTGGATAAATCTGAGGAGAAAACAAGGCCAGATTTCCTGACAAGCTTTTTCCTTCTTTGTTTCTTTAAATCCCAACAAGCTTCGACTCACCTGACCATCCTGCTCAGGTGAAATCTTGTCATAACTCGGCTTTGTTGTCTCCTCGTCTTCCTCCGAGCTCCTGTCTTCTCTTTATAGCTCCTCCTCTTGGTCTCTCAGGATTTATCGGCCTGTTAGCATCACCGCACTCCATCCCTGTTTTTACTCAGCCGTCAGTCTCCTTGATCATCTGCTGCCTTCAGCTCGACTCCTCATCTGTGAATGTTAAAGTAAGATCGGTCTGATGAAAAGTGTTTCCCCTCTCTGCAGGTGTGGATGTGCGGCGGTCGGATGGAGGACATCCCCTGCTCCAGGGTCGGACACATCTACAGGAAGTACGTCCCCTACAAGGTCCCCGGAGGGATCAGCTTGGCAAAGGTAATCCTTCACGGTTCATCACGAAATGCAATGCGGCAGATCAGTCACAGAGTTTCTGCATGTTCTAGGAGGATAATGCAGAGGTTCTGCGTCAGGACAGAGTCAGAACACGACAATGTTGGATATTTATTCATCCATCTTCATCAGATCTGTTGTTTTATGCAACACAAAGAGCTCAGGTTACTTAAAATAAAGGGTTAAAGCTTCTAAAAAACAACTGTGCTGTTATCCTGCTAATTGTCTTTTATTCCAAAAAGTTGTGGAACGTTCTCCCAATGTTTTCAGAGGGAGGTTTTCTTTTTAGTTCCTAGAAAATTCTTCTTAAAGGTTGGACAGCTAATGACGTTCTCAAAACTTGCTGCACTGAGAACGTTCTTCCTTTGTTATCATAGAACACTGTGGGAACATTTTATATTTTTACCTCCACCAAGGAGGTTATGTGATGGCCGACGTTTGTTTGTTTGTTTGTTTGTGTGCAAAACAACTCGAAAATAAAGGATTTTTTTTTTAATGTAAGTGTAACCAGGTGGACAATTAAATGCGGTTTACTCTAAAAGCCACCAGAGGGCACTCTTGTTTTTGGGGTAACCCCCTCTGACCACATGACATTTTGGGTCTCCACGCGACAGACAGCGACAGTGACGGAGTTCTCTTTCCTTCCTGAGCGACATACGCACGGTTGGGCCGGCATTCTTATCTCCGGTTGTCTAAGAAGCTGGGAGGCTGTTAGGAGCTGCCGCGCTAGAGGCCGCGCCTGTTCATTAGGTCGGATGGGGTGAAGGCCGCATTGTTGGTAGAACATTTGAACTGTATGTAATTACATTTGTATCTGTAACGTTCCATAGAAAATACGTGAATTGGGAGGTTGTGTTGGGGATGGACTGAAGGTCCTTGGAGGAGGTATGAACTCTCTGAGGGCTTTTCTAGTTTTGTAATGTCTTCCTTGAACCAAGCATCCCCCAAACATCCTCAGAACATTGCAGCCATATTGTTCCACCTTTGTTTATATATCACAGTTCCGTAACATGAAGAACGTTCTGTCACCTGAGGTCTCAGTAACATCTAGGGAGTATTTTTTCGAAGGTTGCATTGAGAACATTCTTTGTTTGTGGTTACTGTGGAGACGTTTTACAGAAGAACGTTCAATTATGTGTTTTAAGAATGTTTGGTGATAACCGTTACACTCTCATGTTCTCAGAACTTGTTACGTTCTGCCTTTGTTGTCAATGTTTGTTGGAACACTGTGAGAAGGTTTTACAGATCCCAAAGACATTCTGGAAAACGTTTTTTGAATGTTGGATTGACAACGTTCCTCATCTGTCATAGAACGTTTACTGAACACTGGATGTTGCTCTGAGAACTGCCTAGATTCTACAATGTGTTCTCTCAACAACATCCCCAAAACATCCTCAGAACATCGCAGCCAGAATGTTCCAGCTTTGTTATTACATCACATCAGAGGAACATAAAGAACGTTCTGTCATCGGAGGTCTTGATAACATGTAGAAAACGTTTTTTAAAGGTCGCATTGAGAACGTCCTTTCTTTGTTGTTATTGTGGAAACGTTTTACAGAACATTTAATAACGTGTCACCGCAACAAAAAGGCAAAATGTTCTGCCTTTAATACATCACTAGGGATGGGAATCGAAACCGGTTCTTGTTGAGATCTTGTTGGTTCTTGTCTCTACCCAGCAGCAGCGGCAACGTTAGCACGTCAGTGAGAATCGATTAAGAACCGAATTGTTATGCAGAATCCAAAATGGGATCAGAATTGTGAAAATCTTATCAACTCCCATCCCTACGCGTCACACTACAGGAATGTTAAGAATGTGTAAAAAAAATGCCGTCACCTGAGGCCTCGGTAACGTCTAGGAAACTTTTTTTTTGTTATCATGGAACATGATCTGTGTTCCTGACAACATCCTCTGTTATTTTAGATGTCAAAATCCAGAGGAAGACAGAGGCAAATGCAAAACGACCAAAACTAATCGAGCCATTAGGGGACATTTTTGGTTAATGATCGTCCCGATCATTAACCCGATCATTGGTTAATGATCGGGACGATGATAGTTGTGTTTTAAAATGTCCACAGACTAACACTGAAGAAAACGACACTAAATCCATTACAAAACAAATCAAAGATGTGCTGCTGGCTGGGTTTTCATACATACCTGTATACAGTGTCCCATAAACTTTGATGAGACTCACTCATCTCTGGTTGTCCCATCGATTTTGAGTTTCTCTATAATAACATTGGTGGGATGTCAGTGTATCTTGACTTTAAATTCCCTGTTTGAAAACACTAAATATCCAATAAAGCACCACATAATTGCCTTTTTTGTTTTGCTTTCATTAAATATCGTCCACAACAAAGTCGCATTCAGACTCAACAGGTTGAGAAAGGCTTTATTGGATAACTAATCCAGCCTGCAGACGGCAGTAGCTCATTTATATCTGTGGTTTCTCTTCAAAACGATGTTATCAGTGCGATTTCTGGAAAAAATAAACCGACATCTGTTTCGGGAAGACTGATTTTAACTTCTAGTCAGCTACTGTTTTGTTGGTTTTCACACGTCGGGGCTGTTGGTTTACATAAAACAACGATGCTGAGACGTGGCTGCTGGAGTCTCCGGGGAGGCCGAGGACGTCGTCTTTCTCATGCAAACGCACAGCATCTGTGTCCCTGAATGCATCATTTAACGGGAGAAACCTTCGGCTAATTAGATTAGATAGGCAGCAGGAGCATGCGTCCGAGAGGTTCAGAGTGACGAATGGCAGCGGTTTGGTTTCCTGCGTCCTCTGCTAAACGTGCAACTCTTTCCTTACAGTTGGTAGCAGCAGACCACCGGGCCAGAGGCAGCAATAAGCTCACTATCTGGGACTCGTGGCCTCTGCAGGTGCTGCCGTGAAGGATGAGCTTAAGTTTCTTTGCTCCTTGTTTTCCCTCGAAGTACCTTCACAGAATGGGAAATGGCCTAAAAGCGCTAAATCATCCGACGTGCAGCCAGGCTCCGTTCATTATGTATGCGGCGGCCGCGGCCTGGACCCGGGTTTGGCTCGGCTGGAAGTTGCTGGCTTTTGTTTTGCTTCGTCTCTTTTTTTTATTATTATTCTGTCCAGCAGCCTTTGGACCGGCCTCGGTGGAATGCTGATGGCCCCGAATCAGCCCCGACCCTGCAGATGAAGGAGGACATTTACATAAAGGCGCCGACAGCGAGCTCAGCGGTGCTCCGGCTCAAAATCTGTTTCGTTTGCGGGGCTGCTGTAGGTCTTCACTTTTAGCCTCGTCAAAGGTTTTTCTCTTTGTTGAACTGAAAGTGCATCAAGGAGCGTAAATCTATGGGGTCAATACGTTCAGCTCAGATGGATCTCAGTAGTGGATAGCTTATTAAACTGCTGTTAGGTTGGGTTATTTGGGTAATTTAGGCTCTCTAGTGACTGAAAGTTTGATTTGATTCCAGAACCTGAAGCGCGTTGCCGAGGTCTGGATGGACGAGTACGCCGAGTACGTCTACCAGCGTCGACCCGAGTACCGCCACCTGTCGGCCGGAGACATGACGGTCCAGAAGGAGCTGAGGAACCGACTCAACTGCAAGAGCTTCAAGTGGTTCATGAGCGAGGTGGCCTGGGACCTGCCCAAACACTACCCACCGGTGGAGCCTCCGGCTGCTGCCTGGGGAGAGGTAAGGCCTGGGCTCTGATAACTGCAGGGAAACTAGTAAAGAAACCAGCAGGGAACGTTCCCAGAACATTGGGTAACGTCACCTACGAGTTCTAATAAAGTTTAAAAGTCTAAATCTGATGTTTAAAGAATGTTTTAAGGTTAATTATCATTTCCAGCAAAGTTCCCATGAGGTTAAAAGTGAGACTTTAAGCTGCAACATTCAGAGGTTGAGGTCAGGAACACAGATGATGTTCCACCATAACAAAGGAAGAACGTTCTCAAATGAACGTTCAAGAAATGTTTTCCAGATGTTACTGAGGCCTCGGATGATTTTTGTTCTTTCCTAAGTACAAAGTGACATATTGGCAAAGGTAGAACGTTCTTCCTGCAATGTTCTGATGATGTTCTTGAGGAACACATTATAGAACGCTCCCCTATAAAAAATTTTCACAATGTTCCATGATAACGAAGGAAGAATGTTCTCTAACAACATTGAAAAAATGGTTTCCAGATGTTATCAAGGCCTCCAATGACAGAACATTTTCTAACGTCACTGTAATGCGATATATCAAAGGTGGAACATTTGCCTTCCTCTTGAGGGAACACATATAGAACCTTCTTCTCTAAGACGTTTCTGCAACAATAACAAAGGAAGGATGTTCTCAGAGCAACATTTGGAAAACGTTTTCAAGATGTTATCGAGGCCTCAGATGGCAGAACGTTCTTTATAAGACGTTACTGTACTGCGATATATTAACACATGTTGAAGTGTTCTCAGGACGTTGTTGAGGGAACACATTATAAAATGTTTTACTATGAAATGTTCCATGGTAACCAAGGAAGAACGTTCTAAAACAACATTTAAAATGTTTTCCAGATGTTATCGAGGCCTCAGACGACAGAATGAAAGCTGCACACTGCTCCTGTATGTAATTTATAAACAGTGGAACATTTGGTCTTTTTGTTTACAGAACACTTTACAGAACGTTCTTCTGCAGTGATAACAAAGGACGGATGTTCTCAATGCAACATTTGGAAAACATTTTTGAGATGATACTGAGACCTCAGAAGACAGAACCTTCTTTATAAGACGTTCCTGTTCTTTAAAATGTTAACAAAGGTGGAACATTGTGGCTGCAATTTTCAGACAAAGTTTAAGGATTGATGTCAAAGAAAACTTACTACAGAACGTTCTCACAATGTTCCACAATAACAAAGTAAGAACGTTCTCAAACCAACACTCAGTGAAAGTTTTCCAGATGTTATTGAGGTGACAGAATGTTTTTTATACTATGGGATATAGAAAAGGTGGAACATTTAGCCTTTTTGTTGAGGGAACACACCGTAGAATGTTCTGCTAGGAGACGTTTCAGGTAGGATGTTCTCAATGCAACATTCATGAAATGTTTTTTTCCAGATGTTATCGAGGCCTCAGATGACAGAACGCTCTTTAAAAGACGTTCCTGTACTGCGACATGTTGACAAAGGTGGAACATTCTGGCTGAAGTGTTCTCAGGACGTTGTTGAGGAACACATGATAGAATGTTTTTCTATGAAATGTTCCATGATAACCAAGGAAGAACGTTCTAAAACAATATTGAAAAGATGTCTTCCAGATGTTATCGAGGCCTCAGACGACAGAATGAAAGCTGTGTACTCTATGTGATTTATAAACGGTAGAACATTTGACCTTCTTGCTGAGGGAACACATCGCAGAACGTTCTACTATAAGACGTCGCCACAATGACAACAAAGAAAGAACGTTCTCGACGCAACATCCGGAAAACATTTTAAGGATTGCATCAAGGCATCATATGACAGAACGTTCTCTATGTGACGTTCCTGTACTGTGATATATTTTGATGACGTTGCTGAGGAACACATTATAGAACACATGAAACGTTCCTCCAACGTTCTCCAGTGTCACATGACAACAAAGAACGTTTCCAGTCTTAAACGTTCTCACCAAACCTTTTTAGAACATCTTTAGTTATTCTAGCTTTAAGAAGAACGTTCTGGGAACTAATGGAAAACTTAGCGGAACGTTCTCGGAACATTTTTTCAACCAAACAGTTCTCGACAGCAGAGATAAACCAGGAGAACAGGTGACACTAAGAACCCGTCTGGAGGAATCAAAGCTCACGCCTTCGCTAATCCAACAAACGTTATTCCAACGTTTGTTCATGGTCTCAGCAGTGAGCTCTGTGTTCTCTGCCGCTCCGCTGACTGACGGCTGAGTGGGAGGAGGACATTATCTGATGGAGCACTAATGAACCTCCGTCAAATGTCAGCTCCGAGGCGTTTATTTAAAGTTCCTCTGACGTTCTGGTTCCAGAGATTAGAATAAAACTTCAGATGAAAGTAAAGCAAAGGAGGGGAAAGGAGAACAAAAGCCAACGTGTGAAGTCTCCTCCTCAGCTAAAAGCAAAGTTACGACTGTGTGTCTCCGGCTTTTGTTTGAGAATGTCAGCGATTTGTAGCTCCTATTAGCTTCTCTGGGAAACTTTGAAACGCCTGGAGGCTCTTTAACCGACTCAGAGCAACAGGTCGGATCGGTCTTCCTGAGGATCATTAATTAACTCTCGCTGCAGGTTTTTCTCCATTAAATGCTAAAATCTGCACCGCCTTTATGCAGATAAGCTGATAAAATGCTCAGAACTAAAAAGAAGTAGGTTTTCTCAACAGAACAGAGAAGTTTAATCACCGTTTTGTTATTTTTAGCTGTAAAATCCCTACAAAGACACCTTTTCCTGTGGTCTGCATGTCTGACAAATGTCGCTTTAAAGTTCCCCGGACACAAAGGCCGGCAGCAGACAGGACACGCTGATGAAACATGTTTGCAACAGAGCAGCGTTTTGATTTCCTCACCGGCAAACTGTAAATCCCCTCAGAGCAACCTGGAGCCAGACATGCCTCTGGGCCTCCGCATGGAGAGAAGGAATCACAAAAAACGAATGTGCTGCTGAGGGTGCAAACGACGGGGTGACGACATCCTCGTTCTCATTTGTGCATGAAAGAAAAGAGCTGCGCTGGTTCGCGGCTGCCCTGCCGAGAGCAGATGTGTAACAGGATTATTCTCTCCTTCCAGATCCGAAACGTGGGCAGCGGCATGTGCATGGAGATCAAACACTTTGTGTCGGGAAGCCCCATCCGCCTGGAGAGCTGCGTGAAGGGAAGAGGAGAGGCGGGCTGGAGTCACGGACAGGTGAGGGTCGTTGGTTACGCTCAGACCAGCTCAGGAGGTTTTCATTGTCTGTCCTTCACCTCTGTGGAAACAGAGAGACGTCCTCTGCAGCAGGACGGTTATAAGGTCATATTTATGTTAAAGACAGACATGAAAACTGAGTTCCCTTGACTGTTTGTTTTGCAGAAGCTGAACTAACATGTTCCCACAGGAGTTACCAGCCCTGGAAAGAACAGCGGCTCCACATGCTGTAGACGTTTTGTTATTTACAGGGTCCCTCGTCTACGGCGGGGTTAGGTTCAGGAACCCCCTGTGATTAAGCATGTGGAGATTAATCAATACGAATCAGTATCTAGATACAAACATGCGATACGACTGCATCGATTCACTCAGTGTGCATCCATACAACTGACAGCTGAAATCCATTTCCACACAACATTTTTCCATGTTGTATTTCATCCTATCCTGTGTTTCCGAGGCACATTGAACGCACCGTCACTGCTTCACGGTTTGTTTTGAACACGGACGGAAGCCTGGAAGCACATTTCTACCTCAACAAACAGCATGGAGGTCCACTAGAGCAGCAGCAAGCAGCTGGATGAGATGTCTGACGCACCTAAAAAGTTCAAATCAGGGCTTTGGAATATGAATGTGACTCGGTGACAGTCAGTGGTCTGTTTCCAGCAGCTGTGACGGCCAGATAAAAGTTCACATCTTTCTCTGCACCAGCAGTTTTACTAGCAGAGATTACAAGCAAAAGATGCCCTGTCTGTTCAATTTGCTGCTTATAAGGAATAAAACCAATCCTCTTCCTCTGGTGCCAGATTGAACTGAATTGCAGCTTCTTATTTTCTATTTCAATTTTTGGTGCAACTTCTAGATGAATCGTATCATCGGGGCTTCACGCATCGTATCGCTGGTACTGTGTCGAGGCTCGAATCGAATCGTTGTCAGTGATGGAGATTCTACCTGCGATAAGTGGAAATCCGTGAAGTAGTGACCTCATATTTATTTTATTATTTCTATATATACATTAAGGCTTTATAAACCCTTCCCACGCTTGGGTTCCAGAAGTCTTAGAAGGTGCAGAACGTTTGTTCGACATCATAGGGCTTGAAATAAACTCAACACAGCGACCAGACGTCCATGTGGAACGGACGAGGCCAGATGCTGAACGCTGCTGTACAAGGGAGACGGAGGAGGCTGATGCTACGGTCGCTGAGCCAATCAGAGCCCAGGATACAGAACACAGCGCTCTGATTGGTCGCCTCCCATCCATCAGCCAATAGCGCGCCGTGTAACATCTCACGTGGGAAAACTAGCTCAAGAGGAAGCAGCGTTTTCCAGTCTTCATCTGCTCATCTGCTGGACGCTATGTGTTTTATTTACATCTAATATTCTTCTTCATCCGTGATACAAAATTAGATACATACAATTTAAAAATCCGCCATACATTAAACCGTGACATGGAGAGAGACGACTGTACATGTGCTTTTTTTCTATAAAACACAGATGAGTCAAATAGTTCCTGAATATTTGTGACATGACTGTCGGCAGCAGCTGAGTCACTGGTGACTTAACGGCTGCGTCTAATAGCTCTCAACTGTCAGTCTTTTACAGAATCAGGTTGATGCACACGGGGTATTTTTGCAATTTTTTAAAAGTGGTTTTGATTAAATGTCATGATTTTGCAGCAAAACCACAAATACAGCTCAGGTTTTTTCATTTTTGCGGTATGTTTTCTGATCATCTGGTTTATTTTCGGCAATTTGTTACATGATAGATGCAGATTTTGATGAAGTATCACAATTTAAAACTTACATTTGCTCATTTTTCCCTGATGGAGCTGCACGTTAATACTGGCAAACCTGACCGGCCTTTGTGTTTTAAACGTTTCTAGTCGATAAAACTTTAAAATTCAGAAGAAAGTATGAAGATATGTGGAAATAAATGTTGATGCAGGGACGTAACATGATCAAAATCCCATCGGATGTACTTTAATGAGAATTTTAAGTGTTGCACCTGTTTGCAAACTAACATTCTAGCAGGATAAATGAGCTGTAATGTTCGATGTGGATCCAAACTGCAAGGTGACACCTGCTCAGAACTAGACCTTGTTTGCATGAGGACAGGATGGAATTCACATAATCATGCACACGTGTTCAGCATTATCATGTGGTAAGTCAGATTTAGCATGTTTGTTTCATACATGTAACCCTCATTATCCTCGAAGAGAAGCGGACAGAGAATCCCTCTAACGGACAAATAATGAGAGGAGCATCTCTAACATTCTCCTCCCTGCAGGTGTTGACGTTCGGCTGGAGGGAAGACATCCGGGTGGGCGACCCGATGCACACCAGGAAGGTCTGCTTCGACGCCGTCTCCCACAGCAGCCCGGTGACGCTGTACGACTGCCACGGCATGAAGGGCAACCAGCTGTGGCGCTACAGGAAGGTACGGCCGGGATCCGCTAATGTCTCCTGATTTAAGGAGACGACGAAGAATCATTTAAGGCAATCAGGAAGTAGCTTCAGAGTTATTGTGGCCGTCTGCGAACGAACGTCTGATTGAATAAATGGAAAAGTGAGCGACGCGTAAGCAGCAAGTCAGCCTTCTGCCTTGTTCTGATGACTGATTGAACACATGCACGACGATCCTGGTGTAAATCTGACAACCAGTGTCCGACAATCAGCCCATCAAAGTCAAAGTCATTCAGATGGGCTGTGACGGAAGCTGAAGTCACACATTTTAAAACATCTGGAGGTTTTAAAGCTTAGATTGGAAGCTACCAACGCTGCTGCACAATACATCATTACAGACAATATAAGTATGAATTTAAAGAAGATCAACACTGAAAAACATGCAGGGACTGTTTATGTTTGTAGGTACATCACATCTCTTCCAACATCTGGATCCTTTTGGGCTAAAAGCCAAAGAAACATCTGGATCATTCCATCAAAAATCAACCAGTTTAGGAGATTGAATGAAGCCATGCGACATTTTACCTTCATGCTGTGAATGTTTCCCACGTTCAGCTCAAGGTTGGGGACAGGAAATATGAAGAAACACCAACCTGGATGGATTTGAGTTGCAGTTTGTAACAGAACTCTAATGTCTTGTGTCCATATGAGGCTCAGAAAAGATGGAAAAAAATCGGTGAAAAGCGCATTTGATGGATTTCAAGAGCCTGTAACTGAATATATTCATAGGATAAAGGTAAAACTTTGCTCGGCTTCATTAAATATTCAGTCCCTCCAGGATTTCTTGGGTGTTTTTCCAGATTGTTGCTCCTAAAATGTCTGAATTCGCGGCAGCTTTTCTAAAAAATTGCGACGTTTGAAGCGTATTTGTTGCGATGAAATTGCTGGAGACGGTAAAAAATTGCTAAAAAGTTCCTTTTTTTTTGGTGAAGAACATCAGGGAATTGTTCTGCAGTAGTTTTTGTTGCATCTGTATCTTCAAACCATAAACAAGGAAGTGAATCCGGTGACGTACGTGCATTACTGGGGACTGCTGTGATTGGTGGAACTCACGGGAGGCGGGACAAGATTGCAGAAAAGTGGCGGTGATTGGACGAAATTGTATGGTGGATTAGAATTCATGGAGATTGGTTGAATTAGCGTGAATTCCTGGAGGGACTGAATATTCTAAAGCTGTCGTGCTTAAAAACAACAGCTGCTTTTGAGGGAGTCGGCTGGGAGCTTTGTTCACATTTGGCTACTGATTGGTGGAATACAGTCCTTCATTCCTCAACAAACACCCAACTTACAGGACCAATAAAGGACCCTTTTGGAAGATATCTGCTTTTGTCAATAAGCTTTAACCAGACACACCTTCAACAGGAACTATTAACGCAGCTTCATTACGAACACTGAGCTTTTAGACCAGTCTAATCTTGCTCCTACAGTAATAATCTGGTCCAAACCCAATGTCTGAGTGCATTCCAGTTAAACTACACTGTACATAAACTTCCTAAAACCCTATTTTCATTCAAAATTCCAACAATTCTGCACCTTTATTGTAAACAGCAGCTATTTTTTCACCTTATTTCTTCAAGCAGCACAATTCGCATGTCTGCTGCTCGTTCTTTTGCACGTTTATTTCCTTATCTTTCTTGAATTTAACATGATTGTTCCCCACAAATAAACATTAAGTCACATTTTCACCCTGTTTAAGTTTCTGCACTGTGACTTTCGATTAGCAAACAACCCAATATTTGCAGCCTGTAAAGGTAGCAGCCTGCAGCCGGCAATATGTGAATATGTTGAACCCTGGTAAAATACAATATTTAATAATAAGAAAGAATTAAGTGTGGGAGGAGGAGTGTTTAATGCTTCAAGACAGCAGACCTCACTAGTGTGGTAACGTCTGCATTCATTTCTGCATATTTACTGCTAAGTTTGTATCTAAAGGAAAGTTCCCTTCTGATCTCGTGACTTTGCTGCCGTCTCTCTCCTCCAGGACAAGAGTCTTTACCACCCGGTCAGCAACAGCTGCATCGACAGCAGCCCGAGCGAGCGGCGAGTCTTCATGAACACGTGCGACCCGGCAGCGCTCAGCCAGCAGTGGCTGTTTGAACGAACCAACGCCACGGTGCTGGAGCTCTTCAACCGAGGAACCAACTGAAGCCTCCGAACTCTGGCAAGAGGCGACTTCCAAAGAAGACGATCATGAAGCGGTGATCACCTTTGTTCATGTGAGTGACGCAACCAGAAACCATTAAACCATCAGCCCCAACATCCTGACCCCTGACAGGTGAATGAATAACATTGATCATATTGGTTCTATGTGGTGTTCTGATGGAAAACCTTGATGAGACTTAGACACCCAAATAAACATGGTCCCACAACAAACACACTCCCTCATGCTGATGGAAATCCCAAATGTCACTGGATGAAAATGCACCCCACCACATGGAAACAACACCAACCAATCAGGAACATGTGGAGGAACATGACAATGGTCCAACATGTTGATGTGACCTCCAGACTTCCTACAGCCCATTCTGATCAAGCATCAACAGGATGCAGTGGAACCAGTTGGATTGACAGAGGCCCCACTGCACAAGCCAGAGTAGCCAAAGGATCCAGTGGTTCCAGACCCCATAGGACCCCCTGAGAGGTCCTCTGGTCCAATGGTTCAGAGCATTTTTGACCAGCACAATATTAGACAGGTGGTCATGATGTTACAGCTGATCGGTGTAAAAGAAGGATGTAGCCTCTGAAACAGCCAGCAGGGGGCGACTCCTAAGAAATCAGATTATATAGAAGTCTAGGAGAAAATGAGCTCACTTCTGTTTTGATTTTTTACCGCAGTAAACTTTTTTTTCCACCAGAAGTTTTTTGTACAATTACTTCAGTATATTTTGTGACACTGTGCAAAATTTCACCGTCAAACTGTAAATACTTTCAGAGTTACAGGACCTCGGGGCGCTTTATTTTTCCACTATTTCTGAGCCTCATAGCTTCATAAGTGCAGGAAATAAACGCATTTTCTCTACAAGCAGCTGTGAGCATCAGTATTATGGGATGTCTCATGGTGTGAACAGTTTAACGTCTATGACATAGAGTCCTAGAAACCATCACTGGTTCCCTGGATGTGTTTCTGCTTTCTGATAATTTACCAGAGGCAACTTTAACAAGTGCATTCTGGGTAAACTTTAAGGCCCATGTGTGGTAGGTGGTCGGTCAGCTTCTTTCAGATTTGGCTGATTACAGATGGAATGACCCCTATATTGGACCACGTTGGCTTCATCTCTGAGCTAATGCTAGCTGCTAATTTAGCCTTTGTTCCTCTGTTGTCCAGATACGAGTGGAGGCTACCCGTGAACACGCAGCTTCACATTCACCTTCCCTGAGACGCAGCAGCGATCCAGCTGCCTGAGAGCTGAAGAGCCGGTCGGACCGAACACAACAACAACCAGAATCCAATCATACAGCTCGAGCTGGAGACGGGGAAGGAGGTAGGAGGGAGACGTGCATGCCTGAACGCCGCCAGCCACTCAATCTGCTGCTCGCCTGCTCAGGAACAGCGATAAGACCGGATCTGGAAGCTGACTGTGTTTGTTCTCTCTGCAGGTTGGGAGGACCAGGGATGGAGCTGGCTGCTCTGAGCGGAAACCAGGAAGCGTGGAGCTTTCAAAGACTTTGGACCTCAAGAGGCACAAACTTGCAAAGACGCACTTTCCTGTCACCTTCAGCGTGAATCTGTCCAGCGCTGGATCTGAGGACAAACTGTCCTTTAGCCTCTTTCAGTCTTTTTCTCTCTCGTCGCCATGTTTTCCTTTCATGGCTCAGAAACAAGAGGACGATAAAAGATGATGTTAATTGTCCCCGCACATTGTACAGATGCACTGTGAGTCTTTTCGAAGGCAGAGGATCGTGTACAGACTTATATTTAAGGTGGTAGCAGTTTTTCTACGACGTAATAAAGCAACAAAATGACACAAGTTCTCTCAGGATGTATTTTGTGGTGTTTGGAAGTTGAATAGTTTAATTAAACCAGTGGCTCAAACTAATAGCAAGTCTCTAATGAACTAAAATTCATTTATAGTGCACTAAATTATACGAACAGCGCTGTTTAATGGAAGCTTCTTGGTTGGATGAATGGTGGAAAGCTTTGATAAAGAGTTGAAGATGGCTGTACCGCAGTAACACTTCACAGTCCCTTCACTGGAAGAACAGAACATCTTTTAGCAGCTTTAACTGATTTTTATTGAGCAATTTACTGTTATTTTACAGATTTCCCATCACAGAATCCTTCTCACTGTTTTTGTGAAATTTTTGGGGTTTTTTTTGCAGTGTTTTATTCCATAGAGAAACAAACTACTTCCAAAAAACATCCCTGAGGCTTCTGGACTTAACAGGAGACTTGAAGGCAGAAGGAAGACGTGTCTCAGATGTTGGTCGTTTACGGTGTCTGATGGAGCTGAACAGCGGTTCGTTTCAACCTCAGGCCACCATCATCGAAACACAAATACACGAACATCAGTCAAAGGCGTCAAGAACACCAGAACAAACAGAACAAACAGAAACCTGCTAGTTTAACGGAGTTAGGAAAACAAAGAAACAGAATAGAGAACACAACAATCACAAAGTTTACTACAAATGTTCCCGTTTCCAGCATAATGAATCCCAAGAGCTTCAGTAGAAGGAAACTAGACGTCCAACCTCCCGTCTGTAGAAACCTTATGAAGAGAAGGAAGTAGCAACTACGGAAGCCCTAAGCGGCCATGGTCCAACTTAATTTTTTTTCGCTCCATTTTCTCAAGAAAACAAGATCATTCTCCTTCGTTTTCTTGTTATAACGACTTAATTTTCCAGTGAGGTACAAAGTGAAACCAACCCTCCAGACCAGAAGGAGCTCTGCCACCGCTGCACACTACTGACTGCGAGTTTGTTAAAGTTGGAAAGATGTTCACAGATTGGGACTTCCAGCGTCAATAACTCATTAGAGACACGTTGTCAAATCATAAACAACTATAGTTGCAGTTGATGCTGCAGTGGTTCTGGTGACACTACAGTATAGTAGAGTGAAGTTATTGAATATTTGTGTCGTGTTTCTCTTCACTGTTGCAGACGGTCCCTGGACACTCGTCTCCCAGCCGGCTGCTCATAGACACCAGTGTTATTTCTGCAGCCTGAAAGACAGCTACTGTTGATAAAGCTGGGCTTGTAGCACATTGTCTACCTGACAACGATGGAAAGAGGCATCAATTATGTTCTGACAACGTGTCTCTAATGAGTTATTGATGCTGGAAGTCTGAATCTGTGAATATCTTTCCAACTTTAACAAACTCTCAGTCGGTAGTGTGCAGCGGTGGCAGAGCTCCTTCTGGTCTGGAGGGTTGGTTTCACTTTGTACCTCACCGGAAAATTAAGTCCACTGATCGCAAGGTTGGCGGTTCGATCCCCGGCCCCTCCACATGCCGAAGTGTCCTCGGGCAAGACACTGAACCCAAAGTTGCTCCCAATGGTAGATTAGCACCTTGCATGGCAGCTCTGTTGCCACCGGTGTGTGAATGGGTGAATGCGAAACACGTTGTAAAGCTCTTTGGATACCACTAAGGTAGAGAAAAGCGCTATATAAGTGCAGACCATTTACATCTAGCACATAAAATCCTGAGTCATACCGTCCAACAAACACAGACATGAAGCCTAAATGTCGACGGTTATGATCTCAACCGTCCAAATGAATCAGTCATGGGAGCACCAGATATGTAACCGATGGTGTTGCAGATCTTGCGGTGACTCCCATCAACTCCCACCTCGACTACTTTAGAATCACAGACTAAATGGTTTGAAGCTTTCTAAGGACGCAGAGAAAAGCTCATTCAAATGCGAGCCTCTGGGTTTCTTTCTCCACGCTGCCGCTGCCTCCACGCTATTAAAGGACCTTTTTAATAACTGTCACATGAAAAGGCCGGTAGAGTTGAACCTGAGGTGGGCGACGTCTTATGAATCGTGCATTCGCTGCGTGTTTGACCGCCTCGACTCGGCTCCTGGATACACCAGAGCACGTCTTATTGGAAATCTGATAAAAACGGAGATCACACAGACTCATCATCTCGGCTCCGTCTGGGGATGAAACCTGCACAGTCGGCTAACATTTCCCCACAAAGGACAGCAGCTGGCGAGGCCCAAAGTTCATTCGCCACTTCTTCTTCTTTTTTTTATTGACAGAGTGACTCATCAACCTCAGCGGCAAATCCAATACCTGAGTGCGGGTCCGGGGAACTTATTGGCTGTCTAATGCCACCAAGGTCAGACAAACAAACAGTGGGAGCCTCTGCAGAAATGGCTCCAGCCGTGGTCTTTTTGCATGCAATAAAGGCAGGGAGATATTGGCGTATAAAAACAACCCAAACTTTTCACAGCAGAGCGAACTCCTCTCTGCACCCAGACTTTTATTTTGTTTTGTCCTCACATGGAAAAAGTGCTGTTAGCTCTGATGCATCCATTTATGAATGCACTTCTATGCAGCTTCAGGATCTAATGCTAACAAATGAGCTCATGCTAATAGAAAAGCCTTTCAGTGCATCATGCATTTTAGTCTTCTTCTAACCTTCTGGTTTCTGTTGTCAAGCTTCTGGTTGATCTTTGACTCCTCTGGACAGATTGGTGTCTTCCTGACTTGTTTCTTGATGGGTTTAAGTCAGATCCGGTCTAGAACCTTCATTCCAGCCTGATGGAACCATTTCTTCACCACTTTGATGTGTTTGGGCTCATTGTCTGGTTGGAACATCCAGCTGTGTCCCAGATCAACCTTCTGCTGATGGTTTTAGGTTCTGATCCTCCTCCTTTATTGTTCCATTGACTTTGTGTGAAGCTCCAGTTCCACAGAGCATGATGCTGCCACCTCCATGCTGGTGGTAGGTCTGGTGTTGTTGGGGTTAAAAAAGACCCACCCAAGACAGTCTGAGACCAGCCCTAAAAAGTCTAATACCAGTGCAAAATCAGGACCAAAATCAAACCTTAAATACTCCTAAAAAGAGTCCAAGACCCCCTAAGACAGTCTGAAACCAGTCCTAAGCCAGGGCCAAATCCACTGTAAAATAAATCCTAAACCAACTTTAAATCACATCAAAACCAGGTCCCAAACCAGCCCACAACCAAGACTGAAACCAAACCAGAACCTGTCCCAACAAAGTCCAAAGCCAGTCCAAAACACAGTCTGGAATCAGGACTAAAGGACTTGTAGAAAGCCCCAGAGCATGATGCTGCCACCTCCATGCTGGATGGTAGGTCTGGTGTTGTTGGGGTTGAAGGCCTCACCTTCTCTCCTCAGTCTTTGTTCCATCTGACCTCAGAACTTTCCTCCAGAAGGCCTTTTCTTTGTCCATGTGATCAGTGGAGCTTCAAGGTTCTGCTTCTAGAGGAAGAACTTCCTTCTTCATGGAGCCTCTCAGCTCATGTTGATGTCCAACCCTGTGGACACTGACAGCTGTGTTCCAGCAGCTTCTGGTTCATCCAGACCTGCTTTCTGCTGGTTCCTGGTTGACTCTTGACCATCCTGACCAGGTGTCAAGAAACTAATGGACCAAATGTGAAAAAAACGTGGACCAAACTGGACTAAAGGTAGACCAAAGTGGACTAAATGTGGACCAAACTGGACTAAACATGAGCTAAACTGGACTAAATGTGGACTAAACTGGACTAAATGTGGACTCAACTGGACTAAACATTGACCAGACTGGACTAAACCAAACTGGACTAAACATAGGCCAAGCTGGACTAAACGTGGACCAAACTGGACTAAACATGAGCTAAACTGGACTAAATGTGGATTAAACTGGACTAAAAACTCGACTAAACATAGGCCAAACTCCACTAAACGTGGACCAAACTGGACTAAACATAGATCAAACTGGACTAAACCAAACTGGACTAAACTGGACTAAACCAAACAGACCTGCTTTCTGCTGGTTCCTGGTTGACTCTGGACCATCCTGACCAGGTGTCTCTCAGCAGCAGGTGGCAGTTTGTGTTTCCTTCCTGATGGTGGCAGCAACACACCTGGACCATGAACTTTATACTACAAACAGGTGATTCTAGGACCTGAAGCTGCTTTGAAACGACTTTCTTCAGCTCCTCAGATGTTCCCTCTGTGGTGTCTGAGTCTAATGAGTGGATCAATGGTTCTATTTAAACTGGATCAGAGGAGTCAGCAGCTGTAGTCGACTACAATCCCTCATGATAAGTTGAGAGGTGAAGCCACTGAGGAAATCTGATTAACACAGCTTTCTAAATCGGCAAAACTGATCCCTCGAGCTGCCGTGTGTTTGGGTTTTAATGATTCCGCCTTATAAAATAATGAAGCTGCTCATAAATCTAAAAGCCAACTCTGCTTTCTGGACTGTGACACCAGCATCTCTAAGAGCTGATTTGTCTGTTGTGACTGTGAAGTCGCCTTTCTGTCCGTTCATCATTCAGAAGTCTTTGCTCGTCTGTCGTCTTCATGCATATTGAGCCGTTCTGCAGAGAAACTAATAAACCAAAGGGACGACCTTTCTTCTTCTCCACCGTCTGGATCTCTCCTCCAAGCTCTCTGATTTGAGCTGGATTAAAGTGTCAACTCAGAACGTGAGAGAAGCAACAGTCGACTTATTAGGCCTGGAAATATCCCCTGGACGTATCTTAAAGAATTACCCACAACCTGTTTCCGTCTGCCGAAGATCCTCAGCCTTCGTTTGATTTGGTTAGTTTCATGAACGCCGCTCATCTCTAGTTGTGTTGCTTCCAAGTCCCTGTCCTCTATAAAAAAAGCAGGAATTCTCAGCGTCTCTTCTGTGCTTGAAAATCCTCCATCCTGTAACCTGCCAGAGTCACAAAGGAGACTATTTCAGTGGGGTGTAATTCGTCTGTTGTGGGGTAAAGCGCAAACCTGGAAGTAATCAGCGGAGATTCCAGCCAGACTCCTGCTTTCCCAAGAAAAACCTCGGCGCTTGCAGTTTGTCGCCGACCAAATTGGTTCTCTGTCCTCTCGAGAGAAGAATGAAATCCGGAAGATCGAACAATCTGCTTTATCTTTCGCTGCTCCGAGGAACATTTGTTACCATTACGGTTCGCTCCAATAAACCCGACGCCGTCTTCGGTGGTGTTTTATTTCCGCACGCTGAGAAATTCAACTCTCAGACCTGAAACGTGCCGGAGGGAGCCGAGGTCATTCATCACGGCGGACACCAGAACAGTGATAATAATAATAATTCATGTTATTTGCTGGCGCCCTTTGAAACACTCAAGGACAACCTACGAAAGATCAGGCACACAAAGCCCACAGAAGCCCACAGCTAGCAGAATGGAGACAACAGGAGTGGAAGGAAGTCAAGGTATAACCAGCAGGCTGCTCTGAAGAACTGCAATGGAGTGGATTTAGGCAGTTTTCAGTCATTTTGGATCAATTTTGACTCATTTTTGAAAGTTCTTGAGTCAATTTTTGCACCGTTTTTATGTTGTGTGCATCAACATCCCTCATCTCACCATGGCCCCACACATTACGCATCAATTGGTGCCCCTTAAGTGTCAGATATTCAAGTCATTTTAGGCAGTTTTCAGTCATTTTGGACCAATTTTGAGTCATTTTTAAAATGTTTTTGAGTCATTGTGTTACAGATAAATTGCCACCCCTTGAATTTTTCCAATTCCCTGCTATTTTGGGCAAATTTGACTCTTTCTGGACAAGTTTTTTTGTCATTTTGGACCAATTTTGAGTCATTTTTATAAGTTATTGACTCCTTACGGCCAATTTTTGCATCTTTTTTATGTTTTAAGTGTCATCATCCCTCATCCCACCATGACCCCACATATTATGTATGAATTGTTGCCTCTCAAGTTTCAGACATTGGGATGAGTTTGAGTCATTTTGGACCAATTTTTAAAATGTTTTTGAGTCGTTGTGTTACAGATAAATCGCCACCCCTTGAATTTTTCCAATTCCCTGCTCATTTGGGCAAATTTGACTCCTTTTGGAGAAGCTTCCAATAACGTTGGACACTTTACGAGTCATTTTGGACCAATTTTGGGTCATTTTTGAAAATTCTTGAGTCAATTTTTGCATATTTTTTATGTTGTATGCATCAACATCCCTCATCCCACCATGGTACCATACATACGCAATAATTGTTGCCCCTTTGATACCAGATATTTGAGTCATTTTAGGCAGTTTTTCGGTCATTTTGGACCAATTTTGAATCACTTTTAAAATGTCTTTAAGTCATTTTGTTACAGATAAATTGCCACCCCTTGAATTTTTCCAATTCCCTGCTCATTTGGGCAAATTTGACTCCTTTTGGAGAAGCTTCCAGTAACGCTGGACAGTTTTTGGACACTTTACGAGTCATTTTGGACCAATTTTGGGTCATTTTTGAAAGTTCTTGAGTCAATTTTTGCACCGTTTTTATGTTGTATGCATCAACATCCCTCATCTCACCATGGCCCCACATATTACGCATCAATTGGTGCCCCTTAAGTGTCAGATATTTAAGTCATTTTAGGCAGTTTTCAGTCATTTTGGACCAATTTTGAGTCATTTTAAAAATGTTTTTGAGTCATTGTGTTACAGATAAATCGCCACTCCTTGAATTTTTTCCAATTCCCTGCTTTTTTTGGGCAAATTTGACTCCTTCTGGACAAGTTTTTTTGTCATTTTGGACTAATTTTGAGTCTTTTTTATAAGTTATTGACTCATTACGGCCAATTTTTGCATCTTTTTTATGTTTTAAGCATCATCATCCCTCATCCAACCATGACCCCACATATTATGTATGAACTGTTGCCTGTCAAGTTTCAGACATTGAGCTTATCTGGGTTGAGTTTGAATCATTTTGGACCAATTTTTAAAATGTTTTTGAGTCATTTTGTTACAGATAAATTGCCACCCCTTGAATTTTTCCAATTCCCTGCTCATTTGGGCAAATTTGACTCTTTTGGAGAAGCTTCAAGTGACGTTGGACAGTTTTTGGACACTTTACGAGTCATTTTGGGCCAATTTTGAGTCACTTTTGAAAGTTTTTGAGCCATTACGGCCAACTCTTGCATCTTCTTTTACGTTTTGAGCATCACCATCCCTCATCCCACCGTGGCCCCACACATAGACATTTTGATTTTTAAGGTTTTGGGTCCTCCTGAAATTATTTTCGGGCAATTTTTGGATCCTTTTTTTATGTATTATGCACCATGACTCCCAGCACAGGCAGTTTTTCTTATGCTTCTTTTACAGATTAGTCACCCTTAAATTTTCTAATTCCCTGATAATTTGTGCAGATTTGAGTCCTTTTGGACAAGTTTAAGTCATTCTGAACAGCTTTTTTGTCATTTTAGACCAATTTAGAGTCACTTTTGAGTCATTTTGGACACGTTTTGAATATATTTTAAGGTTTTGGTTCCTCCTGGATATTTTTTAAATTATTGAGATGATGTTTAGATCTTTTTTAATGTATCATGCATCAAGGCCACCGTGACTTTCAATTCTGCCTCTTACGTAGCTGTTAGAGATAAATGGTCCCCTTGTATTTTCCAGTGTCCTGCTTATTTGGGCAGATCTGGGTCCTTTTGGACAAGTTTCGAGTCATTGTAGACATGTTTTGAGTCTTTTAGTCGACACTTTAGGTCATTTTTTTAAAGGATAATTTCAAACATAACACCTCATGTAGACATTTTCTGACTTGTGCTGCTCGTGAAGCTGATGAATTATTCCAGTTTATTTGGGGAAATCAGTCATTTTGAACAGGTTTTAAGTAACATTCTGTAAAGTTTCAAGTAATCTTTGACAGATGTTTGCCATTGCTGACAAATATTAATTAATTCTTGACAAACTGAGTCGTTGTTGATGCATTTATGAGTGATTTTGGACACGTTTTATGTTATTCTGGATAACTGATGACTAAATGACAGCATTAAATGATTGATTTATGGTAAACGGACTGGCAGAACAAATACACCAGAACCCTTTTATGTTGCTTGACCTCTAAACTCCAGTTTCCTTTACATTTTAATGGCTCTCTCTCAGCTGAGATGTGGTTTGGCTGCTGCTGTTGGACGTCTGCCTGGCCTGAACACAACATACAGCACAAAGCCTGGATGTGCTTAAGGACGGAGATGACAGCCGCATGCGTGTCGCCAGCGAGCAGCGAGCCGCTGACTGCAGCACAATGGAGTGCAATTTCTGCTTGTCGCTGTCAGGAAGCTCTTGTTACTCCGCGGCTCCGGCCGGCGATTTACTCAAGCAGACTGAATGGATTCATGTAAATATAACAACAGGTATTCAACGAAGTGACGGAGCCTCGGAGTGAATAAAACCCCACGAGCTTCGCCGCCAGAAGAACGGTGATGAATACATGCAGAGTGAGAAACAAGCTGGAGGCGTCTCCCATTAACTCGACCACATAAAGCCAAAACCACAGTCTGAATGCTGTTTAGGTAGAACCACAATACAACCCAGATAGAATGATTTTTGTTCTGAAAAGGTTCTGAGAATGTTCTGGTGATGCTTGGAGCAGGATAAAGTTCTTCAAACATAATGTTCTACCTCAACAACATCCTCAGAACACTGCAGCAAAATCAGCTAAATCTAACATTACAGGAACGTTTTATTAAAGACGACGTCGAGCGTCTGGAAACATCCTGAGTGTTGGTTCATTCTTGTTTTGCTATCATGGAGACAGAATCTGTGGTCTTCTGAGTGTTGTAGTTAAATGTTCTTTAGCAGTTCACCGTTTAGCCTCATTGGAACGTTGTGTTCCATGAGAAACGTCCTTTAAACGTTCTCTTTAAAACATTATTAGAAGCTGTAGATGGTGTTAGAAGTGGTGGTGGACAAACTTTAAGTCATTTTGGACAAACTTTGAGTCATTTTGAACAGTTTTTGAATGTTTTGTATCTCTCTGACCCCAACATGGCATTCTGGAACCTTTAATCCTGTCGCTTATACAGCTGTTACATCTTAATTGTTGCCTCTTAAGTTTCAGATACACAGATTATCTGGGACAAGTCTGAGGCCCCGTCCACACGAAGACGAGCCCAGGCCTTAATGCGCCAATAGTCCATCAACCTGTGTATCGTCCACACCAAGTCGGCGTTTTGGGGGTGTGAAAACGATCCTTTCTGAACCTAGGTCCCAGAGTGCAAAGATCTGAAAACACCTGTTATGCCCAGCCTAGGGGTGTCTGAGGCATAACAAGAAGTGGCCCCATCTTCCCCAAGTCCCAAGTAGCCACAGAGACAGAATTGTATGATGACCAATAAATGTGGGTTTTATTTACAGGAATAGAATGGCATAACTGAGTTAAATGTAGGGGACTAAGGACAAAATAACAAACAAACAATCCCGGTAACTAAACAAACAGGAGAAAACTGAGATTACCAAAAACTGCCGGTCCACCCCTACAACTCAACAGAAGTAACAAAGGCTCAAACAAAAAGTGTGGCTGGTTGGGAGACGAGGGAGATGAGGAGACGCTGCTGCCCGCCGGCCACCGCCATCTTGGCCCCTTTTATATCCAGAGCGCTCCTTGGCTGCAACCAATCGGGGATCCGGCCCAGGATACGCCGCCAATCCCCGTCTGGCTGTGGCACACAGAAATTTGCATATCGACCCAGACACAACAGAACAATCAACTACGACAACGGTTGTAACACGCCGTTTACGTGGCACTGTTGTTCCACCCTGTCAACTTGCCTCATAGCTCCGCCTCTCCATAGATGCGCCAAACTCAGAAAACGACGACAACAATGTCTCCGTATAGTTCTGCGTATGTCCTGCTGATAGTTCCACCTCATCGTCCGTCCAGTCTAGAGTCCTACCAGCTCATCCATGTTCTATGTTTACATCCTATACAGGTTTCTTCATGCCTAAAGTCCCGCCGCCAGTTTCCTCTTGTTTCTGTTACGGCGTCATAGCGCCACCAACAGGCCTGGCGTGTGTTTTACATCGTTTCCAGGCGTATCAAGTGAATTCATGTGGACGGACACGTTTACTGGAACAGCTCCGTCTTCATGAAGAACATTTTTGCAACCATATGCATTTTGGCTTCATGTGGATGAAGCCTGAGTCATTTAGGACATTTTAGAATCCGTAGGTAATGTCAGCTAATGTTGGAACGTGGACGACGTGCCAATGCTTATAGAAAAGAAGGAGGCATTAGCTCGAAAGCTAACACAAGCTGGAGCTCAGTCTCAGTCAACGTCACCTGTCATTGTTAGATTAAACTTTCCTTATGGAAAACGGTGCACAGAATGTTGTTTACAAGCAGTTTGGCAGCAGAAAGTCCTCGCAGGATCGGATCTTTCTGGCTTTTTAAACAGCAGGACTTGACCCAGATACGTCCACCAGCTCCCCGGTGACCTGAGCCACCGCTGTGACAGTCTGCAGTTAGAACGGAGGCGCTAACATGGGCTCAGGCCTGCAGGGGAGCAGGTTAACGGTAATTATTCAGCTGTGAGCAGAACAAGTCTCCAGACACGACATTATTAGAGTCGCACCGGAGGGAAGCTTCTCCCCGGAGACAGCAGCTGCACTTTAACCAAGAGTCAACCGGCTGGCAGGAAACGTTCCCACAGCACCAGAGAACGTCAGCAACAAGAGAAACGTTTCCAAAGCATGTTTTAAGAACGTTTTCACTTCCATGTTCCTGTAAGGTTAGTTTAGTTTTAAATCACATTCAGAGGAAGTAGAGGGACGTTCCTAAAGCAGCATTCAATTCCAGATGTTCTCGAGGCCTCAGGTGATTTTTATAAAATGTTCTCATATTGAGATATATGAGGAAAGGTGGAACATTCTGCCTGCAATGTTCTGAGGAGGTTATGTGGATGTTGTTGGGGAACACATTGTAGAATGTTCTCCTAATGTTCCATGATAACAAAGAGAGAACATTCTCAAACAAATGTTTAAGGAAGGTTCTCCGAATGTTGAAAGTTCCTGTACCGTGGTATATATTAACAAAGGTGGAACATTCTGGCTGCAACGTTCTAAGGATGTTTTAGGGACGTTGCATGGGGAACGTTCTTCTGTAAGACTTTCTCCTAATGTTCCATGATACAACAAAGGCGGAACATTCTCAAACTGATGTTTAACAAAGGTTCTCCAGATGTTCTCGAGGCCTCAGGTGGTTTTTATGAAGAGTTCCTGTGATGTGGTTCATTGGCAAAGGTGGAACATTTTATAAATCAGTGTTTCCTTTTTGTCCAAGGAACACGTCATAGAACGTTCTTCTATAAAATGTTCCCACAGTGTTCCACAACAAAGAAAGAAAGCTCTCAGTGAAATAGTCCTGAGAAAGCTGAGGCATAATGATAATAACTGTCACCAAACATTTTTAGAACGTCTTTAGTTACCTGTTCTCAAAGCAACACCCAAAAAAAGAAGACCTCAGACGACAGAATGTTCTTTAAAAGACGTTCCTGTAATGTGACGTAATAACAAAGGTGGAACATTCTGGCTGCAACGTTCCGAGGATGTTTGGGGACGTTGTTGAGGGAACAATCATAGAACATTCTCATAATGTTCCATGATAACAGAGGAAGAACGTTCGCAAACCGATGTTTAACAAAGGTTCTCCAGATGTTCTCGAGGCCTCAGGTGATTATTATGAAGTGTTCCTGTAAAGTGATGGATTAGAAAAGGTAGAACATTCTGTAGACAGTGTTCTAAGGATGTTTTAGGGATGTTGCTGTGGGAACACATGATAGAATGTTCTCTGTAAAACATTCTATGTAACAAAGGAGGAACGTTCACAAGCTAACGTTTTCCAGATGTTATCAGATGGCAGAACGTTGCTGTTATGTGACGTATTAAAAGGTGGAACATGTTTCCTTTTTGTCCAAGGAACACATTATAGAACGTTCCTCTATAAAACGTTCCCACATTGTTGCATGACAACAAAGAAAGAAAATTCTCTGAAATGTAATAGTCCTGAGAACATTTTGACGTCATGGCCCAACAATGTTTTCACCAAACACTTTTAGAACGTCTTTAGTGACCTGTTCTCAAAGCAACATCCAAAAAAAGACCTCAGACGACAGAACGTTCTTTAAAAGACGTTCCTGTAATGTGACGTAATAACAAAGGTGGAACATTCTGTCTGCAATGTTCTGAGGAGGTTCTATGGATGTTGTTGGGGAATCACATTATAGAATCTATAAACGTTCCCACAATGTTCCTCAGTGGCACTAGAGAACAAAGGGAGAACGTTTTGAGAACATTAGTCTGGCAGTGTCATCACGAACAGCTCCAGAACATCTTCAGCAGCCCTGCCTTTAAGAAGAGCATCCTGGGAATTAAAATACTAGCAGAACTTTGCAGAACCTTCTCAGAACGTTTGTGGAACGTTGATGTTTCCATTCACAGACTCCTACAGTGTTACTTTCACGAGCTGCTTCTATTGTCCCCGTTAATGTGAATGCTAATAAAACGCTGTTCATTCTGACCTTTTTCTGCAAATATTATCCGGATACGAGGATAAAAGTTGACGCTAACGAAGAGAAAATGGTTTTCCTCTCCCGTCGGAGCAGGACTCAATTAGGGCTCCTTGTTCCAGGCTTTGTCTCCTGCTCCCATCTCTTCCTGTCGTGCTGTGTGATATTCATGTCGCACTTCACCAAAAAACTAGCGAGTGCAATTTGCGGGGTCATAACATGACAGAGGCGGCTGTGGAGCTGGAAGTGTTGGAAATGGAATTTAAATGGCAGCGGGTCTCTCCTCCTTTTGTGAAATTGACTCGACGCGAACGGAGCCGGTAATTGTGACGATTACCTGCCATTCACTTCTGATTGTTTCCAGTTCCAGTCGCTCGTATTTCCAAACGACGCTGCAGAACAACCATAGAGTTGATGGGAATGTTCAAAACGTGCGCCCGCCTGTCAATTCAGCCGACTTGACTCGAGGACTGAAAGATTAATGAGCACGTCGGCCGTTATTTAGCGGAACCTGAATTCATTTTGCAGGAAAAGGTTGTAGATTTCAGTGATCGTCAAAACATGTGCAGCTGGGAAGAAATGTTTTATTCGAATGTTAAAATGCTATGAAAACAGCACACGTATCACTATACTGGTAGGTCATTGTGCTGAATCTTTTCTTGCAGTTGCATGGATCCATAATCAGTACGATTCATTTTAAAGCCATTTGTTGCTGCCATAAAAAACACAGCTTTAAACGTCATTATTTCTGTGGGGCTGATGTCTCTGATGGTCGGATTCAGAGTCGCTAAAGCAGCTAAAAGTAAAGGAAAAACTGCTGAAACAAAAAAACTAAATTATCTATGATGGAACCAATGAAACACGTGACTTTGTCAAAAATATAAATACAACAACTTGGATTATCAGTGTCTGTAATGGAGAAAGTTGTGTTAATCACATTTTCTTAGGGCCTCTTCTTCTACTGAGTGTTTATAGTCGACTACAGCTGCTGACTCCAGTTTAAATAGAACCCATTAGATCCACTCATTAGACTCAGACACTACAGAGGGAAAGTCTGAGGAGCAAAGATCTGAAGAAAGTCATTTCAAAGCAGCTTCAGGTCCTAGAATCACCTGTTTGTAGTATAAAGTTCATGGTCCAGGTGTGTTGCTGCCACCATCAGGAAGGAAACACAAACTACCACCTGCTGCTGAGAGACACCTGGTCAGGATGGTCCAGAGTCAACCAGGAACCAGCAGGAAGCAGGTCTGTTTGGTTTAGTCCAGTTTAGTCCAGTTTGGTTTAGTCCAGTTTGATCTATGTTTAGTCCAGTTGAGTCCACATTTAGTCTAGTTTGGTCGATGTTTAGTTCAGTTTGGTCCACATTTAGTCTAGTTTGGTCAATGTTTAGTTCAGTTTGGTCCACGTTTAGTGGAGTTTGGCCTATGTTTAGTCGAGTTTTTAGTCCAGTTTAGCTCATGTTTAGTCCAGTTTGGTCCACATTTAGTCCAGCTTGGCCTATGTTTAGTCCAGTTTGGTTTAGTCCAGTCTGGTCAATGTTTAGTCCAGTTTAGTCCACATTTAGTCCAGTCTGGCCAGTCTGGTCAATGTTTAGTCCAGTTTGGTCCACATTAGTCTAGTCTTGTCAATGTTTAGTCTAGTTTAGTCCACATTTAGTCCAGTTTAGTCCACATTTAGTCCAGTTTAGCTCATGTTTAGTCCAGTTTGGTCCACATTTAGTCCACTTTGGTCCACATCTTCTTCACATTTGGTCCAATAGTTTCTCGACGACTGGTCAGGATGGTCCAGAGTCCACCAGGAACCAGCAGGAAGCAGGTCTGGATGAACCAGAAGCTGCTGGAACACAGCTGTCAGTGTCCACAGGGTTGGACATCAACATGAGCTGAGAGGCTCCATGAAGAAGGAAGTTCTTCCTCTAGAAGCAGAACCTTAAAGCTCCACTGATCACATGGACAAAGAAAAGGCCTTCTGGAGGAAAGTTCTGAGGTCAGATGGAACAAAGACTGAGGAGAGAAGGTGAGGCCTTCAACCCCAACAACACCAGACCTACCATCAGCATGGAGGTGGCAGCATCATGCTCTGGAGATTTGTAGAAGTCCCTCTGTCCTGATTCCAGATTGTGTTCTGGACTGGCTTTGGACTTTGTTGGGACAGGTTCTGGTTTGGTTTCAGTCTTGGTTGTGGGCTGGTTTGGGACCTGGTTTTGATGTGATTTAAAGTTGGTTTAGGATTTATTTTACAGTGGATTTGGCCCTGGCTTAGGACTGGTTTCAGACTGTCTTAGGGGGGTCTTGGACTCTTTTTAGGAGTATTTAAGGTTTGATTTTGGTCCTGATTTTGCACTGGTATTAGACTTTTTAGGACTGGTTTCAGACTGTCCTGGGAGGGTCTTAGACTCTTTTTTAACCCCAACAACACCAGACCTACCATCAGCATGGAGGTGGCAGCATCATGATCTGTGGAACTGGAGCTTCACACAAAGTCAATGGAACAATGAAGGAGGAGGATCAGAACCTAAAACCATCATCAGAAGGTTGATCTGGGACACAGCTGGATGTTCCAACCAGACAATGAGCCCAAACACATCAAAGTGGTGAAGAAATGGTTCCATCAGGCTGGAATGAAGGTTCTAGACTGGTCCCCCCAAAGTCCTGACTTAGACCATCAAGAACCTGTGGACTGATGGAGAAACAAGAAGGACAACACATCCCACAGCCCACAAAAACACTTACATTTGCAGGGAGTCAGCAAGATTCTGCGAACACTTTCAAAGTAAAAGCTCAGAAGGCACTGATCAAGGTTCATTGAACATGCTGGCTTTTCAAAATAAAATGTACTTATATAAATTATACCTCATGTATAATCGTAGCAGGACTGGCAGAAGCTGCATCGGCACACTAGAGCTGAAAGTAGCATCGTTGTATGAATATTTTTGACCCAGCAGGTTTTGTCATGTCAAGAACCTAGAATAAATCTATGTAAG
Organism: Dascyllus trimaculatus; assembly: GCA_024666655.1. Classification (NCBI taxonomy): domain Eukaryota; kingdom Metazoa; phylum Chordata; class Actinopteri; family Pomacentridae; genus Dascyllus; species Dascyllus trimaculatus. The sequence goes on along the minus strand of CM045459.1, from coordinate 1,768,943 downwards.
AACCCAAATGCATGTTTAAATTATAGTTAGTCTTGTTCGGTGTATTTTATTCTCCTTCCTTTCATGCAGGAGACGTTAAACCCTTCACAACTGCAACTGAATCCTCTCAGCTCGGTGTGAAACGACGTCTGCAAAATCAGGCCGAGCCACGGAGAAGAAGCCGAAGCCGACGTCTCCACGGAGCCGAGGTGGTTTCTGAGATCACACAGAACGCTGAAAGGGAGGCGCTTCTCTTTCAGCGCTCTGGAGACGCCCGTCATTTTAATCCATCCCGTTTAAAGTCGCTCCATCCGAAACCCGAGCCGCTGATCCGTCTGCTGGAGGGGCTTCTGTGATCGGACGGTGAAAACCCACCGCCTCGGCCTGCCGGACGTCTGCTGCATCCACTGGGAGGCCTTTTTTAATCTTGTTCTCTACAGCTTCAGTCTTTCAAAACTCCCCAGGAAGCCGTCAGCGACACAAATCAACCTGTGGTGACCGAAGGAGAGAAGGTCTTCTGAGTAGGTTCTTATTGATGGTGTTGAGTCTCCGTCATCTTCAGAACAAGGCAACAGCTTTCTTCTCTGTTAATCCTCTTTAAAAAACGTTTCATAGCAGGTTCTAGGTGGAACTTCTTTACTGATTGTTTTTTCTGTTTTGTTAAATTACAGGAATTGTCTTGTAAAATCACAGAAGAAAGAACTGATTTACATGTAAACTCTGAAAGAAACAGACCAAAGCTTTTCATAACGTCCACATCACTCTTTACGTTGTATTTAAATCATAATAATTCACACATTAACTTAAAAAAACAGACCAAAATTAAATAATGTCCACATCAAGAATCTGAATTAAAATTTATAAAATATATAACTTATTCACACATTAACTTCAAAAAACAGACTAAAACTATAAATAATGTCCACATCAACAATCTCTATGTTACTCTTTATTTTGTATTTAAATCATAATAATTCACATATTAACTTAAAAATAAATAAATAAAATAAAATGAACCAAAAAAATCTTTTTATACAAATGATAATTTGTTCTTTTTAAGTTACAATAAATCTTGTATATGAAGTAAAAATTAGAATAAAATTAAAATAAATATTTAGTAAAACTGCAAAAAAAGTAAAATTGCACATTAATTGTAAAATAAACAAATCAAAAACAGATCAAAACTTTAAATAATAATAATTTTTTTTACAATTTATGCTTTTACAGTGTGTGACTGCAAACTTTTTTAGTGTGTTAAAAACCACTAAAAATATTATTTTACGGAAACTTGCATTACGTCCAAGACAAATTATGTAATGTTATGTTATTTTACAATCATGCCTTGTTTATTTAAAATACAATTTTTTTTTTGTAAAATAGCAGAAAAAAATTGAAAACTGTAAAATAACGTCCACATCAAAAATCTGTATTTTTACAAATGATAATTTGCTCTTTTCCATCATTTGACCTCAACATGATGTCTTATTATCATGTTTGTTGATGTTGTTTCTATTATTCTTATTATTATAAGTTGTTAAATTACAGAAAATATTTCGTAGAATCAAATCAAGTTAATTTACATGTTTACTGTCAAACAAACAAACAAAAAATACAAATCAGACCAAAACTGTAAAACATAAATAATCAGATTTTTTACATTAACATTTAGTTTTTTTACAGTGTGTGACTGTAAAATTAGTTTTACTGTATTTAAAATCCCTAAAATATAATTTTACCTTCATCTTTGACCATAAAATTTTAAAGAATTGTGCAGAAATTTGTTGTTATTTGAAATTTAAAAAATGGTATATTAAGATTAAAAATAAATAAATAAATAAATAAATAAATACAATTAACTGTTGTTTTGCAGATTTTCCCTGTTTGGTTAAATTACAGATAATATGTAGTAAAATCACAGAAAATAAAACAAATATGTACAAAGAAACAGGCCGGAGCTGTAAATAATGTCCACATTGAAACAGCACCTGTCTTTTATGTGTGATTCTAAAATCACTTTGTTTAATTTCACCTAAATCCAATAAAATGTCATCGTTCTACGTTACTGCTGCTGGTTTTTACTGTTTCTCTTGCTTCCAGACCTTCATCATGTTTCTACAGGACTTTTCTTTTCCCTTTATTTTCCTTTTCGCTCTCTGCTTGGCCTCTGCTCACGTCCTCCCAGGTAATTCTGGAGCTCACCTCTAAATAACTGATGGACCTCATTGATCCCAGAGTCTCCTGTGTGACATTTCCACGTCGGGTAACCCGGGCGGCCTCGGGCCCGGTCCTGATCAATGCTCACATCGATCGGGTCGAAGCTCCTCTCTGCAAACAGCGAAGCTCCTCCATCCGCTGCAGGTAATTACTGATTTCATACCGGAGCAGCTCGTTCCTCAACAGAGGAGCAGATCACAGGTGTGGAACAAAGAAACAAAGACGAGTCGGTGATTAGTTGTTCCATAAAAGACCGTCTGTAATGAAGGGATCACAGAACACCTCCGCTACATAAACAGCATATTTCAGCTGCAGGTGAAGCGAAATCACTGTTTCCTTTCAGGTTTGATGATGGCAGTTTGCTTTTGTGGATTCAATCAACTTGAAAATGCATTTAGTCCCTTTAAATTGACGTTTTAAAGAGCAAAAATTAGGTTTATTGCTCTTTTAGTGGGCGCGGCGCTCATGTTGTTTTAGTTTTTCTGCTGCAAATCAACTGCAGGTTTCCTCTCGTAGGATTATACAGTGAAAATAATCACGTTTTACTCTTTTAATTTGGGTTAATTTAGCGAAACGGGAAACTTCACGTCAGCTTCCCTTAAAGTCAGCCGAGCCGCGGCTGTCATGATTCTAATGCAGTCATTCATGTGCTTGGTTCATGACGGAGCGTCGGGGTTTATTTTAGACTAAACGGGGGCTGCAGGGGACGAACGATGCTCGCGACGTTCAATACGCCCTGCAGAGCCAAACAGAACAAGCTCGCTAATAACTGCGCCGAGCCGTGGCGGTAATGAAGGTGAAATCTAAATTCAAACGCTCTAATCTCGTCGGCGGCGTTAATTCGCTCAGCAAATTAAATGGCAATCTAGCAATTAGAGTGGAAAAGGCCCCAAATTGGATTAAATTAAAGGAAAAGTTTTCAGCCGTTGGATTGAAAACAGTTGTTTGGACCCTGAAGGAGGGTTGGACCCCACAGATCCTCCACTGGGACGCTCAGCACAGGATCCCCTCAGGCCTCAGTCCCTTCCTGGAGGCTTTGTCCACATATGATCGTCGGTGAAGAAGCAGCACACAGGGAGGAGGTCCAGGGGCTCGCTGCATGGTGGTCTGGTGAACAACAGAGATGGTGATGGACTTCAGGAGAAGGAGAGGAGATCCTGGTCCACTGCAGGTCAACAGAGTCTCCTCATTCAGGTTCCTTGGGGTCCACATTACTGCAAGTACCCGACTGCAGTGTGGAGTTCGGGGCGGAGCTCAACGTTGCTCCATGTGGTTCCACTCTGAATTGCATTAGTTCCTGAACGGTTAAGGTTAGGAAAAGAGACTTAAATTTTATATCCCCAATCAGGTTAGCATAGGGGAAAGGGAGGTTAGGGTTAGGAAATAGGGAAGGGAGAGAGCATAGGGGGAGGATTAGGGTGGTTAAGGTCAGGCAGGGGAAGGACTGAGGTTAGGTTAAGGGGGGAGGACAGGTTCAGGTAGGTATAGAGGAAAAGGAATGTTAGGATTAGGGAAGGTGGGAGGGGGAGGTTAGGGTAAGGAAGAGGGGGAGAGAGAGAGCATAGGGGGAGGTTTTTAGATAAGCAAGCTCCTGAAGGGTTAGGGTTAGGCTGAGGGTTAGATTCATAGACATATATCCGTAGACGCCGCGTTGACTGCTGCTGCCGATTGGAGCCGACGTGCCTACGCGGCGGCCATCTTGGTACAGTGCCACTGGCCCCTACAGTGCATTACGTCTATAGAGGAATGACATGTCTGCACTATAAAAGTGATCATAAATCCATCAGTTGTCAACATATATTGTTTGTTACAAACGTCAGACATGGAGGACGGACAGGCAGACATAAATAGAACAAAAGCATCCAAGCATCCTGTGTCAAAGCTACATGTGTGACGTTTTTAACAAACCAAACCGTTTGGAAATCGGTCAAAATTCAGTGAATAATTCTACTTTAAGATTGTGGAGTACCTCTTACCTGCATAGACTTACATTCACTCCCCCCTCTGCTAGCCCTGTACCAAGATGGCGGAGCTTTAGGCACGTCCCTCCACAGTCAATGCGGCGTCTACGTATATATGTCTATGGTTAGGTTGCCACCAAACTGTTGCAAAATGAAGTAAAGCTGTATGTAATAAGACTGAACGCGATTGGTTTATGGAACGTTGCGATGGGTGGAGTCAAACGTTGAGCTCCGCCCCGAACTGCACACTGCAGTTAGGGGCTTCTCCATTATTGACGAGACCTCAGCAAGGCTCAGCAGAGACTCCACTGCTGTGGAGATGTCACCTGGAGGCTGTCTATTGCTCTGGCATACTACGTCATCACAGTGTGGTGTGCTGACTGTACAGCTGGCGACAGAAAAGCCCTGCAGGGGGGCGATAAGGTCGGCACAGAAAGCAATCGGCTGCCCCCTGCCCTCCATGGAAGACATCGCCAACTGCTGTGGTCTCAGCAGGGCAACGGAGGTCCTGTCTGACCTCTCATAGCCTGGATGGAGTCTCTTCAACCTTCTGCCCTCTGTACAGGAACACTGTGTCCTGGACAAACTGGCTAAGGAAGAGTTTTTATCGGTGGGCGATTCGGCTCTTGAACTGGAAGGAGAAACCCCACGGATGCTAGATGTGGACTTCAAGTGTTTGCACTACTTTTGCATCCTTCGTATTTCTTAATTGCACCAAGGGGAGATGCTCCTCCAAATTCGATGCTCTATTATTATTTTTTTGTACGAGGACAATAAGGAGTTGTTCTATTCTTCTCTTCTGTTCCATATTTTAAAAGTTTAAACTCTTTCTAATCCAGCTGCAGATGAATTAACCACCCAAGAACCGAGAGAAACGATCCGTCCTCACAGCTTCTAATGGGTTTCGCCTTCTCGTGTTGTTTCCCTCGTTAAAAAAAAAAATAAACAGCAGAGAACACATTTACTACGCTGGTTTATTCATTCACAGCAGATGTTTCTCAGAAAACTACACTCTGGGCTCGTATCCAACACGAATCGCCACGTGGGAACGCCGGCGCCGGCGAACAAAAGCTTTCCTCCTCGACGCGTCGTCTCCGTTGTGTTTCTCACAAAGACCTTTAGCAGCGGAAAGCGATGATCGATGCCGACGGTTTGACTTTTGTCACTGATGTCAGACCAAAGCTAAAAGGAAAAACTGAAGCTGCTCAATATCAGACCTGGTGTTTGGTGTGAATTCAACATATAAAACTAAAAAACAAACGCTTCTTTTTTCTTGTACATGCATTAAAAGGTATAATAAGTATTTTATGGGCTTTATTTGCATTAAACACATCATCTGTATTAATCCTACTATTAAGTTAAATTAATTCCTAGAGCTCTTGAAACCTTCAAGCAGCTGAGTGGAGTCATGTCTGATGCCATTCAGGTGCACTTTTGATATGTCAAACTGGATGTAAAAAGGTTTGCTGCCATTGTGTTTTCTTTCCAAGACATGGCCCAGCGGTGTGGCAAGGAGAATGGAAATCTGAGTTGGGTTAACCAGGACTCTGATCCGTACCGGTCAGGATCAAGATTTGAAGAGCTGTAACTTGAGAAGCAATGAAAGTAGAGTCCTGAATTTCTGCAGGTCCGTTGGTGTCTACATGTGGTATCCAATGGTTCAACCTTGCTTTGATAGATTAATGCAAACCAGTTATATGATGGTGCAAATCTGGTCAAGACATGTCAATGTTTCTGTCTATTCCGATGTTCCACCAACTATAAAACCTTCATTTTTTGCCCTAAGAGGCTGATTTTACTTTCCTGTGATGATTGGCACCAATTGGAGCTTTAAAAATGTAGAGCATGGTGCCAGTCAGAGGCACTTTATTGGAAAAAAAATCGTGTTTTTTGCATTTATGGCCAATATTAGGACCATTTTTTAAACAGGTGTGAAGGTGAAACCACTCCAGTAGTGTCCCAACTGGAAGAGCTGTAGAATATAGTTACTGGGTTAAAAGAACAAACATGGTTTTCCAGCTTGTGATGCTACGAAAGTGGAACCAGAAGCAATTTCTTGAACGTTTATTATCAGAATCAATGATGAATTTTAGGTTACGGCATCCTAAACGTTGACCCACAGTCAACATGACGGCGCCTTCGATAAGAGTTATTAACTCATCAACTAATGTCACCTGTGACTTTAGATTTTACACATGGTCAACTCAACCAACATTCAAGTCTTTAAATAAAAAAATCTGTCAAATTGAAGATGGTCAGACGTGGGGCTTTGGGTGAAAGGAGGCAGAATGAGCCTCATAGTGGTAGCAGCAGGAATAAAACTCCATAAGTACTTCATGGGGCCGTTTCATTTGATTTCACATTCTTCTTACAAGTTCCTAAATGAATCAAACACACATTTGTGATCAAATAATTTGAAAATATCTCGATATTTAGCAGCTGAATGCTTCATTTCATCAGTTACATGGTCGATAATGGGGTCAACAGCTTAGCTAAAACTCTAATTTGAGGTATAAAACCCAACAGAATAAATAGAATAGATCTTTACTGTCACTTTTAAACGACAACAGCAGACGACAAAAGAGCACAAAGTCATTACTAAAATTGAAATAAAATAAAAATAAAATTGCACAGTGCAGCAGTGAGGAGCAGCAGAAGTAGGTCACAGTTCGCTCTAGTTGTGTCGATGCCATGTGGACTTTCCGTATCGTCGATGTAATTCTGTTTAACGTGTCGGTAAGTGCAGGTTTAAGTTGTCCAAATCCATCCGAACTCCGCGGGACGATAATCTCCAGGCGTTCTGCTGTAAACACGACCTCGGCTCGGCTTCATCCGGCTCGTGGAGTTCGTTAATCCCTTGTGGAGCGATTTCTGTAGCCGACGTTAATTCAGACACGCTCACTGATAAAGCAGCCGTCAGGAACTCGGGCTGCTCGTTCAGCAGCATGGGTCTGTCACATAAGGCGGCGTGGGGAGTGGAAAAGCCTCTAATAGGCCTCCGCTCGGCGTCCCGGAAACCCTCCGACTTGTCAGAGTAATTTCCTTCACTTGAAATTAGCTGCTTCTAATAAAAATTTAATTCAGTTATTACAAGCGCAGTAACGCCTCAAGTGCTGCCCCTAAGCCCCCGTTGGGCTTATGGAAATGTATCCGCCAGATGCACTTAAGCCTCGCGCAAATGAATTTTAATTTGGTGGAAATTGGCTCCGATCATTAGCGTGACATTAAACCGAGCTGAGGGCGGAATCTGACCGTTTGTCTGCTCGCCTCGACGTCGGTTCAGCTCGGCCAATATTCCTCCTGGGGTCCTGAGAGGTGAACGGAAGCGTTTGACTTTTCTGCAAAAAATAAAGTTGGTTCAGTTTCCTCTGTTCCATCTGCTCCTGCAGTGACCTGTAATCCGTCTCGGGAGATGCTGGATTTCTCATGAAGAAAACAGTTCCTGGGTGAATCCGAAGCGTCGCTGTCGAGGAAACACGTCAGCGTCTGTGATGAAAAATAGATGCCCCAATCGGTGCGAGTGGAAACGTCTCCCGACAGCTTTTCAATAATCCGTCACATCGAGGCTTTTCTTTCCACAGATTCTAAGTGTTTACAAGTATACAAACAGCTCGCAGCACGAGACGTCTCCTGTTCTTACACCCCCAAATATTAAATATTAGCAGCGGCCCTCATGAATTTAAGATGGATTCTCCCGTCGGAGTTGCTTTTGCAGAAGCTGTCGGCTGCTCGCTGAGGAAGGGACTCAGCCGGAGATCATTACTGTAACTGGATTCGGCTGCTGAGCTGTGTGTGAGCTGTTTTAATGCTCTGGAGCAAAACGCTAATCTAACCACATTATTCACTGTACAGTCGCTGTGGAAATCAAAGAATGACATCGTTGTTTCCCCATGGGTTTGGAATCAAAACACTGACCTGGATAACTCAAAAGTTGCAATAAACAACGGAAAATAAAAGTCCTGACTAACCTGTGTGTGAGTGTTCCCATGAATAAACTCATTTCCTGTATGAAATCGTCAAAAAATGATTCGTTCAGAGCCTCAAATTAGAGTTTCCAGAACAGGATGATGGAGTTCATTGGTTTGAGATGTTAAATGTGTAATTTAAAAGTGTTCCTACCAGGTTTAAAGTGAACTGAGGACGTTTTAACGCCATCTTTTAGAGGATTATTGAAGGACGTCAGCAACACAGATTATGTTCTCAGGTAGCAAAGTAGGAACACTCTTAAACCAACTTTCAGAAATTGTTTAATGTCTGGATGTTCTCAAGGCCTTAGATGATTTTTATAAATGTTCCTGTAATATGACCTCCACCGATCATCCACAGCATCATCACCACTCACAGGTGAAGTGAATATCATTGATCATATTGGTACTATGTGGCCTCATGCTGATGGAAATCCCAAATGTCACTGGATGAAAATGCACCCCACCACATGGAAACAACACCAACCAATCAGGAACATGTGGAGGAACATGACAATGGTCCAACATGTTGATGTGACCTCCAGACTTCCTACAGCCCATTCTGATCAAGCATCAACGGGATGCAGTGGAACCAGTTGGATTGACAGAGGACCCACTGCACAAGACAGAGTAGCCAAAGGATCCAGTGGTTCCAGACCCCATAGGACCCCCTGAGAGGTCTTCTGGTCCATGCCCAATGGTTCAGACCGCATAGGGGGACCAACACAATATTAGGCAGGTGCTCATAATGCTAGCCTGATCAATGCATTTACAAAGGTGGAAGATTCTGCCTGCAACGTTCAAACGTTCTCAGTGCAACATTCAGTTTTGAGAACATTCTATGGACCAAACATTTTTAGAACATCTGTAGTTGTCTTTCCTTTAAGAACAGCATTCTGGGAACTTAAAGAAAAACTTCCCGTTAGAAACATCACTAGAACTGCGAAATGATTCAAGTCTAAGAACTAGAAAAGCCCTCAGAGAGCTCATACCTCCACCAAGGACCTTCAGTCCACCCCCAACACAATCTCCCAGTTCACATATTTTCTATGGAACGTTACAGATACAAATGTAATTACAGACAGTTCAAATGTCCTACCGACAATGTGGCCTTCACCCCATCCGACCTAATGAACAGGCGCGGCCTCTAGCGCGGCAGCTCCTAACAGCCTCCCAGCTTCTTAGACAACCGGAGATAAGAATGCCGGCCCAACCGTGCGTATGTCGCTCAGGAAGGAAAGAGAACTCCGTCACTGTCGCTGTCTGTCACGTGGAGACCCAAAATGTCATGTGGTCAGAGGGGGTTACCCCAAAAACAAGAGTGCCCTCTGGTGGCTTTTAGAGTAAACCGCATTTAATTGTCCACCTGGTTACACTTAGATTAAAAAAATCCTGGATCCAGACGGTGATCCGGATCAGTCCCAACATGTCATCATTTCTTCCTTGTCCCATTTCATCCAAATCTGTCCATGACTTTTTGAGTTATTTTGCACACAAACAAACAAACAAAAAAACGCCGGCCATCACAAAACCTCCTTGGCGGAGGTAATAATGTTCCCACTCGGGACATGAACCATGACCTCCTGGGTGAAAGCAAATAAAATGCAGTTTAATTCTGGTGTCGTTCCATCTAACTACCCCTTAAAACAATGAAAACATAAAGAAACCAAATCTGGAGATGACAAACTACCAGCCCATCCCTGCTCCTCAGATTATAACATCCACTTCCGCACTTATGCAGATGACACTCAACTCTACATATCACATGACTACAGTCTCATACATTCATTTAATCAGTGCAATGAACAAATTCATCAGAGGATGTGGATGAATTTAATACAAATGGACTCAGAAATGATTGTTTATGGCACCAAACATGAGAAGTCAGCTCTGATCTTGAATTCATGACGTTAAAACCGAAGCCAAAATCCCAGTGTGATTAAGCAGTCGGACATAAACGTAACAACTAATAACACCAGTCTACTACTATCTTTAAGACACAGCAAGATTTAAAAGATTTCTGTCCAGACAACATAGAAAATAGTTTAATATCTTTATTTTTAGTGGGTTAGACTACTGCAATGGTGCCGTCACAAGAACCTGGAGCTCCCAAAGTGTCAAAAGACAGATTTTCAAAATAACATAATGCTTGTTTTTAAAGCACTAAATGTTCTCGGGCCCGAATAAATCTCCGGTTTACATTATGAAGTGTGCAGGAACCTCAGGTGATGTGGGATTTGGGTTTAGTCAGTGTTTAGCGGATCAAAACTAAGCAGGGTGAAGCAGTTTTTACTTTCCCTGCTCCCCAGCCGTGAAACAAACTCCCCGAGTAGCTGAGCTCTGATAAAACTGTCGGCTAATTTAAATCAGGGCTTAAAACATTCATATTTAATGCGGCTTTACAGGAAATGACTTTTTTTTTTAAAAGCAGCAGCTGTTTATTTGCTTGTGCTCATCCTCACTTATTGTTTTAAAGAAGTTTTCTTAATATCTTATTTCTAGTGTATTTAGACGCCCATTTAAAGCACGTTGAAATGCCTCCTGTTTGAACGGTGCTGTTAAGACTGTTGACATGCTGGTGTTTTCCAGGATTCTTGGTTTGGACGAGGCTTTAACACAGGAATATCCAATACAAGCTGTAACTGGGGGGGCGTTTTTGCTAATTACCTCCATTTATTTGTGAAAACAGTGGATATTTTTATGACTTAGGCTGCAAAATAAGATAAAAATTCCAAGATGGTGTGCAGAGGATTCAGATTTCATGCCTAAAACATCACATGTGAGGTTTACATGATGGGTTACTGAAGGTTTAAAGGCATATTGTTCCATTTCTCACCAGAGATCCTGGAAGAATTCCCTGAATTTGAAGATACATCATTGAATATTAGCAAATTTTGCAGACTCCATTAAGCCGGACCCTACATTCAACAAATAATGAAGGTAAATAAAGCAAAGTACTTCAGTCAGTCAAATCTCAAAACTGCAAAAAGGTAACGAGGCTACAACAAATACATTAAAGAAGAAAATCAGCAGGACGTGCAGCATTTAACAGTAAACATACAGTGGAATACTGGCGACCACTGATGTCAGTAATTTAATGGAGTCTAACAGGAAGTTTTGTTCTAGTTGATGAGGTTTACCCAACAGGATTTTCCTTCTTTAGCACTTCCCTTTCACATTTAGTTTCACCTTCAGTTAGTTAACATCGGAGCTACTTTCACATCCGTCAGAGTCACTGCCGTCTCCAGTGATGATTTGCAGTGAATCCCGAACACTGTGCTACAAAATAAAAAGAGACACTGAAACAGGACCAGCATAGGATAATAAATCCCATTTGTGTGTTTGTGTGTCTATTTATTTACCAAGAAAAATGTCTGAGCTAAAGACAAGCTGCCATTTTGGGACTGATGTGCAAAACATGTGTCATAAAACATTTTATTCTTCATTTATTTAACTTGACGTTATTTTCTTTGCTTGTATTTGTGTAAGTGTGATTTCAAATGAACCACAGAATAATACATTGATAGAAATGAACTTATTGAGCTTAATTATTTGAGCAATTCATTGTTATTTTTCTTATTGTGACAAATACGTCACATGGTATTTTATAGGCTGAAGGCCCGATGTAATATATATGTCACAGTGATTTTTATTACACTTGTTATATATTTTTTTGTGTAAGGAGCCACTTAAATGTGATCTTGGACGTGCTACTGAAGGATTACAATTGTTAAATGGGTTGAAACTTGAACTTTCCAGGATATTTAAAGGGTGTGTGACGCCTGTGACACCGCGGCTCCTTATGGGTTAAAATGACATAAACAAATTTAAAAATGCATATAAAAGGTGAAGCCAATTAAATGTGTATTGATTGGGAGAATTTACTATGCATGAATTTAACCATGCGGCCGGGGCTCAGGTGGTAGAGCAGGTTGTCCACTGATTGCAAGGTTGGCGGTTCGATCCCTGACCCCTCCACATGCCGAAGTGTCCTTGGGCAAGACTCTGAACCCCAAGTTGCTCCCAATGGTAGATTAGCACCATTGCTCAGTCGCCGTTGGAGTGTGAATTTGTGAATAGGAAACACATTGTACAGCGCCTTGAGTACCACTAAGGTAGAAAAAGGTGCTATATAAGTGCAGAACATTTACTATTTACCATTTAATTCCAGTCTAGTAACTATATTTATATCTACCAAGGGGAGGAAAATGTCATTTAATGTATCCATGTAAAGCTACCAATAGTATTTTTAGCTGCAATGACCACATTTTGAACTTCCAGTGCTGTGAAGAAAGTATTTGCCCCCTTCTCAAACTCTTTTCCCCACTTTAATGTTTAAGACCGTCAAACAAATGCACATGTCAGACAAAGACAACCCAAGTAAACACAAAATGCAGTTTTTAAATGGTGATTTTATTCATTAAGGAGGAAAAAAAAACTACTCAAAGCTACCGGCCCTGTGTGGAAAAGTAATTGCCCCCTAAATCAAATAACTGGTTGGGTGTGGTTGATAAAGTTGAACTCAGCTTTCCAAAAAAATTGATTGGACACAGTTAATTCATGATTTAACAAGGTGGGCAATTACTTTTCCACACAGGGCCGGGTAGGTTTGGGTAGCTTTTTTCCCTTAAAACATTAAATCAGTGGGAAAATATGCAAAAAAAGATAAGAATCTGAGGTAAATATATAATGTAATATATATAAAATACTTTTTCATGTGCTGAAAATGTTACTTCAAGCCTGCTGTTATCAGTCACTCTTTGTTTTAGGCTCCCAAAAAGCATCAGATTTGACTATTTCACCTGTATTCTGGAAGAACTCCACACCCCAGATGGGATTTAACAGTAATTTATAACAACGTGAGCTATTTCATTACCTCGGCTCAGAAAAGGCGCTACACCAGAATCTCCTGAGCGCTGGAGAAAACGTGGAGGCGCATCAGTTTTTGGGTATTTTGGTCTTTGTCCGTTATTAATTCCTTTCTTGTGGGAGGTTCGTGAGATCCCCGTTCCATTTAAAGTGGAGGCATAATGGAAAGCCATTACTAGGAAGTGATTCAGGCCTGAAATACCTACAATAGAGGAGCGGGTGGACGTTATTTATGACGGTTTAAGATGGAAAAAATCACCTTTACTGTGAGACTTCAGCAAGACGAGTTGGATTGTGGACGTCATTTGCTTAATGTAGATTTCATTTCTGTTTGATACGAGCGTCAGGACGTGTTTAAAGTCTTTATTATGGCCTTTTGTTAGAAGTTAATTAAAACCCTGCCTTGCCTTGCATTCAAAGAGGGAAGACGCATCATTAGCAAAGAGTAAGGAAGCTGGAAACACGACTGTCTGGAGCTTCATGGATCAAAGCCCACCTGAGCACATGGGGGGGGGGTTTAATCGAAGACGAGTCGCGGTGCTGCTGATTCGTCCCAGAGTTTATCGGGCAGCACGGATGAATTTCACAACACTGTGGCTGAAAGCAGGGCTGGATATCTATCATTCAGGGTTTGGCGCCTGTTAGGATTGTTATTCTATTCAGATGTGGTCCATGAGTACTGAAAAATGGAATAAAGCGCCTGGAAAAACCCGGTCGAGTCGCCGGAGGAGAGCTGCAATCACACCGACAGACATTGATTTTACACCTCTGCAGGTTCTGTCCTTCTGCTGCCTGCCGGCTTCCTCTGTTCTGTCAAGCTTTGCAGAAGGCCAGGGGGAGGAAGAGGAGGAGGAGGAGGAGGAGGAGGAGGGGGAGGAGGAGGCGTCTCCGGAGTTTCAGGCTGCAGAAGAAGAAAACCTTAAAAACAGTGCGGTGGTCTTAATAGAAAGGCAGACTTTCCAACAAAAAGCATCCCAGACTTTCTCATGCGGAGCGGCGCCGACACGAGTCAGAGTCGAACCTAACGGGGGAACATTCGGAGGAACATTCGGGGGATTATTTCCCTCTGAATTCGCTCGTGTCTGCACTTGTCATGTGTTGTGTGACACTTGAAATCTGAGCGCTCCCTCGCGTCGGGAAATTCAAACGGGAAGGCTTTCATTCTGTTATTTTTATGCTTCTTTTGCAAAAGTGTCACTTTTCTTTCTTTCTCTGAAGCGAGAGGCGTCGGGGCTGATTGACACGATCTTTAGAGTGTTTTTTTTTTCCCTCTGTCAAGAAAAGTATTGCAGGATTCTTGAAGTTGTGGTTAGATAAGCCTCTCTTTTGCTCTTGTACAACTTTTGATTGAGGCGGTTTAGTCTCTGAGCAGTTTGAACCTCAGGTGAGTCGGACGAATGTGGTTCTCGTGTGAAGGCAGATGACGAATTTTTAAGAAACGTCACCTGTTCAGACGGTAGAACTGGATTTACCCTCTTTGTTTCCTGGTTCCTCCCCTTCGTCCATGTCAGGATTAACGAAGACGTCATCTTTCAGTCTCACGGACTCCAGGAGACGCTAGTTTTGACGAGTCGCGTCGACCTTCGGTGTGTCTTGGATGAGAGTCTCCTCTGATTGCACCGAGAGCAGACAGCTGACTCTGATGTGGACGTGATGCTGACAAACCTCGACAGGATAAAGCATCTTCCTCCGACTCGCCTCCTAAACATTCGACCTGCAGACGGATGGACAGCTGACACTTCAGATGGCCAAAGGCTGTAAATGCTACTATAGTATTCAGGTGTTTGTTCATGCAGTAGAGCCACCACTGCATTGGCTCCCCGTGTGTTCCAGGATCGATTTTAAGGTCCTCTTAATGGTTTTTAGATGCCTTAATGGTCTTGAGCCTTCTTATCTTACAGAACTGCTTTTACCGTACAAACCTTCGTGGTCCCTTTGCTCCTCCAGCAGTGGTCTCCTAGTAGTTCCCAGAGTCAGGACACACTCTCAAGGCGAGGCCTCCTTCTATTATTACGGCCCAGCCTGCCGGAGGACCTCAGGGCTGCAGAGAACGTTTTTATTTATTTATTTATTTTAACCTTTATTCAACCAGATAAAGACCCATTGAGATCAAGACCTCTTTCACAAGGGTGACCTGGCCAAGAGAGGCAGCAGCAAACATCAAAGTAAACAATAACACAGACAACAACAACAAACACACATTAAAATATTAAATGCAAGTAATAAGATACATAAAATACTGGAGTCATATTTACAGTAGAAATTTAAAAACACAGGCACCGTTCAAAGGATTTCCGTTGTCGATTCCTTAAAATAGAGCTGAAGGCCTCCAATGAAACAAATTTTGACAATTTCAGTTCAGATTGGAGGTCATTCCAAGCAGAGGGGGCAGAGAAACTGAAAGCTTTTTTACCCATTTCAGTTCGAACACGATGAACCGAGAGATGCAAAATGTCATAGGATCGTAGAGCACAACAGCTTCTAGTTCTCAGAAGAAGAGTGCGCAAATAAGTGGGACCCAAGCCAAGAAGTGCTTTGTAAACCCAAGTCATCCAACGTGTACATCGCCTTACACTCAAGGAAGGCATGCCAGCTTTAGCGTACAATTCACAATGGTGAGTGAGGCGGCTGCAGCCAGTAATAAACCTCAGAGCACAGTGATAGACTGGAGCCAAGGACTGTAGGCAGCTGGTAGAAGCACACATATATACAACATCGCCATAATCAAGCATTGGCAGAAAAGTAGCCGACATCAGAAGCTTCCGAGCTCTGAGGGAAAAACATGACCTGTTTCTATAGTAGAAACCAAGTAAACGTTCATGTTTTAAAGAGCAGGCTCAAGACCCACCTTCTAGTCCAGCTTTTAAATGGTATTTATTTATTTTATCTGTATTCTGCTTATGTTTAACCATGATTTTATTGTTTATATCCTTTTTACTCACCCTGCTGTTCGGCTTCATTTTAGTGTTCTATATATTTTACCTTTTCTTTTTACCTTTCTTAGGTTCTACCAGTGTTTCGTCCCTCTGTGTCGGGAGGTCGACTGTGGTGCCTGGGAGGAGGTTGGGTGTCTCTGCCCCGCCCCCGTCAGATTTTAAATCTAAATTATACCTAATTAATACCTCAATGGATGCGATCTTTGTCCTTCATTGTCATCACGACCGTTGAGCGAGTTAAGCCGAACACGCGACCGGTATTCTTCGACGTTTCTCCCTTTCCAGAGCGCTGTTGTCAGAGGCTCCACCTCCTCTGCATGGCGGCCGTCTCTCCCTCACCTGCCTGATTAGTCGATTCAGGACACCTGTGGCTGGAAGCGCTCCACCTGCACCTCATCATCGTTTGGTCCACAAAGCCTGGCAGAGTTCAACATTCCACGTCGGACCGTGACACAGCATCCTTACTCCGAGCCGCTCCCAGCCTTCCTTTTCGTCGAAACGCTACCATCAGAAGAGTCTGCCTTACGCCTGGGAGACAAGATAAAGGGCAAGAAATCCACAAAATAGCAAAAACTAAGAGCAGGTTAACATGCAGCAATCAACAATGGAGAACCACGTGACGCTTTCTTCTTCGTTGGTACGCCACAGGACTCAGTGTTTCCCCAGTGACTGTGTTCGTCCCTCCGCACCAGCAACTAGGTCTCACATGAGTGTCGTGTTATTTACAAACCAAGCTGCTGATGTCAAAACTAGGTTTTTGAAGTAATTTATGGGAGGCGTTCGTCACCACGAAACGTCATAAACTGAAGACCTCCTGTTTTTCCTGCACGTTAATTGAAGTCTTAAATGTCTCCAGAATGTGTCTTTTCATTTTCAGAATGCTAGAGAGACGGTTCATTTCACTACGACTGTCTAACTCCTGGCTTTAGCCCCGCTCTGGTTCGTTTCAATGCCCCCCATTTCAGGAAGAAGACTCTCTCTGCATCTGTGAATAGATGTGTGGCACCAGGACTTCCTGTCGACCTTTCTGTCAGAACGATCACCTGACATGGGAATATCACCAAAGTCAACATTACAGAACGTTCTGTCACCTGAGGCCCCCATAACATCTCAAAAAAATATCTTTAAAACACTGCCGGCAGAATGTTCCTTATGTAACGCTTATTGGAAAAGAAAATAAGGTTCGGACTAATTATTGCAATGGAAGTTATATGACTGAAACAGAAAACCAGACTCGTTATTGGAGCTTGGAGTGAATGAAAGACCGGAAACAGAATGAAAGTTTTAAATTGATTTATCTTCAAAAGTGAATATTCAACAACATAAAAATAAGGAAATAAGGCACATAAATATATTTAAACAAACAATACAATAACAACAAAAACCGTTTTGAAACCCAAGATTTTTAGGTTTTTTCAAAGTCCACGTGTATCTTTTTTTTCAAGTTCAGTTCAAAATTAAATCCTTAGGTGAAGGAAGGGAAAAACACAGTCTTAATCGTTTTAGCTGGATGCAAAATCCTTTATGCGATCCTTTGTGGAGAAAAACGCAGTTCACTAAAGGAGTCCAATAAAAAAATAGAAAAGGTCCTACCAGTAGCTCGCCACCTCCATGCTGAGGAAATCTGGTCCGTTGAGTTTCGTGCGTCTTCGTGGAGTTTTCCGCTACGTTTTCGGGGGTTTTCTGAAGAAATGTTTGGAGCACAGTCCGTGGTCATAGCCGGAGCAGATGAGCTGACGCTGACAGGATGTCACTGTGCTCTGTCATTTTTATGACAGCGCCGCGGGTGGTCGGGTTCAGGATCGGCTCTTTTGACAATGGGTTACACTTATTTGTTATATATGTGTTATTATAGGAATGTTTTATAATAGTTAAGGCATTTCATTGTTTTTACTTTTCTGTTAGATGGATCAATTCACCCACATCCTCTAATGAATTTGTTTATTGTACTGATTAAATGAATGTAGGAGACTGTAGTCATGTGACATGTAGAGTTGAGTGTCATCTGCATAAGTGCGGAAGTGGATGTTATAATCTGAGGAGCAGTGATGGGCTGGTTTACGTTTCTTTACATTTTCGTTGTTTTTAGTGGTCGTTAGGTGGAACGACCTCAGAACTAAACAGCATTTTTATTTGCAGAAAGTCCAGGAGGTCACGGTTCTCATGTCCCGTGCGAGAACATTATTCTTAAACCTAAATCGGTTCACAGCTGGAATCTATTAGTTCTGAAAGTTCTCGTAACGGTAAGTTTTTCTTTTAGTTCCCAGAATGTTCTTCTTAAAGGCAGGACAACTAAAGATGTTCTAATAAGGTTTGGTGATGACAGTTATTCCCTAATGTTGCACTGAGAACGTTTGAACATTGCAGCCAGAATGTTCCACCTTTTGTTGATGTACCGCATCGTAGGAACGTCTTTTAAGGAACGTTTTGCCATCTGAGGCCTTGAGAACGTTCCTCCTTTGGTATCGTTGTAGAGACGTCTCACAGAAGAACGTTCTACATTGTGTTCCCTCAACAAAGACCCAAAATTGTTCCATTTTTCTTATATCACATTACGGGAACTTTATGAAATGTTCTATATGAAAACTGTGATCTGAGGCCTCCCTGGAAAACATTCTTTGAAAGTCGGTTTGAGAACGTTCCTCCTTTGTTATCATAGAACATCGTCTGTGTTCCTGAAAAGATCCTCTGAATGGTGACATGAAAACATTACTGGATTAGTAGCTTTACTATTTTCTTTAAAACACTGATAGAACTCGCAGGTGGTGTTGTGTAACGTTGTGGGAACGTTCTCCACCTGCTGAGTTCGTCCTTTCCTGCTGCTGATGTCATATTTGTGGATCCACATTCAACAGAGAGTGAGTCATCCATAAACCCGGAGCTGGAAAACGAAGAGGAGCTTCTCTTCATTTATTATTTATTTGCTCCCTCCTCGCTCTGTTCTAGCTTCTCCTCAACTTTAGCAGGTTGTTTACGCTCAGCTCCAGTGTTTAATTCATGCAGATAATCGTCGGTGTGAGTGGGCGGGTGGGTTCTGTTGGAACACCACAGTAGAACTGTTCTGTATGAAGCAGAACAGTGTGAATGTGTGTGTCTCTGCTTTAGATCTCTAACAACATGTTACATCTCCGCGTGTTTGACCTCATTCAGCCACAAACATTACGCTGTAAAGAGTCGAGCCCTGAGCAGAGACACATGCAAGGTCCGTGTACGTCGCGGCCATTCGTTCTCTTATTTTGAGATTTCAAAATAAAAACGAAAATAAACCGTTTCCCGTTTTTTTCAGTGATAATACAAAATGAAAAATGGAAAACAGGCCCTAATTCATCATCCATCATCTGTTATCTGATTTAATTAGATGTGTTTGTAAATGGAAATTAAAATTAAAATACACCTGTGGAAAACTTATTTCTCTACTTCCTGTTGGTTTTGGCTCCGTGACCCGTCTGACTTCTGATGAGGAAGGATCTGGTATCTAAAGCTCCAGTGTTAGCTCACTGTTAGCAGACCTTGCTGTGTGCCGTGGCCTGATGAAGACCCACTGTGGGGTCCAAACGTTGCTTGGCTCACATTGTTCACTATTTCACAGTGGACTTTTCACCAGCGTGGGGTTTATTTGTCCCTTTGGAGGGACCTTGTGGTGCCGCTAGCTCTGCCGCTAGCGCTAAATCGCTAGCGTTTGGCTGCTTTTCGGGACGTTTTTGGGGAGGTTTGGAGGTTTTCTGTTACTTTAGCTTTGCCAGAAAGAAAAGTAGCGATTTAGCGCTCGCGGCGGAGCTAGAGCTAAATCGCTAGCTCCACCTCTTCAGAAGTCAGACGGGTCACGGAGCCAAAACCAACTGGAAATAGAGAAATAAGTTTTCCACGGGTGTATTTTAATTTTAATTTCCATTTACAAACACATCTAATTAAATCAGATAACAGATAATGGATCCGTTAAATTAGGGCCCGTTTTCCGTTTATCATTTTGTATTGTCACTGAAAAAAATGGGAAACAGTTTATTTTTGGTTTTTATTTTGAAATCTCAAACTAAGAAAATGAATGGCCGCCACGTACACGGACCCATGCAACCACTAACGTTCTGATGCGGCGGAACAACGTCAAACCACCTCCAGATTCAAATGAAATGGTTCCCCAGCTGGCAGGGAACGTTCCTACAACGCTGGATGACATCACCTACAAGTTCTAATCATTTATGTAAAGGAAATGCTTTAATGAAATGTTTAAAGAACGTTTTGAGAACATTTTAATTTCCGGTAAAGCTCTAATAGAGTTACAGAATGTTTTAATGTCAACATTCAGACGATGCTGTCAGGAACATGGATGATGCTGTGTGAAAACAAAGCAGGAACGTTCTCAAACAAACATTCAAAAAACGTTTCCCACAAATGTTATGTGACTTTTATAACACGTTCCGACTGTGTGACGTACATCAGTGTGTCATCGGCGTAAAATGAAACGAAGCAACACGTTAATAAATAATGTGCCCAAGTAAAAGCACATACAAGGAAAATAAAAGTGGTCCCAGAGTCGACCCCTGTGGGACACCATACACTGTAAAAAGCACATTTCCTACCCATTTTAACTTTAATTTTTAGAGGAAATAACTGTTATTTTACAAATTTCCACCTATTTTGTTAAATTACAGATCTTTATTTACATGTTAACATCAATAAACTGAAACAGTCTGTATTTTTACAAACACTAATTAGTTCTTCTACGACACATAACTGTAAAATTACGCCATTTTTTAAATTCGTACAGAAAAAAACTGTTATTTTCCAGCTTTTTTGGCATAATTGAAATGAAGAAATGTGCATTTTAATGATTATAAAATAGTAAATACTGCCTTTAGCTGTTCTTTTAGCAAATTTTTCGTTAAATTGCAGATTACAACAGGTAAAATCACAGAAAAAATCTGAATGAAGAAAGAAAGAATCTGTATTTTCACAAAGAGTAGGTTGTTCTTTTACAATGTCTATATAAAATATAAATATATATGTAAATATTTTACATGCATTTGCTGTTTTCTGAGAAAGAAAGTTATATATTGTCAGGACTGAAGATAATATCCAATTAAATCAAAGAAAAAAACAATCTGAAGAAAGAAATAAAGACAGAATCTGTACATTCTGACAAATAGTAGGTTTCCTATGCAATAAGTGAATGTAAAATTACACTGTTAAAGATTTAATTACACTAAAAATGTGATTATTTTAGAGACATTTGCTGTCATTTGGGAATAAAAGTTAGATTATTGAAGGATTGAAAATGCAGATGGTTCCCCATTTTGCTAATTTAAAGATAAAGATAAAGATCAACTTTATTAATCCCGAAGGAAATTCACATTTTACATTTATTATCTCATAAAATCACAGATTTGACCATGAAAAATAGAACAAAATCTACATTTTAACACACAGTCAGTTGGTTTTTTTGCATCCCGTGTCTTGTAAAATTGCACTGTTTTACCAATAAATACTTCTACGTTAACTAAACGTGGGCTGCGTCCAGTCGTGGGTCAGTCAGGAGTTTTTCCATTTGGACAAGTTTTGAAAAAGTTGCATCTTGAACTCGTGCAGCATCAAATATTCCTCCCCTGCAGGCTTTAAAGGAGGCTCCATTTGTTGGTTATGGTGAACCTCCACCACTCCTCCGTCTGTTTTCTGCTTCTTCTCTCATTTTCTAAAGCTAGACTCTTGTCCTCTCCAGTCACCAGATGAGGCTTCGCTGTCGCAGCTTCGTGCTCATGACACACATAGAAATGTCACAGCAGGCTTCTGAAGGGGCCTCCGGCTTCGCTCTCGCCGGCTTCGTCTCTCCTCCGGGTCCGATCTGACCACGACGGGCAGCCGAGGAGGCACATTGCTCAGTGATCTGAACGGCTCGAACCGACAAAGACGTTCAGCATCAGACCGAAGAGCTGCTGCAGAGGAGGAGGGAAGACGCGGAGTTTGATGACAGTAAGGAAGCAGCAGCAGATTATGAGAGTAGAAACCCTGAAGGCTCTGCAGCAGAATGATGGAGCTCATATCAGCCCGACTCCGCACTTTATACAGCAGCTGGAGGGAAATACAGGCTGTGTGTGTGTGTGTGTGTGTGTGCATGTGTATGTGTGTGCATGTGTATGTATGTCTATGTGTGTGTGCATGTGTATGTATGTCTATGTGTGTGTGTGTGTGTGTGTGTGCATGTGTATGTGTGTCTATGTGTGTGTGCATGTGTATGTATGTCTATGTGTGTGTGTGTGTGTGTGTGTGCATGTGTATGTGTGTCTATGTGTGTGTGTGTGTGTGTGTGTGCATGTGTATGTGTGTCTATGTGTGTGTGCATGTGTATGTGTGTCTATGTGTGTGTGCATGTGTATGTGTGTCTATGTGTGTGTGTGTGTGCAGTGTGTCAATGTGTGTGTGCATGTGTATGTATGTCTATGTGTGTGTGTGTGTGCAGTGTGTCTATGTGTGTGTGCATGTGTATGTGTGTCTATGTGTGTGTGTGTGTGCAGTGTGTCTATGTGTGTGTGTGTGTGTGTCAATGTGTGTGTCCATGTGTATGTATGTCTATGTGTGTGTGTGTGTGCAGTGTGTCTATGTGTGTGTGCATGTGTATGTGTGTCTATGTGTGTGTGTGTGTGCAGTGTGTCTATGTGTGTGTGTGTGTGTGTGTTTGTGTATGTCTATGTGTGTGTGTGTGTGCATATGTACAGTATGTCTATGTGTGTTTGCATAAGTGTCTGTGTGTCGTGTGTGTGCATGTGTGTCTATGTGTGTGTGTACATGTGTATGTATGTCTATGTGTGTGTGTGTGTATGTCTGTGTGTGTGCATATGTACAGTATGTCTATGTGCATTTGCATAAGTGTCTATGTGTGTGTGTGTGTGTGTCTGTGTTTGTGTGCATATGTGTGACTATGTGTGTGTGCAGATGCATGTCTTTGTGTGTGTGTGTGTGCATATATGTCTATTTATATGTGTGCATATGCATGTCCTAATGTTTGTGCGTACGTGTGTCTATGTGTTTGTGTGAGTGTGTGTATGGTTGTATGTGTTTGTGCATATGTATGTCTATTTGTGTGTGTGCATATGTGTGTCTATGTTTTCAGCCCTGCAGAACATTTGAATAATAAAAGGTCAGAAGGTTACAGGGATGTTTGGGTTCTTATGGAAATATGTGCATCTAAGAAACGTACAAACACCCGACAGAAAGGAGCAGATAACTTCCATCCCAGCTGGCAGAGAACGTTCCCACAACGTTGGACAACATTAACTACAATCCCTATTAATTTCTTAAGAAAATGTTTTAATGAAATGTTTTTTAGAACGTTCAAAGAATATTGTCAGTTCCAATAATATAAGTTTTGAGAACGTCAGGGCAGAGCGCTCTAACAACGTTCTCACCAAACACTTTTAGAACGTCTTTATTTATTTAAGAAGAACATTCCGGGAATTAGTAGATCTTTGCAGAACTTCCTCAGAACATTTTAGACCAGGATAATATTAGGTGGGATGGCTGTTAGAAGCGTCCTGTTCTCCCTCCAGTCTGGATTTATCATCCTTCTACCTTCACATCCAGGCAGAGCAGCTCGGTCCAGACAGGAATCATTTCCAGCTCCTCTGTAGAGGATTCTGAGGCCACACGAGATGCTCTGTATAATCACTTCAGCGGGTTCTGGCCTCACCCGGGGTTCTCCTGCCAGCTGGACGTGTCTGGAAAAGCTGAAGAGGAAACAGGAGCCCAGGAGGATCCCCATCAGATGCTCGGTTCACCTTTTAGTCCCAGACTCTCAGATCCCTCATGAGCTGGTGAGACGGAGCTCTAACACCACCTGGAAGCCCTCCAGAGAATCTGTGGTTCTTGGGGCTTTGACCAATGAAAACAGTGCATGGAGCTCACCAAGTCCATTTTCTACATTAGAGGCTCCTTTTAGGCTCCAGTTTAGGCAAATATAACGCCTCCTGCTCATGTTACGCCCCTGAAAACAGAAAGAAATAACAAAAACATCAGTCGTCTTGCGCTGTGAGACCTTCCAATGACATTATGTTCAACTGACAAACTACACTGACTTTAGGAACCAGCTTTTCCTCTGCAATCAAGGCTATTTTTAAAGGCCAATTACTTGAACGGCTGGTAGCATAAACACAGTGAATGGCAAATGTTACCATCAAAGTAACGTTTGCAGCTTAAAAGTTGATCTAAATGATTAAATAAAGACGTTTATCCTGCAAACATGCTTGGAAAAAAACATTCCAACCCCTTTTAACGTCTACATTTTTCAATTAAACACTTTGCAAGAACCTTTTAACTCCACCTTAAGTGAGTTTCATGCATCGGTGACTTTCAGCAGACATCCCTGCCCCTGATTTCCACCTCTGTCGCTTCCATCCCAGACTGAGGTGAAACGCTCGGTGGCCAAAGTCTGCCGTCAGCTAAATGACAAAGAGACATGACGGGTAGAAGAGGTCCCGGGTCCTCCGACAGCCCATAATCGGCCACTTAGGGCCTCCGGAGATCTCGGCGTCGTCTTTGACTCGGCACTTAAATGTGACAAACAGATGAACTCGGTGGTGGAAGGCTGCCGAGGAGCTACGCCAAATTGAAATCTGCTTCTAAATGAAACGAGGGCTGGAGCTGCTGCGTTGATCTGCTCTCGGCTGAATGAGTCCGAGTCGGTGAACCTGAGTGTTTTCTGGTCGTCTTTAACCTCCAGTCGGCCGATCAGGCGGCATCACAGCGGTGCATGAAATCCTGCAGGTTCAAATCAAGCATCAGAGTGAAGGAAAATCTCCACCGACCAATGAAAACATCCAGAGAGCTTCGGTTCTGCAGACGGAAACAGCTGCTGATGAGGTCAGACTGGTTCTATCTGACAGAAGCTCAGAGAACCGGGGTTTTGAGTGCCGCTGCCGAGTGCCGCCGAGTGCCGCCGAGCGCTGCCGAGCGCTGCCGAGCGCTGCCGAGGCTCTAGTACGTGGATCTGCTAACTCAGTGTCAAAAACTCAAAGCGCTTTCCAACAGCACAGTGTGTCAAATTTGGGTAGATAAAAATAAAAGTAGAAAAGCACTCAGAGAGCAAAGACCTCCACCAAGCAGCTTCAGTCCACCCCCAACACAATCTCCCAATGAGAGAGTATCATTAAATTAAAATAAATCCTGGATCCAGACGGTGATCCAGGTCAGTCCCAACATGTCATCATTTGTTCTTTGTTCCATTTCACACATGTCCTGAAAATTTCATCCAAATCCGTCCATAACTTTTCGAGTTATTTTGAACTCAAACAAACAAACAAACCTCCTTGCTGGAGGTAAATATGCCTATAAATCGGCATTAATCTTGCTCGCTGCTAAAAATACGTCACATGAAACAGACAGGTTTTAAAAAGTTGCTTATCTAGGCAGGCGGGTGAGCAGCATTTAAGTAAAATAATCTTCTGGAAGCAGGAAGTCGTGCATTTTTATTGCATTTCTGTTTGTTTACATTAGAAAACAGCACCAACTACACCGGGAGTCCACAGATCGGAGGTTTTCTCTTGATCAGATCTGCAGCTTCATGCAAAAGTTCTTCCTTCTAATGTTCACCTGACATCTGAACCCTCCACAGCAACAACAACAACAACGCCTGCTGATAAAACCTCGGCTTTAACGCCCTGAAAGGAGCTCCTTCATCCAGCAGACCTTGGATTTAAGATATTCTATCACACCTCCGCTGAGAGTCGACTCACGCTCGGCTTCGTTCAGAGCGTTTATGTTAACTCGGGTGAAAAGGTTCCAGCCGGTATCCATGGCGACGGAAGCGAAGTGCAGACCTCGGCTTCTCTAAAGGTTACCAAAGGCCCTCCGTGAAGAAGCAGCGCTCCTCTCCGCGCTGCACCTTGTTTGCAGGTGAACGTGAAGAACCCCTCCAGGAAGCGCTGATCTGGAAACGCCGTCCGACGGCCTCCGGAGGGTCAGACGGAGATAAGTGGAAGATTCCCGCTCCGGTGGCTCGTCGCGTCAACCGTCGGCCGTCCGCCCACAGATCACCGCTCAGAGGGCTGACGGACGCCGCCGGGCCGCTTCCATTAGAGCCCTGACAGAAGGTCACGGAGCAGCTGATGTCCTTCAGGAAGCTGTCATCCTCTCAATTAGACACCAAAGGAAACTCGGGCTCAGAGGAGTGTGGCAGGCAGGACTGGGAACCGGAAAAACAAGGTAAAAACAAAGAAACCTCAAACAAAGAAACAGGTTTTTAAAGGAAATTTGCTGCTGCTTTGCAAATTTCCCAAGATGTTTGATAAATGAGAGGTAATATTGGGTCACATCTGAGAAAAAGAGCATTAATTCACATGTTACCCATCAGCAGAAATGGCCAGAATAATAAGAGCATTTGATCACTTTGACACCAGAATCACGTGGAGGCGATCAGAGAAGCTCGTTTCTATGGAAATCACCTGCAGCCAAACAACCAGCGCACAGGTGATTCCGCTGATTAGTCCCCCGTCTTATCGGAGGATCGCGGCGGAGCTTCCCCCTCCTGCCGCTCTGCCAGAGCTCCACGGCTGCTGTCGCCGATAAAAAGAATAAACGCGTCCTCGTCCTTTTGATCCCTAAATTGCTCCCCGTGGATCAAACAAACACGTGTCGCCGCTCGGCTTCCTGTCTGCGGGTTTAAAACGTCTCCGAGCTGCTTCTCTCTGGGTCGTTTCTCAGGTTCGGAGACATTGAACGGAACGTGGATTAGCAGACCGATGTTTAGTCATTATTCAGTTTGTCCGTGGATGATCTGCATCTGATGTTTTCTTCCTGTGATGATGAGGTCTGAGAGCTCCGGCCTTCTGACAGAACGTACATGTCAGGGATGTAAAATGCCACGATGCCACATTACGCTCTGTTTGTTTGGGTTGTTCCTGTATTTACATGTGCATTCATGTGTTTTTACATGCTGCTACATACATAAACACCATTTACATAAGAGGCAAAGTCAAGGAGGTGTCAGACTTCTGCTATGAAAACGAAAGAAAAGAGAACGTGTTGCAGGGAACGTTCCCACAACATGTTCGAACCATGTTTTAAGGTTTTAATCTAATGTTCTCAGAATGTTTTAAGGATGTTTATTGTTGCTCTTAATGTTCCTATGAGGTTAAAGTGAACCAAGAAAGAACGTTTTAACATTCAGAGGATGTTCCTGATGTTTATCAAGTCCTCGGGTGATTCTTCTTTATAAAACATACATTACATGAGGTTTTCCTACAAAACGTTCCCACAGTGTTCCACGGTGTTCTACGATGACGGAGGCTTGACATTCTCAATGCAACGTGCACTTTAAAGGACATTAACGGTCTCACAATGTTCTCAAAGTCTTCAGAGAACGTTATCCTGCTGTCAGGAAGAAGAAGGTCCCGGGAACTAAAACCACACGAGAACATCACAAGAACTCTCCAGAACCGACTCGGAACATTTTCAAAACTTTTCTGTGAGGTTAAAAGTGAACTCGGACAGAACGTTTTAACATTTAGAGGATGCTGTCAGATGATTTTCCACGATAACAAAGGAAGAACGTTCTCTAAGCAACATTCAAAAACTGTTTTCCAGATGTTATCAAGGCCTCAGAAAACCAAAGGTTCTCAATAAAATGTTCCAACAATGTGATATATGAACAAAAGTGGAATATTTAGCCTGCAATGTTCTTTTCTTTAGGAAAATACATTACATGACGTTCTTCAATAAAACGTTCCCACAATATTTTGCAATGTTCTGTGGTAGCAGAGGAATGAAGTTCTCAATCCAGTTAGAACGTTCAGGAAAAACAGTCCAACAAAGTCACCAAACATTTTTAGAACGTCTTTGGGGAACGTTATCCTGCCTTTGAGGAGAACATTCTGGGAACTAATAAAAATTTCCCTCTGAAAACATCACCAGAACTCTTCAGAACGCTTTAAGAACATTTCTGTATTTTTAAAAATGATCCATGACAGAACATTTTAACATTCAGAGGATGTTTGAAGGAGGCTGTCAGATGATGTTCCACGATAACAAAGGAGGAACGTTCTCAAAGCAACATTCAAAAAACGTTTTCCAGATGTTATCAAGGCCTCAGAAGACCAAACGTTCTCAATAAAAAGTTCCTGTAATGCGATATATATTTGAGGTGGAACATTCAGCCTGCAATGTTCTGAGGATGTTTTAGGAACATACATTATATGACGTTCTTCCATTAAAAGCTCCCAGAATGTTACCTGGAAACAAAGAGTCAAGTTTAAACTGTTCTGCAGGAGCACAGAAGTCGATTTCCCGGCGTCGGTGAAAACAGCCGGTACATGCAGGATAATGCAATCATTTCAGCGAGTGTGTTAACGGAAACTCTTAATGGATGCCCTCAAGTGGCTTCGTCAAAACTGCAGCTCTTGACACTTTGGGAATTAAAAACTAAACATCTGACAGTCCTGAGCTGCCAAGTGTGCAGTTTAACAACGAGCTGCCAAAAGTCGGAGCGAGGTGTTTGTTCTCGGCTGCTCGGGTGTAATGGGTTTCTCATTCATTAAATCAGGTTTAATGGCAAGAAAAATAAATAAGCAAAGGGACGTTAGCATTATGTCATCAGCTTTCATCATATCTGCAGAAGAGCCGAGCTTGCAGAGCCTCCCGGACGCCGCCGTTAAAGCTCGGCGTCTTGTGCATTCAATTTTCTCAAGCGGCGCCGCAATTCATCAGCGAAACAATGGGCCCCATGAAAAGCACATTCACTCAGTGTGCCGCGGGAATAATGCTACGGCGGAAATCTGATTGTCTCATCAGAATTCTCGGTGAGTGCCCGCTCCGAAGAGGAGGGCCGCATTAATCAACCACCGGAGCCCAAATGAGATGTACGAAAACCCGCCGCCCCCCTTAGAACCCCCCGGTCTGTCCTCACAAGACGTCTTGGTTCGGTCTGAATGAGGACGTTTGAAATGGAGCGAACGCGGCGTTAAATACATACCGGGCATAAAAAGTCTGTTCATCACGCAGGTTTCATAATTAGGACAGCGTCAGAGCAGATGGAGGATCTCCCGTTGTTCTGGTCGTGTTTTAGGGGAAACAAAAAGTCGACCAAACACCCGGAAACACAAAGACAACGACGAAAAGTTACAAGAGAACCGATCCGTCCTCTAAAAGCAGCTCGTAAAGTTCTCATTTTTATTTTATAAGTGAACTTTGGTTTCTCACAGTTATGTTTTAATAAAGTTATTTCCCACCATGATGCCTTCCCAGCTGGAATAGTTCCAAAAACGTTCTGGGAAAGTTTTCCTTCAGTTCCCAGAATGTTCCTCTTAAAGGTAAGAAAACTAAAGATGTCCTGAAAACCTTTGGTGATAACTGAATGCTGCACTCAGAACGTTCTTCCTTTGCTGTCATGTGAAACTGTGGAACATTATGGGAACGTTTTATAGATTCTGTAATGTGTTCCCTCGATAACGTCCTCAAAACATCCTCAGAACACTACAGAAAGAATGTTCCACCTTTGTTAATATATTACAGTACAGAACGTCTTATAAAGAACGTTCTGACATCTGAGGTCTCGATAACGTCTAAACGTTTTATGAATGTTGCATTGAGAACGTCCTCTCAGTTAGAATTCCTTGTTCCAAAAACATTCTGGGAAAGTTCCGCAAAGTTCTACTAATGTTTTCACCGAGAAGTTTTCTTTTAGTTCCCAGAATGTTCCTCTTAAAGGTCGGATAACTAAAGACGTTCTAATGATGTCTGGTGAGAACAACATCCGCCTAAATGCTCTGAAAACTGAATGCTGTACTGTAAACGTTCTTCCTTTGTCATCGTGTAACACTGTGGAACGTTGTGGGAATGTTTTATAGATTCTATAATGTGTTCCCTCAACAACATCCCCAAAACACCCTGAGAACATTGCAGCCAGATTGTTTCACCTTTGTTCATATATCTGCATGCAGGAACATCTTATAAAGAACGTTCCGTCATCTGAGGTCTTTAGAACATCTTGAAAACGTTTTTTTTTCCTTTGTCATTGTGGAACACTGTGAGAATGTGTCATAGAAGAACGTTCTATGATGCGTTCCCTCGAGAACATCCCCAAAACATCCTCAGAACATTGCAGGCAGAATGTTCCACCTTTGTTAATATATCACAGTACAGGAACGTCTAATGAAGAACGTTCTGTCATCTGAAGTCTCGATAACATCGAAACATTTTATGAATGTTGCATTGAGAACGTCCTTCTGTTGTTATCATTGTGGAACCCTCGTATAGAAGAACGTTCTATAAGGTGTTCCCTCAACAAGTGGGAAAATGTTCTACCTGTGGTGTATCACATGACAAAAATGCTTTTAAACGTTCTGTATAAAGAACGTTCTGACATCGGAGGCCTCGGTAACGTCGAAACGTTTTATGAATGTTGCATTGAGAACGTCCTCTCAGTTAGAATTCTTGGTTCCAAAAACATTCTGGGAAAGTTCTGCAAAGTTCAACTAATGTTTTGCTGGGAACTAAAAACAAACTCCCCGCTGAAAACATTGCTAGAACCCTCCGAAACTATCTCTTATTATATCCAGCAAAGAAAAAACGTTCTCAAAGCAACATTCATAAAATGTTTTCCAGGCCTCAGATGACGGTGATGTTATTTTAACAAAAGGTGGCGTCTTTAGAACGTCTTTTAGCTGCCCTACCTCAGAAAAAGAACCACAAGACATCAGTAGAACTTTTTTTAACAATAAAAGTTCTACCTGGGTTTGCTGTCTACCGGTGACAAAGCTAAAACATTTGGATCTGTCATGTGGAGGCTCCATTGGGTGGTTTCTGACCCAGAACCAGCCGTTCTAACGCCGTTGAACTGAAAACAACTTGTGTGCCGGGTTCTGTTCAGGCAGATGGACCAGCAGCCAGGAAACCACGAGCAGAGCCGACAAGAAGATCATTATTTGACAAACGCCGTCGTACATCTGCGGGTCCATCTGTCCGTCAGCAGGCGGAACAGGAAAAAAAACTGCTGTTATCAAATTAGCGGCGATAATTTATAGAGCGCATGGCAACGGATGAAACAGGCAGAGCAACAGAGGACTTGTAAGGCCCAGTACGCCTGGCCAACATGTTCCACCATCACACGGAGATGTGACGGGCATATGCAGCCTCCAGCCTGCAAAGACGTTCTGATGGTGGAATGGCAGAGCTTCCCAGCTGGCAGGCAACGTTCCCACAACGTTTGATAACCTACAAGTTCTAAATGTTTTAATCAGACATTTAGAGACGATCTTAAGAAACGTTAATGTTCCAGTAATGTAACGTTTTGATGTCGACACTCAGAGGATGTAGTCAGGAACACAGATTATGTTCTGTGATAACGAAGGAGGAACGTTCTCAAAGCAACATTCAAAAAATGTTTTCCAGGCGTTATCGAGGCTTTAGATGACGTTCCTGTTCTGTGATATGTTAACAAAGGTGGAACGTTCTGCCTGCTGAGGATGTTGTTGAGAGAACACATTATAGAACGTTCTCACAATGTTCCTTGATAACAAAGGAAAAACAATCTAGAATGTGATCGAGTCCTCAGAAGACAGAGTGTTTTATGACGTTCCTGTAATGTTACATATTAAAGGTGGAACATTTTGCCTTCTTGTTGAGGGAACAGTGTAGAACGTTTGTCTGGAAGACCTTCTCACAGTGACAGCACAATAAAAATGTTCTTAATACAATGATCAAGAAACGTTTTCCAAATGTTACCAAGACCTTACATGACAGAACATTTGGTATACAGAACGTTTTATAATGTTCCCATAATGTGATGGATTAAAGGTGGAACATTTTGCCTTTTTGTTGAGGGAACACATCTTAGAACGTTCTTCTACAACATTTTTTCACAATGATAACATCTAGTAAGCGTTGTTTGAATGTTGCATTAAGAACATTGTTCCTTTGGTACCGAGGCCTCTCAAGACAGAATGTTTTCACACAGAACGTTTAAAGATATTCCTGTAATGTGGTTCATTAAAGGTGGAACGTTCTGCCTGCAAAGTTCTGAGGATGTTGTTGAGAGAACACATTATAGAACGTTCTCACAATGTCCCTTGATAACAAAGGAAAAACAATCTAGAACCAACATTCAAAATATATTTTTCAGATGTTTTTTTTAGACTTCAGAAGACAGAGCGTTTCATGACGTTCCTGTAATGTTACGTATTAAAGGTGGAACATTTTGCCTTCTTGTTGAGGGAACACAGTATAGAACGTTTGTCTGGAAGACCTTTCCACAGTGACAGCACAATAAAAATGTTCTCAATGCAACGATCAAGAAACGTTTTCCAAATGTTATCAAGACCTTACATGACAGAACATTTGGTATACAGAACGTTTTATAATGTTCCCATAATGTGATGGATTAAAGGTGGAACATTTTGCCTTTTTGTTGAGGGAACACATCTTAGAACGTTCTTCTACAACATTTTTTCACAATGACAACATCTAGTAAGCGTTGTTTGAATGTTGCATTAAGAACATTGTTCCTTTGGTACCGAGGCCTCTCATGACAGAATGTTTTCACACAGAACGTTTAAAGATATTCCTGTAATGTGGTTCATTAAAGGTGGAACGTTCTGCCTGCAAAGTTCTGAGGATGTTGTTGAGAGAACACATTATAGAACGTTCTCACAATGTCCCTTGATAACAAAGGAAAAACAATCTAGAACCAACATTCAAAATATATTTTTCAGATGTTTTTTAGACTTCAGAAGACAGAGCGTTTTATGATGTTCCTGTAATGTTGCATATTAAAGGTGGAACATTTTGCCTTCTTGTTGAGGGAACACAGTATAGAACGTTTGTCTAGAATGTTCTTCTATAACATTTTTCCATAATGATAACATCTAGTAAACGTTGTTTGAATGTTGCATTAAGAACATTGTTCCTTTTGGTACCGAGGCCTCTCATGACAGAATGTTTTCACACAGAACGTTTAATGATATTCCTGTAATGTGATACATTAAAGGTGGAACATTTTGCCTTATTGTAAAGGGGAACACATTAGAGAACGTTCTTCTATAAGACGTCTTTAGAGCGCGAACAAAAGCAGGATGTTCTTACTGCAACATTCAACAAACGTTTTCTAGATGTTATCGAGATCATTCTATATGAGACGTTCCTGTTCTGTGAGATGTTAACAAAGGTGGAACATTCTGCCTGCAATGTTTTGGGGACGTTGTTAAGGGAACACGATGAAGAATGTTCTTTTATAAAACATTCTGACAGAGTTCCAAGATAACAGACAAAGAATGTTCTCAAACGGATATTTGAAAAACATTCTCCAGATGTTATCAAAACCTCAGATGATAGAACATTTTTTTTATGCAGAACGTTTTATAGTGTGATATATTAAAGGTGGAACATTTGGTGGAACATCCAAAGAAACGTTTTCAAAATGTTATCGAGACCTCAGACGACAGACGTTATTTAAAGGACGTTCCTGTTCTACGATACACTACCTAAGGTGGAACATCCTGCCTGCAATGTTCCGATGATGTTGTTGAGAGAACACATTACAGGATCTATAAAACATTCCCACAATGTTCCATGATAACAGTGGCAGAACGTTTTCAGTGCAACATCCAGTTTTGAGAACATTAGAGCCTTTAAGAAGAACATTCTGGGAACTAAAAGAAAACTTCCCACTGATAGCTTTAGTAGAACGTAGCAGAACGTTCTCAGAATGTTTCTAGAACAAAAACTTCAGCTTGATTTGTCCAACAGCTAATGAAGGTGGACAGATGTTTGTGAAAATTGTTCATGGTACTAATACATGTTAATATACACTGAACAAAGATATAAAGGTCCCATGTGAAATATTGATGCCACATGAAGTGCACCACCCAAAGTGAGCGTATACTGTCTGGTACTTGTACTAAATGGATGTTTCTCTTGATTAGTGTCCCAAATTTGAGTCCACCACTGCCTCAGTGATGCATTAATTCCATTCAGTCCATGGGTGTGGCATATCCAGACGCTGCTCCAACACAATGAGCAGTACTCAGACACTCCTTATACTGGGGACAATAAAAGGCCACCCCAACATGTCACATGTTGACCAAAGCAGCAACGCCTCAGATGACTCTGGTCATTAATCAAGAGAAACATCCATTTAGTACAAGTACCAGACAGTATACGCTCACTTTGGGTGGTGCACTTCATGTGGCATCAATGTTTCACATGGGGCCTTTATATTTTTGTTCAGTATAAATGTATTTTCTAGGTTTTTCTTTATGTTCATAGAAGCTTGACGGCTTCCTGTGGATTCTCTAAAAGCACCAATGTGAGGAAAATGCCAACGTCTTTGTCTTTCAGGCTTTTTATCCACTCATTTGTAGAGTTAATGTTTTGTAAGGGCTTTGCCGGCAGAAGCGGAACTAAACAGGGATGCGATTTGATGGAAGCACTCTAGGTTTTTATGTTCTTTTAATGTTTTTGACGGACAGCTTGGCCCACAGCGGGGGACAGACATCCCCCTCCTAATGCTGAAGCTCTCCGTCCCATCCATCAGAATCAGACGTCCACTCAATTAAAACAGACCCGAAAAAACACACAGAAAAACCAGAATCGGAGGGATGAGGATGATTATTTCTGCCTCTGAATTCAGCGCACCTGCTTTTAACTGCCAGCGGTGAGCTTTTAAACCGGAGCTTTAGCTGCCGGGACGCTCGTTGACATTCAGCTCTCGGCGTTGTTAAAAGTCGCTTCACGTTGTTCTTCATCACTTTAATTGGAGGTGTGTAAAAAAAACACAACAAGGTAAAATGTGCACGGAAAGGTCGGCTTTGACATTTCTGTGGAAACACGCTGATTAACAGACTTTTCGTCTCCTCTTTCCGCGCTGTCACGAGGCCTCATTACTTTTAAATGTTGTTTTATTCACTGGTGACTTTTGCTCAGAACAGAACAGAACAGAACAGAACTCACTGTCATGACAGACCTTGACTGCAGCCATAGTGTCACATTTCATTAACAATCACCACAATGTAGAAGACGCTCATTAATGAGTTCTGGTTGATCTCCATGGCAACGCCTGTTTAGATAATCAACAGTTTGGAGCCTCGAGGTGGAAGTGAACCTCAAAAGGTCGCACACTGTTTGCTCAGTTGTTTCTTTCTCTTTTCGCCGTCATTACATCGTCTTTAGAGAGCGAGAAGTCTGTTTAACTACAGTTCAGTTTCTCCTCCACCTTGTTCTATCGTTCCATTTAAAGTTCCTCCACTGTCACCTCATCCTGTGGTGTGGGGCTGGGATCTTGTACTCGCAAGAAGCAACAAAAGTCCACATTTGAATGTTGTCTTCTCATCTTCCTGCCATCCAAACCCCTCAATCTACTGACCACCGTTAGACTCCCATCTCTGTAGTGTTTCACCAAACTTCTAACCTAAAACATGGCACCAGTCTTGGATGTTATCAGCCAATCAAAAGGCAGTTATCATTAGGTATCGTAAGGACTTCTTCCACCATCTTGTAGCCTCGGTTGCTCCTTTCTATGACGGCGTATCTGTGGCTTTGTACTTGCAAAGACCTCCAAAAGTCCACATTTGGACGTTACCTTTTCTGTCATTTCCTTCCATCCAAACCCATCAATCTACACCAACTCTGACCACTGTTAGACTCCCATCTCTGCAGTCTTTGACCAAACTTCTGTCATATTTCAACCCAAAAAAGAGCACCTATCTCAGATGTTATAAGCCCATTAAACAGCCTTTACTGTGGAATAGCGATGGGAAGTTCTTCCACCTTCTCGTTGCCTCAGTACGCTGCTATCTT
This sequence comes from Dascyllus trimaculatus, assembly GCA_024666655.1. NCBI lineage: Eukaryota > Metazoa > Chordata > Actinopteri > Pomacentridae > Dascyllus > Dascyllus trimaculatus. Next base: position 1,733,249 of record CM045459.1, on the reverse strand, counting down.
CCTTATTCTGTGGAGGCACAGCTGTGATTTTGTACTTGCAAAGACCAACAAAAGTCCACATTTGGAAACCTTCTTTTCTGCCATTTCCTTCCATCCAAACCCATCAATTTGCACCAACTCTGACCACCGTTAGACTCCCATCTCTGCAGTGTTTCACCAAACTTCTAACCTAAAACATGGCACCAGTCTCGGATGTTATCAGCCAATCAAAAGGCAGTTATCATTAGATATCGTAAGGACTTCTTCCACCATCTTGTAGCCTCGGTTGCTCCTTTCTATGACGGCGTATCTGTGGCTTTGTACTTGCAAAGACCAACAAAAGTCCACATTTGGACGTTATCTTTTCTACCATTTCCTTCCATCTCTCTTCTATCCAAGCCTGTCAGTCTACACCACAGTTATTGAAGTCCCATCAGTGTCATATTTGACCCGTCTCGGATGCTATGATCCAATTAAACAGCCTTTACTGTTAAATACCGATAGGAAGTTCTTCCACCATCTTGTAGCCTTGGTAGGCTGCTATCATCCCATTTAAGCTCCTTTCTATGGCGGTGGATCTGTGATTTTGTACTCACTCCTCATTTTTCACGTCTATCAAGGCCTCAGATGGCCTCACATCTGCAGAAATAGAAGAACAAAGACTCTGTGAAAGGCACCGGTGATGGGAAACAACAGGAAGAGGTTCTCTGGAGTGAATTACGTTCAGACCTGATATAATGACGGAGGACAACAGGGAGACGACCAGCGGTTCCTGAGGCGTTCAAGGACCAGCTCCTGCTTTCACATGCAGGTCACACGATTCAATCAGGCCCACAGTGTTCATCTTGTCCGGGGGAGCGGGTCAGCGGCCCTAATTGGAGGTAAACTAGCGAGCAGCATGCCAGGACTTGTAATAAAACACGTCAGGTTCAATCAGCCCGTCTGCAGGCCGGCGGGAGGACGGCGGGTCTGGTGTCGGCCGCCTCCCATCAGCTTATCGACGCCTCCTTCGTCCACATCGTGATGCTTATTAACCTCGGAGATTTAACCACAGAGAAACAAGCGAAGCTCAGAGCTGCAGCACTAAACACTTTACCGCTTCTTTAATCAGAGCGGGAAGAGGAACCGCCGGGTCTGGTTCCTCTGATTGTTGTTGTTTTGTTTTCTTCTTTGTCATTTTCCGTCTCCATTCTGTGATTTTACATCAGTTTTACGTTGTTTTGTTTGTCTGTGGGACAGTTTTTTCTCACTGTGGTCATTTTTTGTCATTTTACTTCTCTCTTTACACATTTAGTGGCTCGTTTTTCTTGTTTTGTGTCTGGGTTCAGGCGTCTTTGGGACGGTTTCGTCTCTTTGTGACATGAAGCTGTGAGACATCCCATAATGCTGATGCTCAACGTTGGTTACAGAGAAAATGAACATAAAACAGATGTAGTGTTTAGACTGTGACACCTGGATGGATGTAAAACTGATCTGGTTGCAGCTTCTAACAGAACTCAGATGTGGTTTTCATCCCTGAAAGCTTCATGCTTCTATCTCATATCTACATGTGTGGTTTCAGTGATTGTTTTCTATGAGAACATACTAAATACAACGGCTGCAGTTTGGTCTTTTTGTGTATTTTACTATATTTTTTGTAAAGCAAGAGGAACGTGAAGTACTTTTTCTCGTCTACAAACATCTCTTTGATGTCACACAGCTTTTTTTCTTTCTCTGTTTTAATCTCTGCTGTAAACCTGTGTATATGTGACAGTAGGTTTTCCAACAGGAGGAATAAAAGCCATAAAAAATGACACACAGAAATAGATTCTTCTTCTTCTTGTACTTTCACCGTCACCGGGCAGCTTCCTGCTGCGACTGGATCCCTGTGAAGCTGAGGTTTGCAGAAACCGAGCAGCAGAATCAGCAAACTTCCTCTGAGTGTTTCCCTGGTGGAGGTTTGTGTGAACTGAAGAGCCGCGACCCTCCAGTTCTCTTATTTCTCTCTGCAATAAAGAGGCATTTGACCGCGATGCTTCGTCCTTTCTTTCGGATCCTCTTCACATCCATTTATTCTCTGTCTGGAGAAGCATCTTCTTGTTGCTAGGCAACACAGCTCAGCTTCGGGTTACTTGTGTGTTTGTCGACAACCTGTAACTTTAAGCTGCAGCGGTGTTCAGGCTAATAGGAGCTCAGGAATAACAGACAAACAGATTTAAAAAGGACAGCTGGAACTTCCAGAAATGGAACCACGACGGTTTCCGACTGTGAGATCAGATCAATCTGGACAATCAGCAGCGACGACTCTTCATCGCAGAAGAACTGAGGCCATTGTTGAGACAGAACCAGCTTCTTTCATGACCAATATTATGTATCATGAAGTAAAATATTCTCCAATGCAAATGAGTTTGTTCACAGTCTCTGATCAAAATGCTGCACATGTGATCTGTGATCTCTGGTTTCACTGTCCAGTCGGCATCACATCAGTTTACTGCTGTACATAAACCAGCTGAGTTCATCTGAAGCTACATAGAGAGACTAAAAACACTGATTAATACAAACACAGCAGAAAGAAACCCAAGAGAACAGCTTTTATTACCGTCAGGACAGAAGTGATTTGAAGGATCCGACGTGGAGTTAATCCACAACAGACTAGAACTACGTATTTAATGCAGTTTATGATGTGAACCTGAGTGTATTCAGACTCACCATCAGCCACACGTGCAGAATAAACCTTTAACCCTTTCCTTAACGCCGGTTGCTGCAAATTTGCAACGTACAGCCGAGACAGCGTATGCATTCCCCCAGTGCTGGTTCATGCATATTCAATACATACCTAGGAACCTTTAGCAAGCACTGGTTTCCCTTAGGACTGGTTTGAATGTCATTTGTGGCATCAATAAAAAGATTTACCATTAATGTCTGTTGCGTTACACTTTTATATCCACTATATGTGCTACAGACAAATTAACAATCTCCACTTAATTTAACATCAACTTGAAATAAAAAAACACAAAGAATTATTATTTTTTATATAATTGTAAATAAATTCAGGCGTCAAGGGGCTAAAATCAGACACAATATTATTAAAATCAAGGAAAAAGTTGAGTCAGCATGTGAACCAACCAGCTGTTAGATCAGGCTGACCCAAAACTATATTTAATACTACAGATAATTTACTAAAGATCAATTTGAAACCACTTCCTTCTGTTGCATGACATAATCTGCTGTTTATGTTCCTTGAAGAAATATTTACAGAATTATTACATGTATTTGACAGTTGGTAGGTTTACGTACCAAGAACAGGAATGCTCCTGTAGAATATGGAGGGGAAAAGAAGTCTGCATGTAAAAATGCTGGTTTTGAATGTAGTTTTACAAATGTTTAATGAAGAAGAAGAAGACGAATCATTCAACACACTTGTTGAATCTTAGTGTGTTTTAAAGAATGTAAAGTAAAGACTGCTAAAAGAAAAGAACAATACATCGAAGGTTGCGTCCTGAGTTTCAGGGTAAAGCTACTTTTTACTAAAGGAGTCAAGAATATATTACATCCCTGCAACTTTCTTCAACTTTTAAAACCATTTCCTTTTGTTGCATAACATAATCCGTATAAAATTTACAAAGATTTCATTTGCAGTTGCCTGAACTGCACATACTTGACAGTTGGAAGGTAAACGTACCAACAGGATGCACCTATAAAACATCGAACAACACATTTAAGGTTTAGTGCTTTTTTACTGAAGGACTCCAGAGTTTATTTGTCTCTCTGCAACTTTTAAAACCACTTCCTTCTGTTGCATGACTTAATCTATCATTTATATTCCATTTTGATCCACATTCTGACCAGCTGGTGGCAGTAATGAACCAATTCGACCCCCAATAAACCTCAACAAAGAAGACGAAAGAAGGATGAAACGAATGCAGCACGTACTCGACTGTTAGCTGCTATTTTCAGTTTTATCTATTTCTATCCTTTTGCTTTTTGTTTTGAAGATCGGAAATAAACAGCGTAGCACCGTTGTTAGCCGCGTTTAGTGAGAAATACTCTGAAGCAGAAATATGGCACCAAAGTGGAAATGATGGGAAATCAGAGCTGCTTTAGAAACTGGTTTGACCCTTTATCTCCAGAGCTGCCAGCAGAGTACAAACGCTGTTTGAATTAGCATTTCAAATGGTCCTACGGTGAATCTACATGCACACCGCTGCCTCCCATCGTCAGCGGCCTTCCTTCGCCATCGATTCATGCACACCGAGAGCAAACGCGCTCCCAGAAGCGACGCGAAGCCAGAGAGTGGAAGTGTTTTCAAAGGCCCGGAGCGTCTCCAGAGGTTCTCCACCTGAGCTCGCTCCAAATCAACCTGCTCATCTCCAGCATCTCACATCTGCATATTAGAGCCCAGCGGAGCGGAGGAACATCATTTAATATTCCATTTCTGGGGCAGCGCTGCTCCACCGCGAGGAAAACCCATCTCCTGCTGCAGCTTCAGGATCCGGCTGATCGAATTAGATTCCTTCTGCTTTGTAGTTTGCCAATAACGCCGTCGAAAACAAAGGAAATCCCTGGAAAACAGTTCTAGCAGCAGAAGAACTCGTGTCCTTCGAGGTTATTACAGCAAGAAAATAAACTTTCCTCTGAGTTGCAGAAGATGCACTGCAGTAAACAGACGCTTCCTCCTGAATAACATGTTTAATCTTTACATGGATCGACGAGGGACGGTTTCTGGTTCGGAGATGTTTGCTGGAACCAACTAATCTACAGTCTGGAAACGTTTCCTGGTGGAAAACTGCAGCATTTTAACTCTTTCAGTGGCGCTTCAGTAAAGTCATGCTTGGTTCCTCCACATGCAGAACTCCGGTTCAAACTTCCATCACATGTTAACTTTTACACTCTTTCCTCACCTGTTTCTGACTCTGAAGCTCTCAGTTCTCGGTTCCAAAAACATTCTGGGAAAGTTCCGCGAAGTTCTACTAATGTTTTCACCGAGAAGTTTTCTTTTAGTTCCCAGAATGTTCTTCTTAAAGGTCGGATAACTAAAGACGTTCTAATGATGTCTGGTGAGAACAACGTCCGCCTAAATGCTCTCAAAACTGAGTGCTGTACTGGAAACGTTCTTCCTTTGTCATCGTGTAAAACTGTGGAACGTTGTGAGAACGTTTTATAGATTCTGTAATGTGTTCCCTCGATAACGTCCTCAAAACATCCTCAGAACACTACAGGAAGAATGTTCCACCTTTGTTAGCATATCGCAGTACAGGAACGTCTTATGAAGAACGTTCTGTCATCTGAGGTCTCGATAACATCTAAACGTTTTATAAATGTTGCATTGAGAACGTCCTCTCAGTTAGAATTCTTGGTTCCAAAAACATTCTGGGAAAGTTCCGCAAAGTTCTACTAATGTTTTCATTGAGAAGTTTTCTTTTAGTTCCCAGAATGTTCTTCTTAAAGGCTGGATAACTAAAGACGTTCTAATAACATCTGGTGAGAACAACGTCCGCCTAAATGCTCTCAAAACTGAATGCTGTACTGGAAACGTTCTTCCTTTGTCATCATGTAAAACTGTGGAACGTTGTGAGAATGTTTTATAGATTCTATAATGTGTTCCCTCAACAACATCCCCAAAACATCCTGAGAACATTGCAGCCAGATTGTTTCATCTTTGTTCATATATCTGCGTGCAGGAACGTCTTATGAAGAACGTTCCGTCACCTGAGGTCTTTAGAACATCTTGAAAACGTTTTTTCTTCCTTTGTCATCGGAACATTGTGACAATGTTTCATAGAAGAACGTTCTATGATGTGTTCCTTCGAGAACATCCCCAAAACATCTTCAGAACATTGCAGGCAGAATGTTCCATCTTGGTTAATATATCACAGTACGGGAACGTCTAATGAAGAACGTTCTGTGATCTGACGTCTCGATAACATCTAAACGTTTTATGAACGTTGTACTGAGAACATCCTTCCTGGAAACCTCGTATTGAAGAACGTTCTATGAGATGTTCCCTCAACAAGCGGGAAAATGTTCTACCTGTGGTGTATCACATGACAAAAATGCTTTTAAACGTTCCGTATAAAGAACATCTGAGGCCTCGGTAACGTCTGGAAAACATTTTAATTGCTGGTTTTAGAAGTTCCTCCTTTGTTATCATGGAACATTATGAGAACGTTTTAAAAAAGAACGTTCTATAGTGTGTTTCATCGAGAACACCCCCAACACCTCCTCAGAACATTGCAGGAAGAATGATCTACATTTTTTAATTCATCACATTACAAGAACATCTGGAAAAAATGTTCTGAAAGTCGGTTTGAGAACGTTCCTTCTGTGTTATCGTAGAACATCTTCTGTGTTCCTGACAATGTTCTCTGACTGCTGACATTAAAACGTCATATTAACTTTATAAGAACGCTGTTGGAAGTGAAGATCTTCTTAAAACGTCCTTTGAACGTTCCTTAAAAAGTTACTAGAACTTGAAGGTAATAACATCCAATGTTGTTAGAACGTTCTCTGCCAGCTGGGTTCAGGGTTCTGAGGGATACCGATGGAACACAGGCGTTCTTCTCTTACTGCAGGACTGATATGTTCAGTTCACAGCAGGAACAGAGAACACTCCTCAGCACAGAGTCGCTTCACTTTTTCTGTTCTAAAACTGTTCTGTGAACGTTCTGCAAAGCTGCAACGTTTCACTTCTGAGTATTGCTGAATAAATGCGACAAAGTTAAAGACTTAAAGCAGTGCAGAGATGACATGAGAGGTGCAGCTGCATGGAAACATGGAGTTTTGCTAAATAAATACAAGTTGCATGAGGCGGTAGTTGGGTTACTAGGAGGCGCTCAGGTCCAAACAGTTAATGTGAGCAGCAATAAAGACTCTTCCAGCGTGAATTGATGCAGAAAAGGCTCAGATTGGTGCATAAAAATTAACTGGAAAGCAGAAAATAAGGCGTGTGATGCTCAAAACGTCCCCCTTAGAGTCCTCCCTGTGGCAGCTCCTTGAGTCGGTGAGGATTCTGCAGCATTTGAGGTTTTACACAATAGAAATAAGTCACGCGTTGCTCTGAAAACCTCAGGTTGGATCACTTTAGCTGCCCTTTTCACTCATTACGGGGTGTAATTTGAATACACTGAGTGAAAAACCAAACAATAATGACTCACTGCAAACCTCTCTGGATGATTAAATCATCAACCCCACTACTTTAAAGCGGCTGCAGGAGTAATTTTTTCCCCTCCTACGCACTTTGAGCTGTCAGAAATACAATAAGCAGCAGCCGGCGTCTTCCCTCGCTGCCGTTTCTCCTCTGTGGGTGAGTCGAGGTGACGCCGCCTGTAAGTCTCTGATTTTAGTTAATTTTATTCCAGGCTGGAGGCTGCAGACATCTATTAGGGAGACGGCAGGCGGGGTGCCAGCGTAGTAAACGGATGTATCATATCCCAGAGTTCCCGGGGTCGGGCCTGAAAAAGAGAAACCCTCCGGCTGGTTTGCGGATGCTCATTAGATCCCAAAGAGGGTCAGCGCAGGTCGCGACCCTCCGCTGTCTTTACCTGTTAGACTGTGATTAAGGAAGGGAAGCGAAACGCCGCCGAGCTGCTGGCATTCAAAGCAGGAGCTGCAGAGTGAGTAAAACAACTCCAGGCCAGCAGTCGGTCGGTAAGACGCTCTATCACAAGTGTGCAGCTTTTCCTCCCAAACAAACATGCTGCTTTCAGTGATTAGCGTCTTCCAGAGAGCAGGAATCTAATTAGCAGTGTTTTTTTCTGAGTGCGCATTTGAATTAAATGACAACGTACGTACTCTTGACCTTCTCTTGACTTCACGCGTGCAGCTATTAAATAAATGCACGTTCATTTTTGCTTCTGCTCCAGCAAACTCCGCACTGAGGCGTGGAGCGCTGATTAAACAAGGGAAACCCACAACTGCTGCTCATTTGCTTTGTCTCAACGATCGTTTTTATTGGACTAATGTTCAGATTTCCCCAACCTGAGAGTCAGAAACCCGCAGGAAGAAGAACCTAAAGGAGCCTCAGGATCATCCAGGGAGGAATCCTTCATGAGAGGTTCAGGTTTGCTCGGCTTTTATTAGCATATTTAGCCACACTTTGGTAAAAGTAATGACCGGAGCGTAGCGAGCAAGCAGATGGAGTTTGGGGGAAGCGTGTTCTGCTGCAAGAGCGATTCTCTAAACAGTGCTTATTGATTTATTTATTTACTGGTGCAAGAAGATGTAATCTGCATGAATCTGAGCCGACCCCAGCGGCTCCTTCTGTAGACGCAAACTGTACGTTGAATTCAGACATTCTGGCTGTAAAAGATCCACTTTTTAGTTTCAGGTTGCTCTTCTATACGTACCGAGAACAAGAATGCGCCTATTAAAAGAAGTCTGCACATTAAAATGCTGGCTTTAAAATCAGTTTTACAAATGTTCAATGAAGGAAGAAAATGCATTCAGCACACTTGTTAAATCTCGTTGTGAATCTGCTGAATCCTGAAGAAATGAACAATTCATTCGCGGTTTTGCCTTTAATTTGAGAGTCAAACTGCTTTTTACTGAAGGAGTCAAGAGTTTATTACATCTATCTGCAACTTTTAAAACCTTTTGCATCTTTTGCATGACTTAATCTGCTCTTTATATTCATTTACACAGATTTCATTTGCAGTCGCTGCTTAAGTGAGACATATTTGACAGTTGGTAGGTTTACGCACCAAAAACAGGAATGCACCTATAGAATATGGAAGGAAAAGGAAGTCAACACATGAAATTACTGCTTGTGAATGCAAATTTACAAATGTTTAATGAAGAAGAAAATGCATTCAGCTCACTTGTTAAAGCTCGGTCTGTTCAGATGGATGCACCTATAAAGTATCGAACAACAACAAACTGGTTTCTTCTAAAGAAGTCAAGAGTTTAATACATTTACCTTCAACTTTTGAAACCAACTTCCTTCTGTTGCACGAACTAATCCGCTATTTATGTTCCTTGCAGAAATATTTACAGAGGTTTCCTTGTATTTCTTGTCTAAATTACATGTATTTGATAGTTGGTAGGTTTACGTACCAAGAACAGGAATGCACCTATAGAATATGGAAGGAATAAGAAGTCTGCCACCATACACGGGCTTTAAAATAAGTTTTACAAATGTTTAATGAAGAAGAAAATGCATTCAGCTCACTCATTAAAGCTTGGTCTGTTAAGATGAATGCACCTGTAAAGTAATAAATAATAATAATAATACATTTTATTTGTCAAAAGCGCCTTTCAGGACACTCAAGGACACTTTACAACACAAAAAAATATACATGTCAAACAGCAATAAAACACAATAAAATACAAAGGCAATGAATAATGATAAAATCAGGCAGTAAAATCAGACGGTGCAGGTGAAAACAGACGGTGCAGTTGACCTCAGGTGGGATAGGCAGTTCTGAATAGGTGGGTTTTGAGTGTGGATTTAAAGAGAGTAAATGAGTCAATATTTCTGAGGTCAGGTGGTAAGGAGTTCCAGAGCCGGGGAGCAGAGCGGCTGAATGCTCTGCTCCCCATGGTGGTGAGACGGGCGGAGGGGACGGACAAGTTGATGGAAGAGGAGGATCTGAGAGAGCGAGAGGGAATATGGACATGGAGGAGGTCAGACAGATAAGGAGGGGCGAGGTTATGAATGGCTTTGAATGTTGCCAGCAGGATCTTAAAGTCAATGCGGAATTTGATAGGGAGCCAGTGGAGCTGCTGAAGAACAGGTGTGATATGGTGGATGGACGGTGTTCTGGAGATGATACGGGCAGCTGAGTTCTGAACCAGTTGGAGTTTATGGAGTGACTTGTGAGGGAGACCGAATAGAAGTGAATTGCAATAGTCCAGACGTGATGTGACAAGGCTATGGACAAGGATGGCAGTGGCGTGCGGGGTGAGGGAAGGGCGGAGGCGGTTAATGTTACGTAAATGAAAGTAAGCAGACCGGGTAACATTATTGATATGGGATTTGAATGATAGAGTGCTATCGAGGATGACACCCAAGCTCTTAACCTGTGGGGAGGGGGAGACCGAGGAGTTGTCAATTTGAATAGAAAAACTGTGGGTTTTGGAGAGTGTTGATTTGGTGCCAATGAGGAGAACCTCGGTTTTATCACTGTTTAGTTGTAGAAAATTTGAACTGAACCAGGTTTTAATGTCTGTAATGCAGTCAGTGAGGGAGGGGGGAGGGAGAGTGGAAGAGGGTTTAGTTGTTAGGTAGAGCTGGGTGTCATCCGCGTAGCAGTGGAAATGGATGTTATATTTACGGAAGATATTGCCAAGGGGAAGGAGGTAGATGATGAAGAGCAGGGGCCCCAGGACAGAGCCCTGGGGCACACCTGTAGTGACGGAGGTAGGGTTGGATCTGAAAGACTTGAGTTGAATGAACTGAGTGCGGCCGGAGAGGTAGGATGTGAACCAGTCAAATGGAGTGTGAGTAATGCCAATGGAAGATAGTCTGTTCAGGAGGGTGGTGTGACAGATGGTATCAAAGGCCGCACTCAGGTCAAGGAGGATGAGAATGGTGAGGAGGCCAGAATCAGCTGCCATTAGGAGGTCGTTGGTGATTTTTATGAGTGCTGTTTCTGTGCTATGGAGGGGGCGAAAACCAGACTGGAACTGTTCATACAGATTATTATGAGATAGATGAGAGTGGAGCTGGGTGGCAACTGTTTTTTCGAGAATTTTGGATATGAATGGTAAATTGGAAATAGGACGGAAGTTATTGAGGTTGGAAGGGTCAGCGCCAGGTTTTTTCAGTATTGGAGTAATTGCAGCGGTTTTGAAGGATGTAGGAACAGTTCCAGTGGTGAGAGAGGAGTGGATGATGGCAGAGATGAGGGGAACCAGAGAGGGGAGGGAGGCTTTGACCAAAACTGTAGGGAGGGGATCCAGCTGACAGGTAGACGGCTTGGACGAACGGATAAGGCTTGAAATTTCTGAGTGTGTGGGGAGCTGAAAGGTGGAAAAGGAGTTAGCGGTTGGGAAAGAGTCTGATGAGATGGAGGAAGAGGAGCTCTGACAAAGATTCTGGTGGATGTTCTGGATTTTTACAACAAAAAATGACATGAGGGAGTTACAGAATGCAGTAGAGTCTAGGTGCGGTGGTAGAGAGTCCAGGGGTCGGGAGAGATTATTAAACAGTGTGAACAATGACTTGGTGTTACCTTCATGAGAACTGATTAAACCGGAGTAATAGCGGGATTTAGAATGTGCAATACAATCCTTATAATGTAACATATGGTTTTTGTGCATATCTTTGTGAATTACAAGTCCAGTTCTTTTATGGAGCCGCTCAAGTCGCCGACCTTTGGCTTTCATGAGTCGAAGGTCATGTGTAAACCAAGGGGCGGAGGTGGAGAAGGAGACAGACCTGGTTTTTAAAGGAGCAAGTGAGTTGAGAATAGCGTGGAGTCCAGTGTTATAATGTGAAACCAGTTCATCAGGGGTGGATAAATTATGAATGTCCAGGAGGCGGTCAATACTAGAAGTGAGAACGTTTGAGTTAATGTCCTTAATATTACGGAAGGAGATGAGACGTGGGAGCTTAGCGGTAGAGAAAGTAAGGGTGACGTTGAATGAGATGAGAAAATGATCAGTTATTGGGAGTTCGTCAGCTGTACAGCCAAGAGGGGAGACACCAGAGCAGCAGATTAGATCCAGAATATGTCCTTTTGAATGCGTGGGAATGTTGGTATGCTGCTGTAATCCAAAGCTCTCCAAGCAGGACGCAAAATCTCTGGTAAGAGGGTGATTAATGTTGTCCATGTGAATATTGAAATCCCCTAACAGTATTATGTTTGGGGAGAGAGTGGATAGATGGGTGAGGAAAGCAGCAAAGTCATTTAAAAAGTCACTATTTGGTTTAGGGGGGCGGTAAACGGTTGCAATGATGGTAGGAGTAGGACCAGACAGTTCGCACACAGTGGATTCGAAGGAGCCGAAGACAGGGGCAGACACCGGCGAGACTTTCAGGTTCTTGCGGTAAATCATCGCGATACCTCCTCCCCGGCCGGAGCCGCGAGGTTGACAGATGTAAACAAACCCGGGAGGAGTGGCGTCATTTAGCTGAGAATAGTTGTTGCGTTGTTGCCATGTCTCGGTTAAACTAAGAAAATCTAACTTACGGTCAGTGAGGAGATCCTGGATGAGATGACCTTTGTTCGTGAGAGAGCGGATGTTTAGCAGACCGAAGTTGAGTGAGGTGTTGTTGCAGTTGGTGGTACTGTTAGCCAGCCGAGGAAGGCTGGCTAACACCCTGTGGTCAACGACCCGACCGGTGTTACGTGGAGGGCGTCGGGAGTTGGACCAGATGGATCCAATTGTGGTAGAGCTGTCTGTGCGGAAACTCCGGCGGGACCCACGGTGAATGTATCTCCGGGAGGGCAGGAAAGCGATGTCCGGGTGGAGGTGCAGTACAGCCGGCAGAGGCTCAGACAGGTGGCAGCGTAGTCGGAGGAGCTCGGCTGCCGAGTACTGGTACAGACCCGCCACTGGTAGGTGGGCAGGCGACAGGAAAAGCCAAACACACACGGACCAGATGGGTATCCTGCCAATCCACATTGTTAACGAGGTCTCAGAAAACGTAGACGTCAGGAGAAGTATCAACTCATTTAAGCTTGTGTCCTAAATTGCAGAGACAAACTGCTTTCTACTAAAGAAGTCAAGAATTTATTATATTTATCTGCAACTTTTGAAACCACTTCCTTCTTTTGCATGACTTAATCTGCTGTTTACATTCCTTTACAAGATTTCATTCACAGTCGCTGCCTAAGTGAGACATATTTGACAGTTGGTAGGTTTACGTACCAAGAGCAGGAATGCACCTATAGAATATGGAAGGAATAAGAAGTCTACACATGAAAAAAATACTGCTTTTGAATGCAAATTTACAAATGTTTAATGAAGAAGAAAATGCATCCAGCTCACTTGTTAAAGCTCGGTGTGTTTTAAAGAATTGAAACTGTTGAATGCTAAAGAAAAGAGCAGCTCATTTAAGGTTTTGTCCTACATTTTAGAGTCAAACTGCTTTCTACTAAAGGACTCAAGAGTTTATTCCATGTATCTGCAACTTTTAAAACCTTTTGCATCTGTTGCATGAGTTAATCTGCTCTTTATATTCATTTAGAGGAAGTGTACAAAGATTTAATTTGCAATTGCTGCTTAAAGTATGAATATGTGACGGTTGGTAGGTATACGTACCAAGAACCAGGAAAGCACCTGTTAAATATGGTGGGAAAAATAAGTCTGGACATAAAATGCTGGTTTTAAACGCAGTTTCACAAGTTTTAAATAAAGAACAAAATGCACTGAGCACACCTCCTAAACCTGGGTGTGTTTTGAAGAATGTAAACTGCAGAATCCTGAAGAACTGAATGATTAATTTGGAGTCAAGCATTTACTACTTTTCTCTGCGACTACCTCTGTTTATCTGCAGAAACATTTCATTTGCAGGTGTGTCTAAATCACACATTTACTGGATATACGGTGACCAGTGTTCCCGTCTTTCTATGCAGCTTTTCAGCGGTTCCCCGGTTCCTGTAATGAAAATTCAACCGGGTCTTGCGGCGTGGACTTGGGGGAACCCGAGCTTCCAGTCTGCTGGTAAAGAGACACAGTAATATTGCTGAAAGCAGATGTGCTTTTTTGACTGAGTGGAGATGACAGAATTAAATTGCTAAGCCACATTCGCTGATGGTAATTTCACAGTCTGGGGATTTCTGAGAGCTTGTTCTATTCGCTCCGGGCACGTTGGACATGTTCAGGATCCAGTGGCCAGCAGCTGCCAGCTTTACAGTTCTTTTAACCTTTATCTCCCCGGGAAGGATATTAGAACCTGGCTTTGCTGAAATACCCCATATATAATGTAATATAATGCCCTGCTAAGTTGCTGTTCTCACACCTGCTGCCTCCTTAGTTGAATAAAAGTCTTCTTGAGTACCGAACGTCTCCTTATGAGCAGGAAGGAACCAACGAAACACTTCTGATTCAGACTCCTCACCGCCCAGCTGCTACTCTTTGTTCCAAAAACATCCTGAGAAAGTTTTTCACAACTTTTCGGATCTCAAAATTATTATTATTATTAGTGTTTGTATGTTTTTTAGTGTCTTGTGTCTTTCTGTGCTCTTTTTTTTATGGACCAATTGTGTCTGAAATAAAGTTTATATATATATTATTCGGATACCACCACAATGTCCGAATATTCTGATATACAGCCCTACGATTGACAGGACCGAGGCTATCTGTGTGTTTTGTCAGTGTGAGCTGAGTTCTCATCGAAGCACATCCAGTCTGAAACACCACCTGATGACCAAACACAGCTGATGCGCCTCCTCCAGGCGACAATGGTGGTAAAAGTATTGACATGATTATTCAAGGGACATTTAGAATAGATAAAAAATGTGAGATTAATTTGCGATTAATCGAGAGTTAACTACGGCATTCATGCGATTAATCACGATTAAATATTTTAATCAATTGACTAGTTTTCAGTAAAGTTTTGTGTTGGATTTTGAGCCAGTCTTAGTTTTGACACCAAGATTTTCATTTTTATTGCAAACACACTACGTTGCCAAAACACCGGTTATACAGATCACACTAATTCATTATTCTTAAAATCAAAAACATTAAAATTCATAGACCTGGTTCATTTTCAAACAGCACAAATCATGTATAAAGCAAAAAACAATTTACTTCCTGGGAATATTCAAAAATAGTTCTTTAACAGAGATGGGGGTTATAATCTGAGGGGGGAGCTGAATTTAAAACATCAGAGGGAAACATTAAAATGTTTTAGTGTTTCTGTTTGTGGAGTGAAGCTGTGGAACGGATTGGATGTGGAGCTCAAGTAATGTCCAAGTATGACCCAGTTTAAAACACATGGTTTTCAACAGGTACAGGAGGGAAGAAGGGCTTCAACAATCAGGTGTTTTCATAAATGATTTAAGTATTTGTTTATTTACACGACTTACTTTTTTGTAAATATGTATGTTTGTTTACTTTATTCTTTTTCTGGTTTTTGTGAATATTTATGTATAACTATATATGTTTGGGATGAACGATTGTTAATGAAGTAGTTGAGTAGGGGTGGGTTTAAATAAGCTTCTGCTTCACTCTACTCCTTTTTGGACATTTGGGATTCATTGCTTTGACTTAAGTTATTGTCGTTTTGTTTACTTTCAATGGTCTTGATTGTTTTTTTTTCTCTTCAATGTATTTCGTTGTTTTACTACCACATGTACAAAATAAAAAGCATTCAGTTCAATTCAATTCAATTCAATTAAAAAAAGTGACACATCTCTGTCTGGACATCCCATGGACCAGTCTGGGTTTGGAGGTTGCCAGGACAACGGTACTTCCTGACTGCATTGTGTCAAGTGTAAAGTCTGGTGGAGGGGGGTTATGGTGTGGGGGTGTTCTTCAGCCCCTTAGTTCCAGTGAAAGGAACTCTTAATGCTTCAGCAGACCAAGACATTCTGGAGTATCTGATGGTCCCAACTTTGTGGGAACAGGTTGGGGATGGCCCCTTCCTGTTCCAACATGGCTGCCACCAGTGCACAAAGCAAGGTCAGTAAAGACATGGATGATCCAGTCTGGTGTGGAGGAACTGGACTGGCCTGCTCAGAGTCCTGACCTCAATCAGATAGAACACCTTTGGGATGAATTAGAGTGGAGACTGAGAGCCAGGCCTTCTGGTCCAACATCAGTGGAAGATGGTCAAAGATTCCCATGAACACACTCCTAAACCTTGTGGAAAGCCTTCCCAGAAGAGTTGAGGCTGTTATAGCTGCAAAGGGTGGAACAACTCCATATTAAACCCTACAGATTAAGAATGGGACGTCATTAAAGTTCATGTAAAGGCAGACGTCCCAGTGCTTTCGGCCCAGTACTTCCCTGAAAAACTAATTTCAGGCAACCCCTAGTTTATCAGTGAGAAAAGGGAGGTTTCCGCTGGTACCTTGTCTTTTTTCAAGGATCATTACTTGTACAAATGCGTAGTACTGGTAGGTGTTAACACTACGACTCCAATAAGACTTGTCAACAACATGGAATCTGTAGCTAGATGGAACGACAAAGGAAAAGCCCATGTATCCCTCTTATATACGTATTATTTTCTACTTTTATGCCGTATTTAGACTTTTTACTTGCAAATATCAGCAATTTTCCTTCTTTATTTCTTCAACCAGTACGATTTGCATGTTAATTGCGTGTTCTTTTGCACATTATTTGTCCTTATTTTTCTTAAATGTAATGTGTTTGAGCTACTAGATGCCTGGAACTATCTATCTATCTATCTTTCTATCTATCTTCATGCACACTTGGCTCAATCTGAACGTTAACCGACAACAGAGAAATCTGGTCCAACTCTTCTGCTGCTGTTGTGATTGGACCACAGCCAGCTGCAAATGCAATCCAAAGAGCCGCTTCACGGAAAATTAGATGTTAGAAGGCTGTAGAACTTCAGGAGATTGTCACCGTGGTGGATGAAAGATGAGGCTCCTTGGTTGCCAGATGAACCCCGGTGCTGGGAGACTGGTCCTGATAACAACCCTGAGGACCGTCATCATCATCTTGTCCTCAAAGGTCCTTCAGAGCAGCAGAAGATGTTTGAAGAAGGTCCTTGGAAAATTTCGAAAGTCACATGTGGCCTGTCAGGCTGAAGCGGACCGATTAAGGCGCCTGTTTCAAAGCAGTTTCTCATCTTTAGGTTCATATAAGACGGACGTGGAGGCAGCGGCGACGACATGGAAACCAACAACATGAGCATCACGTCGGAGAAGAAGTGATCCAAACTACGTCAGCTGTCCTTTCCATCACACCAGCTCTCCCTGCCTCCTCTGCCGTCTTAGACAAATAAGCCGATAAATAAATAAATAAACTATTTTCATTTCTGTGAAACTTCCCACAGAGAGCGTGCCAGGAGGAAGCATTCCAGTTTTTACCTGAGCATGCAGCTAAAGGGATTATGCATCACGCGTTCCCAGGCGGCCCTCTTGTCCGTGGAGACGCTCTCAGCCTGGAAAACGTGAAAAGCTCCACATTACACAGAGCTAAAGAGGGAAAAAAGGCTTCACAAAATGTTCTCTGCTCTCTGGAAATCCTCCTCTGTCTCCAGCCTAAATGGTGCATGTTACACATCAGAGGGCTTCATAGAAATTTTAAGAGGCCTCCTCGTCTCGTGTGAAGGTTAAAGCCTCCGAGCCGCCGGCGCAATCCGGTTTAAAAATGCATGCAGTTTAATGACACCGCCGGAAAGCACTCGGGGTGTTGGACCTGCACCGAGGAGCGCCTGGAACATGTTCCGTGTCCAATTCCATGCAATATGCAGCTCCGTCGGGCTCTGAAGCCGGTGCGATTCTCGCCGCTCGCGCCTCACGTCTCGCGTCGTCGTCGTGTTGTTTTTGTCAGGAGGAAACCCCCCGGTGGCCGACGAGCATCTGTTCGCACGGATAAGATACGAGCGAGGCGCAGCAGTCGGCGTCGCTCAAGGAACCACGTCGCATTCGTCTCATCGGAAGCGACAGCCGGAGGACGGCCTCAGCCCACGAGCTGACGAGACCTGCAGCAAGAGATGGAGGTGACAGATATGCAAACGACGGCCGCTTTGGACGGAAACAGGAGCATTAAAAAGAAACCAGATCCATCCATGGAGACCTGAACTGTTCATCATCAGCTCAGTCTTTGTTTCCTGCTCTGTACAGGAAGATTTAGCTGCAACTCTCAGGTGCCATTTTCTTTTCTTTGAGGCTTTTTGAAATCTACCCGCCGAGAACCTTTTTGTTCCATAAACGTTCTGAGAAAGTTCTGCTACGATTTTCAGCAGGGTTTTCTTTTACGCCTCAGAATGTTCTTCTTTAAAAGCAGGATGTAAAATACAACAGGAACGTTCTTCCTTTGTTGTCATAGAACGCTGTCAGAAGGCTTTATAGAAGGACGTTCCATAATCTGTTCCCTCAACAACATCCCCAGAACATCCTCAGAACATTGCAGCGAGAATGTTCCACCTTTGACGTTCCCATATATATCGCATTTACAGGAACGTGTTATAAAGAACGTTCTGTCATCTGAGGTCAAAATAACATATTGGGAATGATTTTTGAATGTTGTATAGAACATTCGTACATTGTGGAAACATCTCATAGACAAACGTTCTATAACATGTTCCCTCAACAGAAAGGCAAAATGTTCCACCTTAGTTAACGTCTCACAGAACAGGAACGTCTTATAAAGAACTTTTGTTTTGCTTGAAGACATTCTTTCTTTGTTGTCATAGAACACTGTCAGAAGGCTTTATAGAAGGACGTTCCATAATGTGTTCCCTCAAGAACATCCTCAGAACATTGCAGTGAGAATGTTCCACCTTTGACGTTCCCGTATATATCAAATTTACAGGAACGTGTTACTAAGAACGTTCTGTCATCTGAGGCCTCGATAACATCTGGAAAGTCTTTTTTTCAAACATTGGTTCTTCTAAAAAACATTCTCACAATGTACCATGAGAACAAACAGAGAACGTTCTGTAATGTGTTCTCTCAGCAACATCCCGAAAACATCCTCAGAACATTGCAAGTAAAATGTTCCACCTTTGTTTCTATATCTCAGTAAAGGAACATCTTCTGAAGAACGTTCTGTCATCTGAGGCCTTGATAACATCTGGAAAGTGTTTTTGGAATGTTGGCTTGGGAACGTTCTTCTGACAAACATTCTCACAATGTTCCACAACAACAAATGAAGAACGTTCTACAATGTGTTCCCTCAGCAAATAGACAAAATGTTCCACCTTTAATACATTACATTACGAGGCCTCGATAACATCTGGAAAACATTTATGAAACGTTGGCTTGGGAACATTCATCCCTTGTTGTCATAGAACACTGTCAGAAGGCTTTATAGAAGGACGTTCCAAAATGTGTTCCCTCAAGAACATCCTCAGAACATTGCAGTGAGAATGTTCCACCTTTGACGTTCCCGTATATATCAAATTTACAGGAACGTGTTACTAAGAACGTTCTGTCATCTGAGGCCTCGATAACATCTGGAAAGTCTTTTTTTCAAACATTGGTTCTTCTAAAAAACATTCTCACAATGTTCCATGAGAACAAACAGAGAACGTTCTGTAATGTGTTCTCTCAGCAACATCCCGAAAACATCCTCAGAACATTGCAAGTAAAATGTTCCACCTTTGTTTATATCACAGTAAAGGAACGTCTTCTGAAGAACGTACTGTCATCAGTGTCATTCAGTAACATCTGGAAAGTGTTTTTGGAATGTTGGCTTGGGAACGTTCTTCTGAAAAACCTTCTCACAATGTTCCACCTAATTAAGAACGTTCTACAATGTGTTCCCTCAGCAAAAAGGCAAAATGTTCCTCCTTTAATACATTACATTATGAGAACGTCACAAAACCTCCTGCATAAAAAACATTCTGTCATCTGAGGCCTCGATAACATCTGGAAAACATTTATGAAACGTTGGCTTGGGAACATTCACCCCTTGTTGTCATAGAACACTGTCAGAAGGCTTTATGGAAGGACGTTCCATAATGTGTTCCCTCAACAACATCCCCAGAACATCCTCAGAACATTGCAGCCAGAATGTTCCACCTTTGTTAATTTATGTCACATCACAGGAACACTTTTTAGAATCACCTGAGGCCTCGATAACATCTGGAAAACATTTTTAGAATGCTGGTTTGAGAACGTTCCTCCTCTGTTATCATAGAACATCATCTGTGTTCCTGACTACATCCTCTGAATGTTGACGGTAAAACTTTCAAATCATTTTATAGGAACATCACTGGAAATGAAAACGTTCCTAAAACATTCTGAGTAAAACCTTTTCTTCCCTGCCAGCTGCTTTGTGAACCGACTCGTCCTCAGACGCCCTTCGGGGCTCATAAAACTTCGCTTCAAATTATTTTTTATTGCAAGACTTAAGTGGAAAATGCTCGACTTTCAAACGGCAAATATCCACCAGGAGCCACAAGAAACGGACGGGTTTGGTTCTGACGTGTCCTCCGTGTTGTTCATATCATCAATTTCACACTGAATATAACATTTTAAATTAAACGGGGGGTGAGCTGCCCAGGAGAGGATGATCGCTCTAATAACGCGAAGCTGCAAACAGGTCCAGCGGAGCTTCAGCAGCATCTCCTCGACTTATTTATGTGTGCGTTGGTTCGCTTTTTAGTGGATCGTAAACATTTCAAAACAGATTTTTAACGTGAATTTAAAACGCTGCCAAAACAAAAAACGTGGGAAGAGAAAATCACAGGAGACGAGTTCACCAAAGACTGGTTTGATGCCCCCAAATGATAGGATGGAGTTGGTTCCAAAGCGACACGTGGCTCCAAACTAAAGCTCTCCAATCGTTATACACTGTAAAAAATGCCCCTCCCAAAACAAGAAAAAAAAACTTATTTCAAGGCACTTTTACCTTGAAAAAGGTGAAAAAATCTGCCAATAGAAGAAATTAAAATTTGCTTGGTGAGATTTCTTGAAATAAGACATGATATTCAGAATATTGAGGTCTTAAAATTAGCAGGGAAAACTTATTTGAAGCTATATTTTAGCAGCATTGTCAAGCTGAGGTGTCTTAGAATAAACCAGACATGATAAAGAATTAAATAGATTTTAGCTTTAATAAGTTTAATGTCAGCTTCTTCATTTGAGATGTGTTCAACTTATTTTAGTTGTATTATCGTGGCTCTTCTCTAGATTTAAGACCATCTTGTACTTGAAATAAGATCACACAGATTAATTGAAGCATTCTGAGATATAATGTCTTCTCACAGTTGGCTAGAAATCCTAATATTTAGTGGTGTTTGACAGCATTTGAAGGTGTTGTGTTTTAGGTGAAGCCAGCTACGCCCAAAAGGAGGTGTTTTAACTCAAAAGCAGACATTTGCTTTGTTTTTTTTACACATTTTCCACATGCAGCTGTTTTCTGATATGAATTGGTGATTTTCCAATCAAATGCATTTACTTTATTTCTTAAATCCAGATTATTTATCTCATACAAACAACAGCTCAGCTTGAAACATGTATGAAATGAAATGAACCTTGTTTCTGGTAAAATACAACTAAAACAAGATCATTTCAAGATTGTTTGACTTAACAAGATATTTAAGATGCGTTGTCTTAAAACACGTCCCTCCATCTGCTGAAATGTTACCTGGAAAGTGAATTTATCTTAAATCAAGTGGGTTGAGACAATTAGACTAAAAATAAGAGGAGTTTTTGCAGTGTATCAGCGCCTCAGGTCTGCCGACAGAAAAATATCAGTTTATGGTTAAAAGAAACTTGCATTTGCTGTTGGGAGGAAAAAGAAGTTGAGAAAGAACTAACAGTAAAGTCGATTTGAAAGCACTAAACATGATCGTCAACATGGAATATGAGCAAGAACCATCAGTTAAGAAAAGGACAAACCATAAACTTGAGTCTTTGGAAGAGATTCAAGTGGAGATTTTGAGTTTGATCATTCAAAACTTTAAAAACCAGCATTAAAATCAATCCTGAAACTAACCAGTAAAGAGCAGCTCGAGTGTTGCAGTGTGGTCTCTTATCTTAGCTCGTGCTGGAAGCCTTACAGCAGCGTTTTGTACCGACTGCAGCCTCTGCATGTTTCTCTCGCTGATACCAGAATAAAGTGTGTTGCTGTGGTTCAGTCTGCAGGAGATAAGAGCAAGAGTGACCTTTTCTAAATCTGCAGGGGGGGAAAAGAAATGACCTGATCCGTCCAGGTTTGTCTGGCTCAGTTGTAAGCAAAGTTTTAAAGTAATGCTTTGCACAAGGTGTCAGAAGACGGCTGTAGCAACCAGTAACGTAATAATTTAGATCCATTTTAAATGTAAAAAACCAATAAGGTCTTAATACTAAATGAGTTTTCATGTTCTGGGCTGTATATTGGGGTTAAGTGCCATCACAGAGCCGGTCCAGTTCTTTACTGTCATGATCCTGGCTTCAGCCCCGTCTGTCTCCCTCTTTCTTCTTCTTGCTTTCCACCTCACTCACTCAGCTCCATAGACATATATACGTAGACGCCGCATTGACTGTGGAGGGACGTGCCTAAAGCTCCGCCATCTTGGTACAGGGCTAGCAGAGGGGGGAGTGAATGTAAGTCTATGGAGGTAAGAGGTACTCCACAATCTGAAAGTAGAATTATTCACTGAATTTTCGACCGATTTCCAAACGGTTTGGTTTGTTAAAAACGTCACACATGTAGCTTTGACACAGGATGCTTGGATGCTTTTGTTCTATTTATGTCTGCCTGTCCGTCCTCCATGTCTGACGTTTGTAACAAACAATATATGTTGACAACTGATGGGTTTATGATCACTTTTATAGTGCAGACATGTCATTCCTCTATAGACGTAATGCACTGTAGGGGCGAGTGGCACTGTACCAAGATGGCCGCCGCGTAGGCACGTCGGCTCCAATCGGCAGCAGCAGTCAACGCGGTGTCTACGTATATATGTCTATGCTCAGCCCTGCCTTCCCTCACCTTCATGCCTGCTCTGCCTGCACCCTGATGACCTTGATTCCAGACACTGTGAACAACCACTCACCTGCCACTAATCACCACCTTCAATAAAAGTCCGGTTCTTTCTCCAAGACTCAGCCAGATCATAAAACTATTCTTACCCGGTTCACAGTCTGTCATTTACCTTCCTTCTCCCAGCTTCATCTATTCGTCTTCCGGTTCCTGTTGTTGTCGGTTAAGTTTTGTATTCTGTGTAAATACTGTTTCTGTGGCTTTTGTTTGTTAACTCTTCCTATTTCTGTCGTGGGTGCTTTGAGTTTAGTATGTTGCGTGTTTTGTGTTAGTTGTTTTTGTGTGTTTGTTCTTTATTTTGCCTTTGAGGTTTGTTTAGAGTTTTAGTTGATTTTGGTTGTTGGTTAGTTGTTGTATTTGTCCTGCTACCCTGGAGTTCAGTTTTTATTCTGTATTACCTTCAGTTTTGTCTGGTTTCTGTGTTTAGTTTTTCTAATCGTATTATGTAAGTTAAGTTCTTCTTAGATTCCTCTTTTGTTGTTTGGTTTGTGTTTTTGTAAGGTTTTGTTATTTTTGTATGTTTCTTAAGAAGCTTTGTTTTGGTTTTAGTCTGTACTGCATGTTGGTTTCGTTTCCTTGTTAAATTAAATCCTTAGTTTACTATCAGTGAGTCTGTTTGTCTTCTGTGCCTGCACTCGGGTTCTCTGACCTCCCACCTCGTAACATTTACATAAAGTCTGAAGTGACGACTGAATCGTTTTTCTTTGAGAAATGTTCGAACAAAGTTGACAAAAGCGTGATGAATTCATTTGACGATGCAAAATCCAACAGAGACACTGATATGAAATGATGAATTTACACATTTAAGCAAATTAACAACTCTAAATAAAGATTTTGTACAAGAAATAATTCTAAAATAATTAAGGAGATGAGAGCTACATGGGACATATCCTTGATGAATATGACCACTATGCATCCACTAGACCTGCTTTTAATGAGCAAAAAACCTTTTACTTCCAAGAAATGCAGTCCTATTGTCAAGGCCTGCACCTCTGGTTAGCAGAAAACCCTCCCCTCCTGTTTTCACTCTCCTAATCAGAGGATCATTGTCACCTGGAGCAGGAGCGGCTCGTCAGCGCTTCGTCTTCTCCTGCTTCAAAAGGAAGACGCTGATCCACACTCAACGCCAGACTGTTGCACTTTACACCTTTTCCGCCTCAACCGTCTTCTTCTCTGCCGACACCTGGACTCTATTCTGCCCTGCCAGCCGCCCGAAGTCTGCCGATCCTTCCTGACAACCTCGTCTGTCACACCCCTGACCCATTCCTGCCCATCGCTCTCCCTGCCGTCAGCTAAACTGAGGCGTAGCTGCTGTACAGTTTTCGTAGTGGTTTGCTTCACCACCCAGTTACTTTCCTTTGGTGATGGTGATTCCGCGATACTATAGCTGTGTCTCAATTCAGGGGCTGCATCCTTCAAGGCTGCATACGTCACAGCGGTGCGACTAAGGCTGTCCCATTTCATTAAAACTTCAAGACTCCTTCAAATGCGGCCGACGAATGCGTCCTTTTCCACGGATTTGAAGGATGCATCGGTGGATCCTTCGTAGCCCCAAATATCCCAAGATGCATTGCGGGCCGCTGACAGTTCGATCAACAGCTGGAGTTTTAACTGCTGACGGAGAAGATGGATCCATCAGCGGCGGAGGATTCTAGTTAAAATATTAGTGTTGTGTTACAGCTCACTCTGATAGCTACGATACAAATGTTGACAACGTTAAAGTTTGTTCTAAAAAAACGATTTAATAACGTTGTTGATGAGCCGCTGCAGTTTAAAACATTTACTGTCCAGTTGTTCAGCTTCAGTTTTAAGTTATATTTTACTGAGACTGTGGCAAAATTCTTTCTGACCGCGGCCACCACAAAAACGACTTATTCAATCATAAATATTCATATATTTAATCTTTATTGTAATTATTATATGGAGAAGAAGTTAAACAGTTACTAAATGCTGCTGGAGCTTCTATTGGTGGTGATTCTCTGTAGACCAGTGAAAACATGACTCTCCTCACTGTTCTTAGTTTAGCTCCACCAAGTTATCTGATAACATGTTTAACATACATTATATCTGGTTTCTGTTCAGACAGCAGGTATTTAGTGATCCTCATCAGAAACATTCAGCCCAGAGACTGTGGAGGTTTATAATATCTGAAGTTCATATCAGTGGATGTTAACAGATTTAAACCAGCTTCTTGTTTCTCAGACAGTTTAGTCCCGAACCACCGGACAGAACAAGACCCTCAAGTCTTCAAGTATATAAAACATATTAAAAACAAAAATTACAGTTTCGGGATCAAATCCAGTCAAAAATTGGGTAAAATTACACCGTCGTCTTATCCTGATCGTCGGGATGAAAATTTGTTTGTCAGGGTTGCTAGGCAACAAGGAGCGGCGCTACGAGACGTCATGATGTAAGCAGGAAGTTCATCGTGGGCTGGACCGTCTCATTTAACAAACGCTCATGCAGCCTTCTCATGCAGCCTACCGTCCTTAGAAGGACCCAGCCTTCGAAGGACGGGTAGGCTGGGTCCTTTGAAGGATGCAGCCCCTGAGCTGGGACACAGCTTATGTGTAAAAGTACTTCCCGTTTTTGTGCAACGTGTGTTTTCAGTTTCTCGTTACTTTAACTATTGCACCGTATGTGCCTTGCCTTAGTTCAGATGTCATGGTGTTTTGTGCTGGCTACGCTCCTGCCTTTAGTTTTGATTCCGATGTTTTGTATTGGTGTTCTTGTCCCAGTTTACCCTGTGCACTGTGCTTCTGTGAACTCTGTGTCTTGTGCCCTGCCGTAGTTAGTAACTCCGAAGTTGGAGTTTTGTGTGCCTTGGTTCAGATTACCCTGTTTATAGTGCTGTGTGCGCTTCCGTTCTGTTTTCTGTCTCTCTGTTTAAGCCTCTGGGGGGTTTTCGGCGCCGAGCTCAGATGTCGGCGTTCAGCGCCTCATATTATTTAACCTGGTCTCCTATATTTTTGATCTAGTCAGTTTGAACTCCCAGTGATTTTGTTTTGTATAATTGATACCTTCTGTAATAAAGACCTGAAATGTAACTTCTTGAACTTTGTCATCTGTCTGCACATGGATCTCTGCATTTCCCACGACACCTTTTTATGCATTACTACGTTATCGACTGCGGCCATTACATTTTCAAAGGATTGTTTTAATGCTAGCCCATTAACGTAATGACTTCACTGGTTGCTACAGACAGCTCCGAGTCAAAAACAACCGCTATGGTTTCAGGCTTCCTTTTGCACATTACTAGATAAAGAGTCCAGATGTTGCTACTGCTGGGACCAGAGGGGTCTTAATGACTTCTAACTGGGAGTTAATCCGCTGTGGAAAACAGTTGAAATCCAGTTTTTAGTTTCTGCCAGACAGAACATAACATTTATGCTATCAGGCCTCAACGGACATACAGTTGGGTGTCATCTGCGTACTGATAGACGTTAATACCATGTCTATGCAGGACCGATAGCAGTAGCATGTAAGTGACGATGAAGAACGGACCCAAAACGGATTGAGAACATCCTTCCTTTGTCATAACGTTCTACAGTGTGTTCCCTCAGCAACAACAAGGCTAAATGTTCAATCTTCGTTATATCACATTGCAGGAACGTTCTAGGATGTACTGTATAAAAAACATTCTGTCATCTGAGGCTTCGAAAACATCTGGAAGACACTTTTTTGAACCTTGGTTTGAGAACGTTGTTGAGAGAACACATTCCAGAAAGTTCTAACAAAGGAAGGATGTTCTCAAGATGCTATTTAGTTAGTTAGTTCCTTGGGATGTCGTTGAGGGAACACATGATAGAATCTCTGAAGCATTCTCACAATGTTCCACAGTGTTCCATGATTACAAAATACGGTTCTTCCCAACAAGAACCAAAAATGGTCTCCAAATGTTGTTGAAGCCTCAGATCACAGGACGCTTTTGATGAGGAACGTTTTATAACGGTACTACAACGCAATGAAGGCGGAACATTTAGCCTTGTTGTTGACGGAACACATTATAGAATGTTCTAACAAAGGAAGGACGTTCTCAATGCGATGCTCTGATTTCGTCTTCAAGACATTATGAAGACACCAGACAGCAGAACGCTCTTTGTAATGGAATATAATAGGACCTGCAATGTTATGAGGACGTTTTGGAGATATGGTTGAGAAGAAAACACATTATGGAATCTATAGAACGTTCCAACAATGTTCCACAGTGTTCCACGATGACAAAAGACGATTGTTCCCAACAAGAATCAGAAATGGTCTCCAAATGTTGTCGAAGCCTCACATCACAGGACGCTTTTGATGAGGAAAGTTTTATAACGTTACTGCAACGCAATGAAGGCGGAAAATTTAGCCTGGTTGCTGACGGAACACATTATAGAACGTTCTGACGAAGGAAGGATGTTCTCAATGCAATGCTCTGATTTCGTTTCCAAGATATTGTGAAGACGCCAAATGGTAGAACTTTCTTTGTAATGGATGTAATGGGACCTGCAATGTTATGAGGACGTTTTGGAGATGTAGCTGTGAAGAAAACACATTATGGAATCTATAGAACGTTCTCGCAATGTTCCACAGTGTTCCATGATGACAAAAGACGATTCTTCCCAGCAAAAATCAAAAAGTGTTTCCAGAATGCTTTTAATATGTAAAGTTTTATGGCATTCCTGTAACACAATGAAGGTAGAACATTTAGTCTTACTGTTGACGGAACACATTATAGAACGTTCTATTGAAGGAAGGATGTTCTCAACGCAACGTTCTGATTTGGTTTCCTTGATATTATGAAGACACCAGACGACAGAACGTTCTCGTAATGGAACATTTTGCCTGAAATGTTATGAGGACGTTTTGGAGATGTCGTTGAGAAGAAAACACATTATGGATTCTATAGAACGTTCTCACAATGTTCCACAGTGTTCCACGATGACAAAAGATGATTGTTCCCAACAAGAACCAAAAATGGTCTCCAAATGTTATCAAAGCCTCAGATCACAGGAAGCTTTTTATGAGGAAAGTTTTATAACGTTACTGCAACGCGATGAAGGTAGAACATTTAGCCTTGTTGTTGACGGAACACATTATAGAACGTTCTGATGAAGGAAGGATGTTCTCAATGCAACGCTCTGATTTGGTTCTGAAGATATTATGAAGACGCCAGACGGCAGAACGTTGTCGTAATGGAACATTTTGCCTGAAATGTTATGAGGACGTTTTGGAGATGTTGTTGAAAAGAAAACACATTATGGAATCTATAGAACGTTCTCACAATGTTCCACAATTAGACGACTCTTCCCAACAAGAATCAGAAATGGTCTCCAAGTGTTATCGAAGCCTCAGATCACAGGAAGCTTTTTATGATGAAGGTAGAACATCTAGCCTTGTTGTTGACGGAACACATTATAGAACGTTCTGACGAAGGAAGGATGTTCTCAATGCAACATTCTGATTCTGTTTTCAAGATATTTTGAAGACACCAGATGATGGAACGTTCTTTCTTTCCTGTAATGGAATGGAATGGGACCTGTAACGGTCTAACAATGCCATCACCATCTTGAGAACATCTTTAGTTATCCTGCCTTTAAAAAGAACCTTCTGGGAACTAAAAGAGAAAACATTAGTAGAACTTTGCAGAACATAAAGAGAATAAGCAAACAGACAGATGGAGGGAGGACGGAAACTCCAGATCCGACTTGGGTCGAGAACACCTGCAAACTCTCCGCCTGCTGAAGAGCTGCTGCAGGACATTAAATAAAACAACATAATGAGGCGCCTCATTAAGCAAATCTGACACGTAATGAAAACACAATGAAGATGTATAGTTAACAAAAAAACTGCCATTTACATTAAATTAACAAGGAGCCTAATTAGACAGAACGAGCAAAACCCAATTAGCCAAACATATATGCTAATCGTAGAAGTGCAGCAGCAGCACCTGTTGTGGCAAACAGTGAGTCTGCAACGCATTTTAAATTCTCCTCAGAGGTGCTTCAGCTCTGAAACGGTGGGTTTTGACTCCATTTGCAATAAAAAAGACAGAAAAATGCTTTCCTGTCTGCAGCCGCCTCACAGTTTTTCTGCATAAACATTGGCCTCCATTAATAATGCAGCATCCATGCATGAGGGGGGACGTTTGCCATCGCTGCACAGAGCTCCTGACAGTCCCGCCTCAAATTTTGATTGAGCACCAAATTACCGGATCGCCGTAGCATGAGCCGCTGACAAATGTCTTCACAGCCAGACAAGCATGTGCTCCGCGTGAGAGATAGTTTTTAATTTTGTGTGTTCCAAACTTTTTCATTCACTTTCCCTGGACGAGTGCAGCGCCGGCGTTTGCTGAAAATTGCTTTCGGTCTTCTCCTGCTCTCTGAGAAAATGGCATTGCTGTCTGGGGACTTCACCGGCGAGAGCATAATTCGAGGGGCTGAGGTTGGCTGGCGTTAAGACACTGACACACAGAGCAGGTCAGGAGATGAAAATCCAAGAGAAAAAAGGAGGAGAATCAGCCTCAGACATCAGTATTTCACCAGCACAAACACTGCTTTATTTCCAATAAACGCCTCTTGCAAAACTACATTCTGTTACCTCACAATATTAATTATTAACCTTTATTCAAGCAAGAAATTGTTCTGTCTGTGTCATCAGGCCATTACATAGTATGACATAAAGAATTATATTGACACATGCAGGGACAAAAGCCGGAAAATGTAGATTTTTAGCTAATTTCCATGTCACCAACAGGTTTCTTCTGACCGAAAATGACACAAACAAGCCACAGTAGACTGCAAAATAGTGTGTTAGAGATGCAAGGATGGATTGGAACTATTTCTGTATTATTTTTAAATGATTATCACTAAAGGTAAAGGGGGTGAAAGGTGGCATAAAGTTTTCTCAAACCTTAACGATATTCAAAAGTGCAACAGTAAATAACAGTGTCGTCAGCGTAAAGGCGAAACGAGCACTATTAAGTATGAGGGAAATGACAAAACCAACATTTAAAACACTGCAACACAAGGCAAACGTTGGTGAAAATCAAGCTTCTATGCCATTCTGAATAATTCTCATAGTTTCTATCATGTTCTGGAGCATTTATTTATACATATATTAATTTATTGATGTGCAATTTGCTGTTGTAAAGCAACTTCTAAAAGCAAGTAAAGTCGGTGAAAAGCTGCCTTGAGCCTTTTCAAATCCTTAAATCAGATTAAAAGCTCAGGAATAAATAACTGTGTCATTAGCTTAATGACAATAAATTATTAAATAAAGCTAAATTTTGGTGTTGTCACAGTATTATAGCGTGGGATACAGAAACATGGATACTGGATAGGATGCTGTGAGGACGTTTTAGATTTAGTTTTTATTTTTTCATGATTTGCTTTACTTTTATCTGACTATAAAATATCTCAGTAGAACAGAATGAAATATCTTTATTTGTGTACTTCAAAGTGCAAAACAACAAAGGTAAAAAGCTAACACAAGCTTTTCCAAAAAACCTTCGTAAGATTAAAAGTGCAACAATAAACAACGGCATCATCGGCGTAAAAACGAATGTTGGTGTTCTGGAAAATTCTCCCGACGTCGGCTTTGAAAGTGGTGAATATTTTTCAGTCCCTCCAGGATTTCTTGGTTGTTTTTCCAGTTTGTTGCTCCTAGTTTATGGTAGAAAAGTGTTTGTCAGTGGATGGTTTTGGTTTGTGTTCCACCTCAATATTCCACGGGGTGAAAACAGTTTAGCTCCGCTTTGGTGAAGAACATCAGGGAATTGTTTTGCAGTAATTTTTGTTGGTAAGTGAGAGACGTCACTATGGCACATGTCTGCATCTTCAAACCATAAACAAGGAAGTGAATCCGGTGACGTACGTGCATTACTGGGGACTGCTGTGATTGGTGGAACTCACGGGAGGCGGGACAAAATTGCGGAAAAGTGGCGGTGATTGGACGAAATTGCAAGGAGGCGCAGAATTCATGGAATTTGCGTTGATTGTTGCGGGGAAAAAGGGAAATTTTGCAGTACTAAAGACTTGACTAAATGTTTACATGTCTTAATCTGCTAATTCTAATTCTGCTTCCTTTTTCTAAAATACAACATTGGCAGTGTGTGAAAAGCTGTGCAGCCTCTAAAAGGTCTTTTTTCTCTCTTTCTGCTCAGTGAGCGTCTTTCAGTGAAAAATCTGTGATATTTGTGTCACTGAGATTCCATCTCCCTGTGTACAGAGAACTCATTGAACCCACACAATGAGCTCAGTTTCAGGCAGAAACTGCTGACAGAGGACGGCTGAAAGCTCGGCGCTCTTCCTCCCACATCCAACTTTTCTCTGCTAAATTCAGACGATATTCCATCCGTGCAAAGCTTTCAGGGATTTCAGCGACAACAGTCAAAAGATGAAGGTTTAGGAAGCGAAGAGGTGAACTCAGAAATGGCAGCGTTCAGTCGGTAACGCTGAGGTTAGCCTGACCGACTTCTGCCCTACAACCATCCACAGTCAGTGGCCTCCTTCGTTTGAACTGCAGCGACCTGACGCCGAGGCAGAAACATGCATGGGGAAAGATTAAACCAAGAAAAGACACAAACCCAGGAGGAATAACGTCCGTCTGTGTTGGACCCATCAACAACTGGCACCATGCAGTGTTAGTAATGTTCTTCCATTTCAAACTAATCATCACCCACACATCTCCTGTTAAGAATGTTTATTTCTTTCAATTACATTATGACAGTTTCCAATTTGAATGCACGCATTTTGGTTTACATTTAGTCATCATGCCTGTTTCTTCGTTTCTCCATGTGCTGCTGAGCATAGACATATATACGTAGACGCCGCATTGATCGCTGAACCACACGTCAACGTAGCCGCCATATTGGATGTGGCAAAAGAGAACAGAGGAGATGCCTTATTCATGTGCTGTGTGGAATTACACCAACCGGTTTTCAGTACAAAACAGATCGCATGGGATTATCTTTCACAGGTAAGACTGAAAAAATACTTTTGATTGTATTTGGCCATTGTAGCATAATTTTACGAACAGAATTTGCCGACTTTGTGGCTAAAACTATGAAGTCCCGAGCATAATACTGTGGATTCACCCGGTGAAACCAGCCTCCTAACAACAAAGACGTCTTTCCTATTTAACTAAATTGGCCAAAAGTAAACACTCTAAATGTTGTTAGTGCCTTTAGCTAACTTTTCAAATACTATGTAGGTTTCCCAAAAATAAAGAGATCAGAAAGCAGTGAAAACAGCTGTCAGACGGGAGGTTTCTCGGCTGGTCCGTCCTCCATGCTCTGCAGTGAGAACTTCAGGCCACAGGATTATACAGGACAGGTCAGACGGTCAGGATAAGAGATGGAGCTCTTCCATCAGTTTTCTGTTTCCCAGCACATCTCCACAGGGCAGGTCTATAGGCTGTAAGATAAAGATAAAGATAAAGAGACTTTATTGTCATTGTGCAGAAGTACAACGAAATTTGTACGGAAGAACACGACAATTAGCAGCTGTGCAAAGAATAATAAAAAATAGATAAATAAAAGATAATTAAAAATACTCTTAAAAATAATAATACAAACAAAGTATTATATACATATGACAAAGTGCACAAGTAGTGCAGGACTGATAAATAGTGCAAATAGTGGGAGTGCAGTGGTTTGGTAAAGTTCTTATTGCACAGATGAGTCTGGAGGTGGAGGGGGTGGTGTGCATGTTCAGCTGAACTGTCCTATCAAGCTGGGGATGTCTGGATGGTGGGGCAATGGGTGGGGGGTGTGATGGCGAGGATTGGATAATTCAACGCCACACTATGCTGAGAATGTTTTTTCCCTTTCTGAATGTGAAGGAATCAGTGATGTATTTTTGTCTTCACTTTAGCCTGTAGCTACCAGGACATCTCACACCTCAAAGAAGGCCCAGGAGACCCAGTCAGGAGATCCTGTCACTGGACTGTTCCCAGCTTGTCCAAGAGTTCATCAATCACTGAATATCAAAGTGATTAATTAAAATCAGTTAAATGTAAACATTTGTGCTCTCTCTCTCTCTTCGTGCACATATTTTTAAATATTTTATTTTTATTTCTTAAAAGTTTGTCTCTACATTATAATTTCTATCTGAATTTTCTCTATATTTCTACATGTTATAATATTGTCTTTGTTGAATGGGTTCAACTATAACACTAACAATCCCCCCCCCCAAGGATCAATAAAGTATTTCTGATTCTGATTTATTCAGAAAACCCACCTGTCACATCTAAGTTTCAGGATCTGGTTATTATAAACACAGATGTTTAGTATTAATATTTCAATATCTATCATCATAATAACAGTGTTACATACATTGGTAGCTGTAAAAACTTATAAAAACATTAGAGAAATACATGCGTTGGTTTGGTGCTTACCTTTGTCCTAAACATATAAGGAGTAAACATTTATAATCATCACATTAAAAGTTACAAATGTTGTTTTTTGATGCCTTTTTATTTCCCAGATATAGTGGTGTATGTGTGTGTTAATGGGTGAATAAAGGCATAAACTTAAATCACTTTGTAGAAAGGCGCTTTATAAAGTTCACTTCATTCGCTTGCATTAGTTTACGGGGCAGATCTGCCACATCCAATATGGCGGACACGCTGACGTATCGCAGGAACGGGCCAACCCGCTCAATGAGGCGTCTACGTATATATGTCTATGCTGCTGAGCTCCTGGCAAAACTGGGAGGCGGAGTCTAAGACAGGAAGTGGAAGGCGCCAACTCCCAGTGCTGGAGAGGGGTGTCCTTTACTGCAGAGGCTTCTAGAAAAGCAGCATATGGACATTTCTTTGGGTGTTGGGGGGATATTAGTATTTAGTATTTATAGGTGTTACTTGTGTTGTATCTTTAATTGGCATTTGGGTATATTTGGGGTTTTAATGGCGTGGTAATAGGTTCCCTCCCCCCTTTGTGTGCATGTAGGCTAGCCTGTGTTTATATATACCCCGTCTTTTGTCATTTGGGAGGTCAGGTTTGTTTAGTTCAGGCTTCTGTTGCTGTCTTGTTTCGTTTACCTCAGTTTGTTTAAAAGGCCCGGAGTTGTTGCTTCTGTCGATGCTTTTTCTTCGCTTTTGTATTTTAATCTTTTGCAACCTGTTTTTCTATTGATCGGGCTGATAAAGCCTCACAAAATTCCTCTTGTGTTCCTGCTCTTTACGCTCTGAACGATGTCACAAGGGATCCGTCTTTACTTATTTTCACTATTCAGATTTAGTCAAACCTCAGCGAGAATCCCTTAAACCCTGAAGAAACTGGCTTGAAGAACAAAAAATATGAGGTTAAACTGAATTAAGGTGCTCTGGTATTTGCTTTTAAATACATATATTTTAAATATAAGTATAACATATTCAGAATGAGTTTGCTGGAGTGAACAAATTTAAGATTAATATGATGAAATGTAATATATTCTTATCCTGTAGTCCATACAGACGTGTTATTTATGCATAGCTTTAATTCAAATGTTGGATGTTACTCTGACTTTAGCAGCACATTAAATGTTAAACAACACAAACCGTTTAATTATTTTTGCTGTTTTTTCTAAACTGATTTGATTATCGCCGATTAATCAAGAAATAATGGGTTTATTATCATTTATATTTAAGTTTTTGACATAAAAATAATGTCAAGTTGGCAGTCAGTAGGCACGGTTAGCCAACAACGGCTAAGAATTCAAGCTAGCATGCTAATTAGCTTATTGTGGCTAGTTTAACATAAAGTGAGCTAAGTAGCCTTGTAGACTGGTAATAATAATACATTTTTGCTTACTGGTTAGCTTTAAAGCTACGATAACAGACAATAGAGCACATCATTGATTAGAAATCTTTGTTTCTACTTTGACACTTTTGCATCTTACAGAAAAAGTGTATTTGATCCATGTGAGTCTCAGGAAGCAGTAAGAAGACGTTGCACATGTTTATCCTTGACAAAAACCACAAAAGCTGACTCTGTGCTGTAATAATGCCGCCCTAAAAATATTTATTTTGATCTCCTCTGAGAAAACAGAAAAAGTAGATTTTTAGCTAATTTCCATGTCACCAACAGGTTTCTTCTGACCGAAAATGACACAAACAAGCAACAACAGACGGCAAAATATTGTGTTAGAGACGCAAGGATGGATCTGAACTATTTCTGTGTTATTTTTAAATGATTATTACTAAAGGTAAACGGGGTAAAAGATAGCATGAAGTTTTCTCAAACCTTAACGAGATTCAAAAGTGCAACAGTAAACAACTGTGTCGTCAGCGTAAAGGCGAAACTAGCACTATTAAGTATGAGGGAAAATGACAAAACCAACATTTAAAAACCTGCAACACAAGGCAAACATTGGTGAAAATCAAGCTTCTATGCCATTCTGAATAGTTCTTATAATTTCTATCATGTTCTGGAGCATTTATTTATACATATATTTATTTTTAATGTGCAATTTGTTCCTCTTTTCTTTCTGATTGTAAAAGTAACTTCTAAAAGCAAGTAAAGTCGGTGAAAAGCTGCCTTGAGCCTTTTCAAATCCTTAAATCAGATTAAAAGTGCAAAAGTAAATAACTGTGTCATTAGTTTAATGACAATAAAATATTAAATAAAGCTAAATTTTGGTGTTGTCACAGTATTGTAGTGTGATTTCAGTCACTATCATCCAAGAAAAGACCTGCAAATGAGAAGTGACTGTCTCTAGTGGTCAGGAGGGGAACCATGGTTCACCCTAGTATGAAATGTGGCTATAAATACTGTGTAAAATCCAATTTCAGCACCAACATTCTGCTCTTTTACAGTATATATTGCATAGTGAACACTTTAAATGTGGTATGAAGATGCATTTTTTTAAATTGTCAGGTTCACGTTTCTTATTCCTGGAGGTCAGACGGAGCCTTTCCCACCAAACCGTCAATCCAAAAGGAAGAACCATGCAGACTCACATTCGTGGCTGGCTGAGAACCACCAGTTAACCTTCCACACATGTCTCTAGGTTGTGAAAAGAAGCCACCACACAGGGCGAATATAATACATGAATGGGAACAGGGCATTAAAGTGATAGCGGATGGCAGACCGAGGACAGAGATCCCTCAGAGCCGGGATTCCTACGCTGGCAGAGGTTTGTTGTCCAGACCTCCTGAATGCTCTCTGAGCCGGTGATGGAGAAGCTTTCAGAGCAGCAGACAGAAAGTAATAAAGGGGAGGCGGATATTTTCTGCTGCCCCGTCTGACACGACTAAACCCTGGAGACGCTCTGCTCTCCGCTCCGTCTGACCGCCGGCTGCAGGTCTGAGCCGATTTCAGTCACCAATCAGGACCTTATTGATGGACTTGCACTTGAAAGCCCATTCATGCTTCACGTTGCATACATTTTCACACCCGACATACCAAAGCACCAGCTCATAGAGGGAATCTGCTGCAGACGCTCAATGCATTGTACAATTTATACCTCTAGACACTCCCACAAACTGTGTGGCTAGCTTGTACCTGGTAATATGAAGGACATGATGGTATTTTAGTAACTCTTTCATGGCGTACGGTTGTGTCTTTCTCCAAAATTTAGCTATCAAGTGTAAATTTGCTGCATTCCATTGCATAAAACCACTAAAATGTGCTTGTGTTCAGTCTCAGCAGATTAAAAAATATGTTTTATAGCATGGTTACCCGGTGTAAAATGGTAAATAAAATCCACAGCCTGCATTTCTTCGGCTTGGACTGACCAGCATCTACAAAAAATAACGTTGAAATGCTGCTAAAGTGAACCCTGTAGATACGCCACGAAGTTAATGATGGGTTTTTACTATTCTGTATTTAACAAAACAGATTTTTACAAACAATACCACATCCAGAATTATTAGAAGTGCACCGAGTCTTTCAATATATAACTGATAAGAGGTGGCTGTTTGAAAGCTTGGTAGAATTTACGGCCATTTCAAATGGCTTGATTTTCTGAAATCAATCAATAAAAATAAAGAAATAATAATAAGTTTCATGTAGAATGACTGCTTTCTGATATGGCATTTCAAGTAACAATTATTTTAAAAAACACACGTTTATTTTTAGATTTTCTATAATTGGGATATTCATTTCTATGCTGATGACACGTTTATTTACCGTTGTCATTTTTACCTTTAGAATTTATTTTTACAACTAAAAAAGGGCCTCACAGAAAACAGATGTGCAAATTTTATATAAATATACATTCCAGAGATTTCTAGAAATCACAAGGAGCTTTGAAATTAATACAGAAGCTTGATTTTCTCAAAAAATAATTACAATTTCAAGGGGCACGGCTGCTTTTGCTTTTATTACTGCTTCACTGTCACTTCTTTTCAGTCAACCAAGCAGACGCTAGATGGGGTGGGTTGGGTCAAGAGCCAAACAAGTGGGCGAAAGGCAGTTTTTTAAACCCAAAAATCACATTTTTCCAACTGCTAGCCGTAACCAAACTGGTGACACGTAAACTTTACACATGTCGTCTCCTTTAACTAACATTAAACCTTCCTCTGTACAGAGATTTAAACATTTACATGCTTTCTAGGCTTCCTGCAGTAAGATGCCGACTTGTTAAGGTGATTAACTTTTCAAAAACAGGATTTTTGCAGATTCTTTTCCAGCAAAGGTTTCCCAACAAAGCCTGATAACGTACGTTAGCTAAACTTAGACTCTGGGCTTAAACTGAACCAGGAAACCAAAAGCAAACGATGACAGAAGATCGCAGTTCAAGAGATTTTGTTTTCCAGGCGAGAGTCCAGTTGCTTGTTCAAAATGGCCGCCTTTAACTCCATTAAGATTATTTCAAAACAAAAACATTCAAAGCCTGGTCGAGACAGAAGTTTAGTCGTATAGAAACATAATTTTGTGGAGACTGGACTTGAGCAGAGGGACGCTTGTCAATAAATCTCCACACAGCTGCTTTAAAATATCCAGACGCTGCTGCCGATTCCTTGTCAGAATTAATAATCTTGGTCTGAAAAGCAGCGCATTCAAATGTTTTTCGGGATCCGAGGAGCTGCCAAACATCAATAAGTTGTTATCATGCTTGACGCGGAAGGCACAAAGAACATATTGAGTTTGCATATTGTTGTGCTATCTGAACGGCCTCCGGAGGGACGAGGAGGTTTCATAAAGACGCTATTTATCCCATTCACTGAGTCATTATCTGCATTCGATGAGTAATTGTTCTGTTCGGCGACGCCACTCGGTTAAACTCTCATCCGTCTTCCTCGCTCTCTTCTTATCTCGCCGTCTGCTGACCCTCGTATCCCCCCCCAAAGAGACGAATCATGTTTTCTATTTCGCTTCTATTCCCCATTCGAACCTCCCACAGGATCAATATCCAATTCGGCCTTCTTTCATCTCGAGAAATATTCTTTAACCCTGCTCCTTCTATATCACTGATTTAACAGTTAAGCTATCCTTTGATGCTGCTGTCCCATCATACCCCGGACTGGTGTTGTTTAAATCCTGCTTCACGTCCTTTAGAAGACCTTTGATCATCTCTGGTACATGTGGCTGAAGTTGGCTTTTATATCAGCTTTACTGGTTTCCAGTCACATAAGAGGATTCATGGACAAGTTTCCAGGAGTTATCCCAGGTTCCTCAACCATTTGTGGCCCATTACATTCATCACACAATGACATTTCCTCTGAATGTTACAGGAAGCATAACTTTAGGGTGTATTTATGATTTTTAAGAGGGAAAAAAAAGTTTAGAAAAGTCTCAAACGTCCCCAGAATGTGTTTCAGTGTTTGGTTAATTCTGCAAACAGGTTAATTTCACCATGACTGAAGTTATAGTCTTGTTCTGTGATGTTTCAGTGTCTGTATGGCCTTAAAAGTAGCTGAGCTGCTGATAAGCCCCGCCCCCTTCAGGAAGAAGACTCACTCTGTGTTTGTTGTTGTTGTTGACAGAGCAGAGCAAAACAGCAGATCTGAGCGATGATTTGAAATGGAAGCATCCCTGAATTCACAACACAGTGGTTGTTTTTAACTCTGGTTTGGTGAGTTTGTCAGGTGACGTAGTAAAATCAGTATTTTCGCTACAGAGCAGCTCGGAAATCCCTCTTAAGTGGCTGCTGGTTAACATTTAGCCTTAATGTTGCAGCCACTATTCCATCCTCGCTCTGCTGTCTGACAACAGGAAAATAAAAATCTGTAAACGAGAACGGCTTTATTGTGAATTCAGCTGTATTAAAAAGCAGTTTTAAGTGAGCACAGGGAGCAGGAGAGAAGCTAACGGATGCTAACAGCAGCAGAGTTTAGGTTTAACTGAAGCACAACAGGAGACGTGAA
This sequence comes from Dascyllus trimaculatus, assembly GCA_024666655.1. Lineage (NCBI taxonomy): Eukaryota > Metazoa > Chordata > Actinopteri > Pomacentridae > Dascyllus > Dascyllus trimaculatus. Next base: position 1,694,459 of record CM045459.1, on the reverse strand, counting down.
AACACAGTAACCCACCCAGTCCTTGATTACTGGTTTAAATTAAATTACACCATTCAAGCTAATGTTAGCCACGTTAGCCTGCACAACATGCTAACACTAAGGATTTTCCTGTTGCCGTAGTGACATAGCATCAATATTAACAGTAATCCACTGGGTGTTCAGTTCCTCAGACGCTGGCCGTGCATGCAGACTCTTATGTTCACTCTTGCAGCCAACAGCAGAACATTTGGTGAGCTTAGAGACCTTTTAGAGTTTAGCAGAAGCATCTTTAGAAAGTCAATAAACCTGGCGGACTGACAGGAAGCTGCTTATTCTGATTGGTTCACCTGGAAGCAGTAAGAAGGCGGAGTCATGCAAACTATTGGTGCAAAGAAGTTCAGTAAAATTCTGACTTGCTAGTAACGCTAACATCTTCACATCTCAACTCCAAGTTTCTAACACATGATCCGGCCTTTGCATCATTTGTGAGTTTAGTCGCTTAACCCAGAAAGAAACTCTGGCCTAGTTTACAAAGTCAGACTTAAACCACTTTCAGGATACTCCTTTGGTTGCAAAATAAGTTCTCAAATGTCAAGCGGCAGCAGCTCCTGGGATGTTGTTCAGCCAGCAGCTGAATGCAGAGGAAGCAGGGTTGTTAGCGACACCATTAGCTGTCCACTGGCCTTTTTATCTGTGCAGGAGAGGCCTGGAGAGCTTTGGTCTCTGTGATCGCAGCCTTCTCAGCACCCCGCAGTGGAGAGGCTGGAAATTAGCAGATGAAAGCTCGGCTAAGAGTCTGCTATCGTATTCAGACTTTTCAAGAAAAAGTGGAGGCTCGGGTTGAAGTAGGGTTCGTTAAAGTCCTGTGTTTGTTTCTTCCTCTTTCATCTTTCAAAACCAAGGATTAAGAGCAGATAAGTTCTTCCTTGTCAGCTTGACTGTAACTCCAAAACAGGAGTTTAGGAGAGCCTGACGCTGGATGAAGCAGCCAGTGTGTGTTGCATTCGCAGGTTGTGATTCTGTATCAACTCTCACTGCAACATTCTTGGGGCAAACCAGGTGTCTTAGGATGCAAACATTTAATAAATCACAATGACAATGATGAAGAAAACTAGTTTGGAGATCTCTGAAGCCGTTTAAATCTACTCCGTGTGGGACGTCGACGCCTCGTGGTCGCCCATCCAGTTGTTTAGAAGACAACCGCTCTGAATCCAAACAGGAAGACGAGACGATTACCGAGGTTTTAAGGACAGTATTTAAAAGCAGCGGAGACCAGTGGTCGGTTTGCACATGGGAGCTGATCAGTGACACAAAGTAGGAAGTCAAGGGTTCTGGAAGACAACAAAGAGAGGAGGATTAGGAGACTGTTTCAACACATAGTGTGAACATAGCAGGAGTCACATGTGGATTCAAACCTGAGATGACTCAACACTTTTACAAAGAGTGTAAGAGAAAAGAATGAATGCAAAACACAGGTATGTGTCGGTTAAATCGGCATTTTATCAGCTGAGGCCCTTAAATGATAAAGGTGGATTTGTGGTTCTGCATTAGGCGTCTGTTTGATCGTTCTCTGAAGATGCAGAATAAAGAATTATGGGATTTCAATGCAACACAGCCCTCCATCGAGCCAATGACGCATTATCCCTTTGTAAAGACTGAATGACTGCTGATACAAAGAGACTCGGTTCCACTTCAACACACTCCACCGTGACTCCTGTCTGCTCTGGAGGAGGAGCGAAACACAAGGACCAGCAACAGAACAAACACAAACAGGAGTAGCCGACATTCCTAATGGTTCCACAACAAGTGGCAGGTAAAGCAAAGCTCAGTGCAACACCGACCGAGCAACAACACAGTATCATGCAGGAGCCTGAAGACCAGCTTCATTCGGTCCACAACTCCAACAAACAGACCTATGAACTGATCCTACCAATATGTCGTGTACACCAATCAGATTTAACACTGTGAGCACCTGTCTAATACTGTGTTGGTCCCCCTTATGTGGTCTAAACGCTCTGAACCATTGGACCAGAGGACCTCTCAGGGGGTCCTATGGGGTCTGGAACCACTGGATCCTTTGGCTACTCTGGCTTGTCCAGTGGGGCCTCTGTCAATCCAACTGGTTCCACTGCATCCTGTTGATGCTTGATCAGAATGGGCTGTAGGAAGTCTGGAGGTCACATCAACATGTTGGACCATTGTCATGTTCCTCCACATGTTCCTGATTGGTTGGTGTTGTTTCCATGTGGTGGGGTGCATTTTCATCCAGTGACATTTGGGATTTCCATCAGCATGAGGGAGTGTGTTTGTTGTGGGACCATGTTTATTTGGGTGTCTAAGTCTGATCAAGGTTTTCCATCAGAACACCACATAGAACCAATATGACCAATGATATTCACTTCACCTGTCAGTGGTCAGGATGTTGTGGCTGATCGGTGTATTTATGTCTTCAAAGCTGGACATACAGCATGTTATCTACTCTGCCATAGAGCTCCATTGTTGCACCAAATGATCTTTATCACAGTGAACACGGCTGTTTTACTTCATACTGGGTAAATCACCATGACAGTCCCACTGGCTGAAATATTCAACATTTGCATGTTAGTCTGCAGCTGAAAAAGCCAAAATCTTGTTTACAATCTGTAAAGTTTGCTTAAAGAAATGCAATTTCATAATTATGAAGTCCTTTTAAAGCTTTACATCTTAGATCTTGAAGCTAAGCTCTACAGGTACTGAAGGTAGAAAGTATTTCCAGACTCATTTATTGGTTTTAATAACCTTATTCTTCAAAAATGTTTGTTGGAAACTGCCTCGGCTTCTACAGTTTCCTTGCATCTATAGATTTTCTGCACATTTTCTCGCTACACGTATGTTTTACTGCATGCAGCAGCACATATCTCATCACTACTGCAGGCATGAAGGTGCAACAGCAGAGGAGAAAAGTGGACAAAAGGCTTCAGATAATCTGCTGCTTTGTGTCGAGGTGAGAATCCCTCATGTAAAGTTGTGTGTGCACATATAAAATTGCTCAAACCTACAGTCTAGCGTATACCATCGGAGCATTGAGCCCCGCAGGCATCACGGCTGGTGGATGTACGCCGCTCGGCTTTGATGAATAAAAGATGAAAGCTGAGTTTATACCGGCTTCTATTTGACTTGAAATATTTATACCTCCTCCTATTGTAAAGACAAGCAGGTACGGGTCAAGGAGACCTGGGAGTCTAATCTATATGATCTCCCTCTTTCTTTTCTTCATTCCGTTCTGCCCTTTTCTCTCTATCTCCTTCCGCCCGGCATAATTAATCACCTCAGACTGATGTTTACACAGTTTGATAGCCTGAGGAAGCGTCTCGGAGGGAAACTGGGATCCTCTGCCTCAGCACAAACAGAAAAGAGCATCGGAGATCAGAAGTTTGACTCACGGCTGCAGGAGAAGAGGGGGGGTTTGTTCCTGCATTTTTATCCTTTCAAATCCACGTTTTAACCATTTAGACATACGACTGAAACACTCTGACCTCCACAAGCGATGGATGGTTCTCCTGAAACGAGCAGAATAAAGGTGAAACCGGATCGACGTCGTTTTCCCTGCAGCCAGACGAACAGCTTTTCAGGGCAGGAATTTGCACCACATGAAAACAAAATGGTTAATTGATGGAAGCTGCTTCGTAACCTGGATCTGCTGTGTCGGACTAGACGTTGACGTCCCTCCTTGGATACATGAGAGACCTGCTAAGACTCTGTGGGATGGTCCAGTGAATGAGGGTCCAGGTGGAGTCCTTCCTCTTCATCTACAGCTCTGGAGACGTCCTCGATCGCCTGCCGGTGGGTCTTCCCGCGTCTTCCCATCTCCCGGAGAAGCCTGGATGTCGAGGCGACTACGAACCCTCTGCAGCCTGCTTCAGCTGGTCGGACCCTCAGCTTCCAGCCTCGTGTGTTTTGCATCAGCGAAAGAATAAAAAATTCAATTCAGTTTTATTTATATTGTGTATATTTACAACACAAGTTGTCACATAGTGGTAAACATTGTAAGAAAGAACAGGAAACAGGAAACAGGAAACAGAAAATCCAACAATCCAAGGTTGCTTTTGGATTCCCTCTAAGCAAACAGTCAGCGACGGTGGGAAGGAACCAAAAACCTCCGACAGAACCAGGCTCAGGGAGGGAGGACATCTGCCTCGACCGGTTGGGTTGGGAGTGGGGAAGAGGAGGGAGGTAGGGATAGTAGGAGAGGTTGGGGTGGGGATTGGAGGTGGTGAGGCCAGCGGCTGCAGATCAGGGACGTTGAGCTCCAGATCCAGAGAACAAGCAGGACCCAGAACCTCGGGGAGGAAACAGGTTAGTCATATGTAATGGTGATATATGACAGTACAGAGGAGAGGAGAGGAGCCCAGTGCATCATGGGAGTCCCCCAGCAGTCTAAACCTATGGCAGCTTAACTGAGGGACAGCTCAGGTGGTCCTGAGCAGCCCTAACTATAAGACTTGTCAAATAGGAAAGTTTTAAGCTTAATCTTAAAAGAAGAGAGGGGGTCTGCCCCCCGAACCCAAACTGGGAGCTGATTCCACAAGAGAGGAGCTGATAACTGAAGGCTCTGCCTCCCATTCTACTTCTGGAAACTCTGGAACCACAAGTAAACCTGCATTCTCAGAGCGAAGGGCTCTGTTGGGATGATAAGGTACAACAAGGTCTTTAAGATATGATAGAGCTGCTCATTAACAGTTTTATAGGTTAAGAGGAGGATTTTAAATTCTATCCTGGATTTTACAGGGAGCCAGTGAAGAGAAGAAAATACAGGAGAAACCTGATCTCTGGTCCTGGTTCCTGTCAGAACTCTGGCAGCAGCATTTTGGATCAGCTGGAGGTTTTTAAGAGAGTTACTGGGACATCCTGACAATAAAGAATTACAATAGTCCAGCCTGGAGGTTCCAGATGCATGGACTAGTTTCTCAGCATCACTCTGAGACAAGATGTTTCTGATTTTGACAATATTACGTAGATGAAAGAATGCTGTCCTGCAGACTTGTTTTATATGTAAGTTGAAGGACATCTTCTGATCACAGGATGCAAAATGCACATAAAGACACTGTACATGAGTAATACCAAAGGTTTTCATTGAGAACGCTTGTCTGGTTGGTGCTGATGACAGAAAAGAACTCATATTTCATTTTAATTTCATAATATTCTTGAAGCTTCTCCTCCATTTTAGGATTATTGAAGCGATTATCCTCACCCCATCCCATAAATGACTGATTGGCTGAAGAATGCGAGACAGTGAAGTAATTAAATAGTAGTAGAGACATGCTAATTACCAACTAATGTGATGCAATATGAGCAAATGTGGTCCAGGAGAAAATGCATTGCTGTAGAGGAACGTCTCTTTGAGGCTGAAGGTCTGAAGGACCGCTGACCTCTGAGGAAACATCTCAGAGGCTTTGACTCCATTAACAGACGGAACAAAACAACACGTCAGAGTCAGTCTGAGGTTTCCTCCTCAGGGAGCAACAACAAACAGTCAGTCCACAGGAAAGTTGTGTCACAGATTTATTACAGTTCAGCAGCTTCACTCCGGTCTGTTGGATAGAAGCAGGAAGAAGAAGAAGAAGAAAGCTTTATTGTCAGGAGCACATTTCTACAGCATTGTGAAATGTTGTTTTCTCTTATCCCGGTTGGGGTCTGAGCTCAGGGTCCGCCTTGGTACGGCCCCTGAAGCAGGAAGGGTTAAGGGCCTTGCTCAAGGGCCCAACAGTGGATCTGATCCTCTGACCTTCTGATCAGTAGACCAGGGACTGAACCGTTGTGCCACCGCTGCCCTCTAGGAGCACTTTTTAATAGATTATTTTACAAAACTCAAAGCAAAATTCTAAAGTTCGTCCTGAGAAAAAGGATTAAAATGACTCATAGTTTCTGTTATGGAACACAAACACAGCGTCCCTCAGTGGAACCATGTTAGAGCATCATGTGATCCATACCGCCTTGTGGACACCTGATCTCGTCAGATCTGGGAAGCTAAGTGGGTTGAGCCTGGTCAGTACCTGGATGGGAGACCATGAGGAGGAAACACCAGGAAGCCTGAGTGGATGCAGAGAAGCAACAAGCCGAACCTCAACAACAGATGCATCTTATCTAAGAGGACTTCGTGCATCTAACAGCGTCCATTTATGTTTTGCAAAACGACTGCAGACAGACGGTTTTGTGTTTATTTACCCGAAGTAACACATGGTTCTGTATCTCTGAAACTATGGTGCATTTTCATACCGGCACATCCAACAGAAACCTTTAGGAGTCGTTTTTGTTTTCTGATTCCTCCAAAGTCCTGCAAACAGAACAACAGGAACTCGAGTTTAATGAACCACAGCGAGAGGTAGAGCAGCAGCAATGTTCTGGAGAACTTACCGTCATTTTAAATACGTTAAATTAAAGATATCGAATAAAATCACAGGAGAAAAACAATAATTAACACTGTGAATAACATCCACAGGAAACACAGAGGTGTTTTGACAGATTGTAATTTGTCCTTTTACCATTTATGCCTTTTATTTTACATTTTAAATCAGCAAATGTTTATTTGAAGGAAACATCATGATATTTAGGATTTTATAAAGGTAAATAATAATAATAAAATAATTAATTGCTATTTTATGGATTTAGGTTTTCCCCTTGTCGTCACCTTATAGAAAAAAATTAAAATATACACAGAAAAATGCTTTTAATTTACAAAGCTGACTGTGTGACGTCCACATGACAATATGTATTTTTAGCTGTGGAATTTTACTATTTTCGGTATTTAAATCTGCAAAAAATTAATATTTTATAGGTTGTGGAAAATGATTTATCCTTCGTATTTGTAAAAAAAAAATATATGCATTAATACTGGAAAATAATAAATAATTTAATTGTTATTGTACAGAATTTCTCCTTTTAAATTACAAATGATATTTAGTGAAATCAATGTGTAAAATTCATGCATCTGTATTTAAATCAACACATGTTAACTTATTTTTTGGGCACCCTTGCTGCCAGATATTTAATGCATCTTTCTTTTTCTTTTTAAAGTAATACGTTTTGTCCACTTTAGTTGAAATCAGACTCGATGTGTTGCGAGCGGAGCTGCTCCTGATCCACAGGTTCGGGGCTCCTGTTCGTTTCCACAGAGTTTAATGAGTCGGATCCGGAGAGGCTGGAGCCCGACGAGGCCGAGCAGCTGGAGGTCCTGTGGCTGAAATCACAGCGGCTCTGATTGCTGCCCTGCAGAGGATCAGCGGCTCAGCGTGGTGCTGCTGACGAACACGAGGTGCCACTTACCTGCAGCCTCCAGAGCTCTTTGTCCTCCGGGCTGTCAGGCCGCCTTCGGTGTGGTAACTGGGACAGATAAAGCCCTGAGTGATGGACGGACGGAGATTAAACGGAGGGACGGACTGGCTGGTTGGTGGCTGGTTCCTGTGTGGGTGGAAGCTGTTTGGATGAAGCAGCTTTAGGACGCTGCTCATGAGGAAAAAATGTAAATGTAAAGTGTTTAAAGGCTTTTAGTGTCATTATCAGCAATAAAGCAGTTATCAGAGCAGTGAAGCTCACAGTGAAGCTCATCAGGTCTCTGTCTAGTGCTGTCATCTTATCCAGACTGACAAATACTGAATACACAACAAGCTGTGCAAAAAATGGTGCATAGAGAAAAACAGAGTTAAAAGAAACATACAGTATTTATGGTTCCAAAGGTCCACATCTACTCTACATACTGAGGTGGACATGACTGGATATCTGCCGGTCACATCTGAAAAACAACATGAGTACATGTGTCGGTATCGATACGCTGCAAATGGAAATATTACACAAAATTTATCCCCAAGTTTATTCATTAGTTGGTAAATTTGTCCCTTGAAAGCATCAATTTAGTCCAAATTCTTTATCTCAGTAAATATTATCTAATCAAAAAAGAAGCTATGCTAAGCTAAGATAAACTGAGTTAACCTAAGCTAAGAAAAGCTAAGATAAACTTAAGCTCAGCTAACCTAAGATAAGCAAGGATAAGATAAGCTAAGCTAAGTAAAGACAAGAAAAACTTAAGCTAAGCTAACCTAAGCTAAACTAAGCTAATTTACGCTAAGCAAAGATAGGCTAAGCTAAGATAAGACAACATAAACTTTAGCTAAGATAAACTAAGTTAAGCTAAGATAAACTAAGCTAATCTAAGAAATGTAAACCGAAGCTAAGCTAATTCAAACAAAGTTACGTAAGCTAAGCTAAGATCAGATAAGATAAACTCAGCTAAGTTAAGCTAAGGTAAGCTAAGATTAGCTAAGATAAGTTAAGCTAACCTATGCTAAGGTAAGTTAACCTAAGCTAAGCTAAGATAAGGTAAGCTAACCTAAGCCAAGATAAGTAAACCTAAGCTAAGATAAGCTAAGAAAACCTAGCTAAGCAAAGATAAGCTAAGATAAACCTGAGCTAAGCTAAACTAAGCTAACCTAAGCTATGACAAACTAACCTAAGCTAAGATAAGCAAATCTAAGATAACCTAAGCTATATTAAGCTAAGATTAGGTAAGATGAGCTAACCTAAGCGAAGATAAACTAAGATAAGCAAAAGTAAGCTAACGTAAGCTATGCCAAGATAAGCTAAGATAAACTAAGCTAACCTAAGCTAAGATAAACAAAGCTAAAATAAGCTAAGATAAACCAAGCTAAGTTAAGGTAAACTAAGCTAACCTGAGCTAAGCTAAACTAAGCTAAGCAAAGCTAAGTTGAACTAAGATAAGATTCCAGTCTGTCACAATACTGTGTTCCATTCTTCTTTCCCAAGTCTCATACATTTAAACCCTGAAGCCCTGCAGCTGACATCAGTCTGTGAGGTTTCATTTATTAGGTTTTATGGTTCAGATCAGGATCTAATTCTAATAATCTAATTCTTACACCTGCATCCTGGTGCAGATAAAAGAAACACAAACATCTGAACATTCTCTGTATTCAAATGACAACATTTAAAGAACGTTCATTTGTTCTGGGGTCACGTCAGTCAAAGGACAACATAATCACCTCCATGCTGTAATGTCGTTTCCTGCTAAAAGCAACACGTCAATCAACGCACAGCCTCGGTGGAACAAACTCAGGTGCACTAATAGTAATTGCCGACCAATTGCACCTTGATGACTAATGGATGCAGCAGGCGAAAGCATTTCCATGTTGCGGCGTGAAATTAGAGCACATTTACATGCCCTGGGTCTGCAGGAAAGACGCACAAATGCATTTAAATGAAGATTTATTCAATAAAAGATTGATTCAAGAGGGGCGTGTTACTGCGTCTGTGTATAAATGATTGCTCCACTGATAAATATATGCAGATTTTAAGTAATATTCACAGACGCCTTCTTGTGCGATGCTTTGCTGCTTGTCTCTGCTGCCTTGTTAGCGCGTCAGAGCAGCCTGAAAGAATAGGAACGTAGCATCTCGATGCTGCAGCGGGAAAGTAGAGCACTTACAGTTCTGAGAAAAGTGAGTAATTCTATCCTGTTTTGCGTCGGATCCATGCGGGGATTATTCCGGGTTCTGCTTCGAGTGCGTGGCGAGTGCAGAGTGGAGCACTTCTCCTCTCGTATGAACTGCAGAGACTTAAGCCTTTCAACTGAACTTTGCTCGTCATAATCTAATAACTGTAATTTCCAAAACCCTTCCCCGGCTTTACTTTGCTCCAGTGCGAGTGTGTAATTGGAAAGAAAACTCGGGCTTTGCATTCAAATGAGCTGATTTAAGAGGACGGGGGGGGAATCTGCTGCTGTTTGTGAGCGCGTCCATATTTCAGTGTTAATAGTATCCATGCTTCACTTATCAGATGACACTTTGCTGCATTTCAGAATCACTGCTGTCCACGCTTCAGCTGCCAGATGATTCCTTCTGTGTGTGTGTGAGCAGGAAAATGTTAATCAAGACAGATAAGCACAAAAACAGACGATAAGAACAGCTGCTAGCGAAAAACGAAAAAAAGACTCGTGACACAAAGTTGATGCTTTCAGAAGAGCGTTTCTATTTCTATGTAGTGAACGAAATGTTCCAGTATTTAGCTGCCAGACTGATGATACTGATACGGACCAGTGGTTAATATTTTATCAACAGCAATGATCTGACTGCATTCATTTACCCTCCACCTTTACAAGCCTTCCAGGACCTGCTGCTGAGGAACATCCTCACATCATGATGCTGCCACCACCATGCTTCATATTATGATGCTGCCACCACCGTGCTTCATATTATGATGCTGCCACCACCATGCTTCACATCATGATGCTGCCACCATGCTTTACATCATGATGCTGCCACCATGCTTTACATCATGATGCTGCCACCACCATGCTTCACATCATGATGCTGCCACCATGCTTTACATCATGATGCTGCCACCACCATGCTTTACGTCATGATGCTGACACCACCATGCTTCACACCATGATGCTGCCACCACCGTGCTTTACATCATGATGTCGCCACCATGCTTTACATCATGATGCTGCCACCACCGTGCTTTACATCATGATGTCGCCGCCACCATGCTTTACATCATGATGCTGCCACCACCATGCTTCACGTCATGATGCTGACACCACCATGCTTCACACCATGATGCTGCCACCACCGTGCTTTACATCATGATGTCGCCACCATGCTTCACATAATGATGCTGCCACCACCATGCTTTACATCATGATGCTGCCACCACCGTGCTTCACATCGTGATGCTGCCACCACCGTGCTTCACATAATGATGCTGCCACCACCATGCTTCACATAGTGATGATGCTGCCACCACCATGCTTTACATCATGATGTCGCCACCATGCTTTACATCATGATGCTGCCACCACCATGCTTCACATCATGATGCTGCCACCACCCTGCTTCACGTCATGATGCTGCCACCACCCTGCTTCACGTCATGATACTGCCATCACCATGCTTCCCATCATGATGCTGCCACCACCATGCTTCACATCATGATGCTGCCACCACCATGCTTCACTTCACTTTATGATGCCACTGCTTGTTTTTATGAATAATAGAAGAATAAAAATAACCAGTAATTATGGTTATTGACTGACATTAAACACTGTGTAATAGTTTTTCAGCTATATTGCTCAGCCTTGGCCAGATGTTCACTTTATTTACCAACGGTTATTTACAATCGCTGCCTGTTAGCTGATGCTGAGCAAGTATTGTACAAAACTCTTTCACATTGCCTCTTTGAGTTACACTTACAATAAAACCAAACAAGACATTCACCGGATGACCTGTAAAAGAAAACTACTGATCTTTTATCACTTGGTTTCTTTTTTCCTATTTTCGGCTGTTCTCTTTTATGATCACGTTGCACCTTTCTTAAGTGAATTACTTTGGTCCCTACAGCAAATTCCAATAGAAAATAAAGAAACACAAGTCAGACAGTTCTATCTAAGCCCTTCCATTTGGAGGTAGAACCAAAAGTGAGCACTTCTTTTCCCTTTGAGGCCTTGAGGTTGGAATCTTTAGAGTGACATTTACAAGAGATGGTTGGACTTGCTGTGTGACCCGACAGGAAGAACGTAAGACAGGAAGTGCTCCGTCTCTTATTCCAGCTACAGCATGGATGGACTCAATCTGTCTGCAAGTACGTGGATCGTGAGCACAGAAAAACACCTGCAACCAGCCGTAAAGATCCGAGGATGTCCACGCTGTGCACTGGGCCGGCCAACACCTAGAACACCAGACGAGTAGCGTGAAGCAAAGCCTCAAACATCGTTTAGTGGGAATTAAAGCTCCACAGTCTGTTTTTATGAGCAGTTCTTGCATGAAGGAATAAAGTATTTTAATAATTTTCCAGCCTCAGATGTTCAGGAAAGTTGCTTTACCCATAAACAACCGTGTAAACCTGCAACTGGAGGCAAAATAAAAGAGAAGAAAATGCCAAATCTGCGGCGTTTAAAGTCTGAAAGCAACGATTCATTCCAGAGAGTCTCTGCAATTTCATCCATGTCACTTTAATGGCTCCTCAATCGGCCGACCAGCTCGGCGTCCGACGGCAATTTCACCCTGTCTGCTTCCTGTTGTCGCCTTTTCTAACTTTACACACATTTACACATTTGTCAAAACGTCTCGCACACACAGAGCGTACAGTCGCACAGCCGTCCACGGGGTTATTAAACGAGCCTCACACCGACTCACGCTGTATTCTTCCTTGAGCCTTTATCTGAATCCTCATTAGCCGGTGACCAGGCCTGCACTTTCCCTCAAGGCTTCCACATAACAAGGAGAATATCTCCTGCAGTAATGATCAAATGCACCGGCTTTTAATTAAGGTGAATATTTCTGGATGTGTGTAGATTTAAAGGTGGACGTGACCTCTCTCTCTCTCTCTCTGCACAGGAGCTAAAAGGAGATTTGTTGCGCCTTTTGTTCCTTCAAAAGAGAAGACCTGAAACATTCCTTCTGAAGGCGTCGTCCTCGGTGCTTCCTCTTCTTCCCTTCACCACGTTCACAACGACTGTTTGTTTAATTGTTTCGTGCTTCATCTTCTGTTTGTTTTAAACCAACAGCCGCTCCTTCACGTCGTTTTCAAGCCCCTCAGGCTCATTAAAAGATGAGTCACTTGACTGCTGCCATTAGCTCTTCTCTCTTGGCCGAGCTTTCAGACTTCACTCGGTCCTGGTGGCGCTGCTTGTTAGTTTGTTTTGAAGTCGGGGGTTAATGGGCGATCTGTTCCGTCTCGTACCGGGCCTCTGACATCCTCCACTGACCAAAGGCTGAGATAACAAGACTCTGGAGGAGAAAGACGGACGGACGGACGGACGGAGACAGAAAGCAGGAGATAGGAGCTCTGAGGAGCCGCAGAAATCACACCTCAGTCCTTTTATCATGAGTCTGACTGACGCCGACTCCACAGACGTGTTTGTGTGTGAGGCGAATCAGAAATGATGAAACATGAAAGTGGAAGTTTGAAGAAAACCTTTTCACAGACAGACAGACAGACAGACAGACAGACAGACAGACAGACAGACAGACAGACAGACAGGGTCGTAGCATGAAAACCCGCCTAATGACCGGTACGTTCCCGTTCTATGCATTAAAAACACTGTGACCTGTGCAAAGTTCTGCAAAGTTCCACCAACACTTTCCCTGAGAGGTGTCACCGTCAGTTTCTGAAATGTTCGTGGAACGCTGTGAGAACGTTTGATAGATTCGATGACATGTTCCCTCAACATTGCAGTCAGAATGTTCCACCTGTGTTAATATGTCGCAGTCAGTTTCTTTTACTGTTGCATTGGGAACATTCTTTGTTATCACTGTGGAAGCGTCTTCCAGAAGAATGTTCTATAACGTGTTCCCTCAGCAAACAGACGAAATGTTCCACCTTTAGTACGTCACATTACAGGAACGTTATGAAATGTTCTGGATAAAAACGTTCCATCATCTGAGGCCTTTGAATGTTAGACTGAAAACGTTTTTCAGTTGTTGTCATGGAACATTGTGAGGATGTTTTATAGAAGAACGTTCTATAATGTGTTCCCTCAACAACGTCCCCATAACATCCTCAGAACATTTCAGTGAGAATGTTCCACCTTTACTGATTTATATCTACATTTATCCTCAAAGTCAGGATGTCCTCCAGGACTTCTCTATACTTTGCTGAATTCGTTTTACCCTCTACCTTTACAAGCCTTCCAGGACCTGCTGCTGAGAGACATCCTTACATCATGATAGTGCCACCACCATGCTTCGCATCATGATGCTGCCACCACCGTGCTTCACATCATGATGCTGCCACCACCATGCTTCACATCATGATGCTGCCACCACCGTGCTTCACATCATGATGCTGCCACCACCGTGCTTGACATCATGATGCTGCCACCACCGTGCTTGACATCATGATGCTGCCACCACCGTGCTTCACATCATGATGCTGCCACCACCGTGCTTCACATCATGATGCTGCCACCACCGTGCTTCACGTCATGATGCTGCCACCACCGTGCTTGACATCATGATGCTGCCACCACCGTGCTTGACGTCATGATGCTGCCACCACCGTGCTTCACCACCATGCTTCACATCATGATGCTGCCACCACCGTGCTTCACATCATGATGCTGCCACCACCATGCTTCACGTCATGATGCTGCCACCACCATGCTTTACATCATGATGCTGCCACCACCGTGCTTCACATCATGATGCTGCCACCACCATGCTTCACACCATGATGCTGCCACCACCATGCTTTAAATCATGATGCTGCCACCACCATGCTTCACTTCATGATGCTGCTGCCACCACCATGCTTCACATCATGATGCTGCCACCACCGTGCTTCATGTCACGATGCTGCCACCACTGTGCTTCACATCATGATGCTACCACCATCATGCTTCACGTCATCATGATGCTGCCACCGCAGGCATAATGTTCCCCGTCTGTTAATATATCACATAAATCCTCTGAGGCATTGCTACATCTGGAAACATTTTTTGAATGTTGGTTTGAGAACGTTCTTCCTTTGTTACCATAGAACATAATCTGTGCTCCTGATAAAATCCTCTGAATGCTGACATTAGAACATTATATTAACTAAATCGGCACACTGGAACTTTCTTTAAACGTTTGATTAAAACATTTTCCTGATCAAATCCAAACCAGTCAAATCCACATGAATGCAGGTCTGAAGGTTCCCCAGCAGAACACTGAACTGTAACGAGATGATCAGTACTATTCGCCTGTGTTTAAAATTGCATTCTTGAGTTTTACACCGGAGTTTTAAGCCTTGGAGTCACACTGAGCTCTTGGCCTGAGGCTGCAGGTTCGGAGGTTTCATGTTTTCCTGAAGCAGGAAATGAATTCAGAGCAGCAGCAGCTGAGGGACGCATGCAGAGACCAGCACAACCGTGGTTCTGTGTGTCACGCTGAAGCTGAATCAAACCGACTCGTGTGATGCTGAGACCAGCCGACTGTCGGCACAACCTTCTGCTTTTGTTTGTGTCATGGAAGCTGCTGTCGACTCCCAGGAGGGGAGACGCCAAACCCGCGGAGACGTCGGCCGGGTTCCCTCAGGAGGAGATGTGTGCTGACTCTCTGTATTCCTGCTGCCCCAGATCAGCCGCTGGATATCAGGCTTTTAACTACAGCCGCTGGGTTACGGAGATCCTTCAGCTGATTGAGATCCTCCAGACAGACTTTTGAAGCTTCGCTGTCCGTCACTGAGAAGACGTGTGCTCGTCTGGTCACGTGTTAATTTACACATTCTACAAAAACATGATAAAGATAACTGGAAATATGTGACGATTATTAAAGTTCCTGTTGGAAGAGGTTCAATTAAATCCAC